>OZ030015.1:29019956-29452456 GCA_964023405.1 Apodemus agrarius | reverse complement strand
TATTTGCTGATGGCTGATGTTCACGTTTTACAGTGTTTGCTTTATGTTACATTTATAGTCATACATTCCTCTATAGCCTTCACATTTCAGACATTTGATGTAGATCAAATATTACTTAATGCACAGTGCAAAATAATTATATTTGCAATTACCCTTAACGATCCCTCATACTCCTCGTGCAGTTTTCAAAATAAGGGCAGCATTCCGGAATGTTTAACCTATTTTTAACAGGTAGACTGAAACCCAACCAACATCATTTGTATATGAAGGTGCTATGAAAACGTGGAAGAAAATTTAGGATTATGGGGACATTTTTTCACATACTCTTCTAGGTAAAATTTGTAAGGCACAGGAAGAAATATAATAATTCACACCAGAGATAGTCTAGTGACAGCTATATTACCCCCTCTGAGGCTCGGGATCTTCTTGGGAGAGGAGGTGGAGAGAATGTAGGAGATGTGCAGCCAGATGATGTCTTCCAAATACCATGTAGCCCCCACCCTCAGAACTCATGGCAGCTGTGGTGATCTGCCCAAGACCTGCAACCAGGTTGGACCCATCAACATTTTAACATAGATAAGGGAGAGAACCATGAAGCCCCATCCCTCCAAAGGCCATGAATGATTCCTCCGAAGGGAATGTGATTTTCTCTAGTGGTATAGGCACCGATAAGTTACCCTTAATCTAGTAAATAATCTTATCCATGCATGGGTAAACAACTCCAATTAAACTCAGTGGCTTACTCATTTAAAAAAAATGAAAACAGGAAGAAGGTGGTTGAGAAGACGGACTCCACTGGGAGAAGGAGGGATAAGAGAGAGGGACAGGAGGCGAAGGAGACTGAAACTCGTGATGTGATGTATGAAACCGTCAAACAACAAAGAGTAGTTCAAATGCTTAGGGATGTTATTTCGAGGGAGAGCTCTTCCCTAGTATATGAAAGGCCCTGAATTCAATCCTTAGTCCCGGGTGTGGAATAGATGAACAAAGCCGAGCTTATATGTAGAGTCAAGATTTAGTGTGGTGGTGCATTTACCTGAGTAGAATAGTTTACTTTCAATGCTGTTGAATAAACAATGCCTGGCTGCACATATCAGCATTCCGTGATCATTAAATAAGCTAGAGGTAGGAAAATCTAACAGTTTATATTGACAAAGGGAGTAGTTGATAATCCAGATGTTTCAGGTAGCGTTGACCCTTTAGCTTCCTGATGTGTCCCCCTCATCCCTTCTATCCCTTTCCATCTTCCTTCTAGACCTTGCTCACTCTGGCTCTGAAATGGCCGGTTGTGGGTCTGGAAAGAGGAGTGGAGCACAGAGAGAATAAGGAGCTAGTTGAAGGCTCATCACTGTGACTATGCCAACGTGATGCCCGTGTCCATGTCTGCCCTGCCCTGCCCTGCCCTGCCCTGCCAGCTGCAGAGACGGGGAGGCAATCTGAGGGGACTTCAACCAGTCACTTCCCACTCTCAGACCCCCAGAAGGTGATAATCTCTCTGTGTGAGTTCTTAGCATGGAGTTAAGTTCATGCTTGGAGTGGTCAAAGACTTTATCCAAACTGGTCCTTAAGGAGTCAAGTCCCCTGCGCACTGCTAGAGCCCACGTAAGTACAATACCTCCCATTCGAGGTGCCTGAAGCCTAACTATTTTCTTGGGGCTGATAAATGAGATTTTTCTTTTTAGAAAAAATAATGTGGATGAGCCTTAACTTTTGTCTCTCTTGTCACTTGCTGCTTGTAGTTGGTGAGACATCTTTTCTGTCTTTGGTACAAAGAATACTTTCTCCTAAGGTTTCTTCAGGACCGTCCCCAAAACGAGATGGGGGGTCATCTAGAGCCAGACATTTATTTCTCACTTATAGTTATTTTTAAAAGATGACAAGTAATCCCAACATCAAAAAGGCTACACAGTGAGACCCTGTCTGAGGCGTGAGAGGGAGAGGAAGAGAGAGGAAGGAAAAGACAGGAGTTGGAGGAGAAGGAGAGAGAGAGAGAGGGGGGGAGAGGAGAGGGAAAAAGAAAAATAACAGATTTAAAGGGGTAATGATGGAAGCTGGAGGGAGAGAAAGGGATGAAACGAGGAAGAGAGGGAACGAGGGAGGAAAAAGGAATGATAGGAAGACATGATCTGACTTTTGAAAAAGTATTTTGAAATGGTAGACAGCCTGTTACAGGATTTGCTGAGTGATTGTGAAGTCTCTCTCTTTGGGTGTATTTGCTTTCCCAGGAGAGCAAACATGAAGCCTAACTTGTAGCTTTGCGAGGGTCCAAAAGCTATGAGAATGTGGATAACAAGTTATAAATCTCCCTGCTACTTGGGTGTGGATAAAAGTTCCAGGCCAAATGCCCGAGTGTCCACTTCATAACGAGAATAATAAGGCTATTTGAAAGCATGGGCCAGATCCCAAGCTATAGTTGCCTTTTTTTTCCCTAGAGGACATTCAGACATGTTTATGTGCACACTTTGGAACTGGACCCAAGGTGGAGGGCACAGTTGACTTTCTGACTCCGTAGTTTGTCACTGACTCTTAATGTATTTCAAGACACAAGCAGTGACTTCTAGATAAAGGGCGTTTTTCTTTGGGACTTCATCAATTATTTCACTTTCTCTTGGCAATGACCACCACCCCTTCTGAAACATCAACCACTGGGCTGACTTTGTTCTGGAAACTTTTACGCTCTCTCCCTACCTTCCTGGATACATGCTTCATGCATTAGCTTGTTTAATCGCTCCAACTTTTACTATAGCTTGGCAACTGGTACATCCCTGAGTTGCATGTTCCCAATTTAAATGCTTCTAGAATGTCTTTAAATAGGTTCCAATGGACTTAGTCATTGCTATTCAAATGAGGGAACCATATTTCAAGAAACAGAGCTTGGGGAGAGGGATGAGGTGACTAATGGGCTATAAGAGAAAACCATCCATCAGGACACATTGGAGACTAAAACAGATGGTGAAGAAATGCCCCCGAGTCCATTCTCCCTGCCCCAGAGGGCCTACCAGTTTTATTTCCAGCAAGCACATGCTTTGGCTGGCTTCCCCTCACAGCTTCTGGCTGATGTTTCCTATTTAAAGATCTCGGGGAAGCAGGAAACTCACCTGTTTCTCAGATTTCGACCTAAAAAAGAGCCCCATAAGGGAGAGGAAGGGCAGTGTGGAGACCCTAAAGCAGGTGCTGACATTTACGGGGGCTGGGGTTGGTACCACGTGCAGATAGATGCTGTGCTGGAGTTTAGTGGGTGTTAGTGGTCATGGGAGAGACAGTGGGGTTCAGTCAGACTGTCAAAGTTCCTACTCTCCTCTCCCGTAGCTGCTTCTCCTCTCCTCAGTCCTCCAGATGTGCAGGGTGTTTGTGACCTCATGGATGCCCAAGTCTCAATGTTGAGGCTTCTCTTTTATGGAGAAATGAGCAACTAGACCAACGTGCAAGCCTGTGAGTCTTCAACATCAGGTGGGTTGGCAGCACAGCCCCGACCCCGCAGGGCTGATGTGTAACTTACACAGGATTACACACGCCCTGAACCCGTCTCCTGTGCTTCCCGCCTCCTCACTTCCTTACTATGCTTGTGTCCATTTTTACTCAGGACTCTTCTCTTTCCATTCTTCTCCTTCTTTTCCTTACCTTTTCACTCCCCACCCCCACCCCAAATTCTGGGAAGCAACAAGTTTAAGGCAGGAAGGACTCTGCCACAGCCACGTATCTAGGACCTCAAATTTGCAAAGTTACCCTTGAAGGAAGCAGCCTATTAAACTGTGTCGAGTTGCAGTCACCCAGAGAAATGCTGTTTCTGGGAATTTACCGGAGTATGCAAGACACACAAAAGGATGCCCATGACATCATTGAATTGCAAGCCACCCGTACAATCAAGGTTGTTTTTTTTACGGCCTATGGATATCGTTCAGCAGGAGAAAGCTTGCATGATCAAGGTCCTTTATCTAATTGTCAGCACAAGGCAAGAAAGGAAAGAAGATCTATATCAGAGATAGAGATAGGTAGGTTGGTTGGTAGATGGATAGACAGACAGTCAGTCAGACAGACAGACAGACAAGAGAAAAACAGTGCTGGTCCAATATGTTACATCTGAGGCTAGCCAGATGGCCCAGTGGGTAAAAGCACTTGCTACCAAGTCTAAGGACCTGATTTCAGTCCTTAGTACCTACAGTGGAAAGACAGAGCTGAGTCCCAAAGGCTGTCTTCTTCCCTTCACATGTGTGCCCTGGGAATGTGCAAACCTCCACCCTTATCCATCTCCACACAGACAAAGAAATAAAACTAAAATTGTGCACACATATAATAAAATGCTGTGAAACATTTAAAATGCTATGGCAACCCTATTTTCATAGACATTGAAATATTTCCATGTAATAAAATAAACCAGGCTTTCAAGTTGGTGTGAGGCGGTGCAGTTGCTGTGTGTCCTGGCCACAGCTGTGTGCATTCCTACAGCTCTGTAGAACCAGCGGCCACATGGGGATTTCTGAAGGGAGTTTAAATTGGGTTTTAGCTTCTTTTTTTTTTTTAATCTCTGAGGACCAATGTCAGGGGAGAATATTCTAATTTGATTGTATTTTCTTAAAACAGTGGATTTATGTCACATTTACCCCCAATCATAAAAACCGATTTTCATTTGCCCCTTGAAAACTTGTGTGCCACTTTGAAACTCTGAGCAGGAGTGTCCCTCTCCGAGTCTGTGTTTAACTGTGCCTGACCACTACTGGGTCAGCTACTTGTTATCCCATAGCCAGTGATTTATCCACCAGAGGAAAATGTCTTCTGAGCTTGGAACTTGCCTCTCTCCCAGTTCCCATGTCATGTACCATTGCAATAACTGACGCTTGGAGAATTTTTTCCAGTTTTAAGTCCAAAAGTTTAGTGATCTGGAAACTGTTCCAAATATTTTAAAGTCTTATATTACCATACATTAATTATACATGATTATTAATAACAGGTCCCATTATGACATTTTCATATGTGTATGCAATGCATTTTGATCATGTTCTATTGCAATTACACTTTCTCAGCCCCTCCCACCGAGCTGCCCCTCTCTTCCGTTCTACAACTAGATACCTTCTATTTTCCACATCGTGTGTGTGTGTGTGTGTGTGTGTGTGTGTGTGTGTGTGCTTCCTAGCAAGTTTTATTAGATTACTTGCAGAAACATGGATCTGGGGTCCCATTGCCTGACAATGTGATTAACGCTTTCTCCAGAAGCGACATACCCTTAAACATAATGGTGATGTTCTCATAATGGTGATGTTCTGCCCTTCGTCATTCCTAAAACTCAACTTGTCCAGTCCTTATAGAGCAAAGAAGAAAGCACACAGCGATCCCCTGTATGGCCTCTAAAGTGTTATATGAACATAACATACAGCTCAAATCCTATTGGGGGAAAATAATCACCAAGAATAATCATGCACTAAATCACCTTTCGCAGCTACGTAGAGGGAACATTTTAGTAAGATATGAATAGTTCTTGTCCTTCACCGCTCACTCTCCTCACCTCTGGCCTTAAATTCCTCCTGGACTTGGCACTGATACTCAGTTTGGGGATTAAAGCAGGACCTGACCTGGATTTGCTCCACGTTGCCCATGCCCTAGATTGAAATGTTAAAGGACTTGGAGTGAAATAAGTTGCATTTTTCAGTGGCAGCTTCCCAGCGACTAGGGAATTAATGTCAGCCAGGCAGTGATTTCCCAGTGGTTGGGTTTGTAGCAAAAGGCTTCAACTTTTATGTGTGGCCTGTTTGAAGTTGAAAATTGTTGTTAGACTCTCCAGAGCTGTTTGAGGTGTCAGTCATCTTTCCCTTTTGTATCGGGTGAGAACGAGGGAGCACAGCAGCTGGGAATCATCCGTGACTTCCATCCCCAAGGCAGGTCTCTGCCGGGGCCGGCTGAGCCCATCTCCCAGGGAATTCAAAGCCTTAAGACTCTGTACTTCCCCCGGAACCCTGCAATCCAGGGAGAGAAAGGAGGCTCACATCACGGCGACACGGTTGTTATGTGCAAATGAGCATCTCTGGCATTTTCATCAAAGGTCCAATTTTCCATCCCAGGATATCATTCTCCAGAGAGGTGGTGGTTAGACATAATAGTAACTGGGACGATGACAGTGCAGCAAGCAGCAGCAACAAAAGCCAACAGCTATCCCTCCCTTTACCACCAGTTATGGGCTACACAGGCCACAGAAGATTATCTCACTTGATTGTCTTGTAGCCCATAGCATAGATCTCAGGTAAGTACTCCTATGCCATTGAACTTGGAAGGACTGTATAGTTCAAGAACTGTGGGTCTGAGTAGCTGGAGAAGACAAAGTCTTACCAAACAACTTCTTAGAGCAGACAGGACAGCAATTCAATATGTGGACTTTGAAGCAGGGCTTGAATTCTTGCTGGTTCATGCTCGGTATAAAGCAAACGAGTCTCTTGTCAGACAGTGAACTCAGTGTCCATTACAAAAAAAAACCTTTCTCTTGAGACTTTTCCAGTTATAAATGCTGTCAGTTCAAAGTAACACTGTCTAGAATCTTTTATACTCAGGGCATCCATGTAAAAACATAGAGTTATAGATGGACATTTTGAGGAGATGCTTGGGTAGGGAAAAAGTGTCTTCACTGTCATGGAAGCTTCTGTCATCCTCAGATAGCTGCAGTGTCATTTGTAGTGTCCAGGCTCCTGTATAACTAGGATTGATTAATGGGCAGTGAAGACAGTGGTGCGATGTGACCTCCTCATGGATATGTGTGCTATCTAGTACCAGAAGCCAGCTCTCTGTTCTTCTGGGCACTTCGGGGAGCCATAAATTCTTTCTAGATCTTTCCAGATCAAACCATCTGAAATATGCTCCGGTCTGAACAAGTAACAGTTCTGACCCATGGCCTGAAAATGTTATCGTGGGATAGGTACTCTCCTTGACCACGGTTACCTCTTCTTTACAATGGGAATAATGACATGAGTGCCTCTCAGAGTGTAGTTAATGCCAAATTAAATAATGCATATAAGATATTATCTTTGTATATGGTACAGATGAGCTCTCAGAGAACTTCCAGAATAGGACCGAGGGCAGACAATTGAAGAAATTACAGTATGGAAGATGCATCAATCACCAGGGACAGGAGCATTAAGGAACAAACACAATTAAGGAAAACCTTTTGGGAATCAAACTGCACCCACACCCACGCCCACACCCACATGCATACACCAGGACAGTGAGATCTATTGTATGGTTCCAAGACAACCACGTGCAGAGATCAGGAGAAAGGATGCTATGTAACTGGTCCTGTTCAAAGAGGAAAGGACAAGGTTGATGAAGCCACGGACAGGAAAGAGCACAGTCCATGTGAGGAGCTAGCGGGTAACCGTGATGGAGAATAGATAGGACTCAGAATGTGCATACATAGAGCAGATAGTGCTGGTCTGGAGAACAGCCTGGGTGCTCATAGGACTTCGTCTAACAGTTTACTCAGATACTCCCACCTCGGACTATCTTGGCTCACTTTAGCTATCCATTTGCAAGTATGTAGGACTAATCCGTCCGTACCACAGGCCTTCCAGGGTCTGTGTTTTACACATCCTGAACACTGCCTTGTTTATTCAGCTTCTCTGCAACTGGACTTTGTGCTGAGTGAAGATGACTGAAGCATGTGCTTTCGCCTGGAATATTTTGTAAAAGAGCAAATAGCTTTCTCTTTGAGTAAGGACCTCGGGGGTGCCCCACCCAGGGCTTACATCGGAAAGTTTGTTCATCGACTTTTGTGCAGTAAGAGTTGTTTACGACATGAAGGGCTTGTGGACAGGAGCCATCTCTCTTTTGACCTTGTTTGTTTTTTCTTTCCTCCTGTGACATTAATTATTTCCCAACCATGTGGGTTTTCTTTCTTTCTTCTTCTTCTTCTTCTTTTTTTTTCCTCCTAACTTAGAATTCACGCATGAGGTTGAAAGAGTCATGTGTGTATTTTTAGTTTTGTGTTATATTTTATCCCGAGACTTTTGTTTCACAACCGGGAGTTTCAGCCATCTAGAGAGCACTCTTTAGCCCAGTGGGCCCTTCTGATTATAGGGTAAGGAGCCATGTAATCACTGGGGCTATTTCCCTGTGGATTTTCGCAGAGTGTCCTAGGAGCTTCAGATCCCTGGAGCTGGAATTTTGGATAGTTTTAAGCTGCTGTGTAAACACTAGGAATTGAACATGGGCCGGGTCCTTTTCGAGAACAGCAAGTGCCCTTAACTGCCCATTCTCTATCCCTAGATGCTGTCATTTTTATTCTGTCTCTGTGCAAGGTCCTTTAACTTTCAAAATGCCTTATTGTATAGCCTATCATTTATCCTAATCCAGGACCTATCAGATAAGCAGGTATTTTAATTCATATTTTAGCAGATGATAGATAATACAACGGCACAGAAAGTTCTAGGAATATCCTTGAGGTCACGTGGCTTTAAGAATAAAGCTGTTATAATCTTGGCTGTCCAAGGATTCTGAAGCAGGCACGAGTAGTTGACAAGACCGTATACATCTATCTATATATTACTGACTCATTCAATCCTTCAGAGAAAGATCGATCAATAAAGGCTGACTAGAAGCACTGGGCTATAGCATAGTCAAAAATACACCTAAACTTGTCACGAGTTGCCCAAGCTCTTCCTGACTCTTAAAACACCATAAAGCATGGTGGTTACTGGATTTGTCTGCTTTGCCACTTAAGCACAATGAAGCTTCAGGTTAACTTTCAAACATAAAATTACAGAAAACTAACTACTATTCTCTTTTGTGAATGGAATTTTCATATTTGTCTAATTACCGAGGAAGTGCCAATTTTCCATGAATATGGAAATTGCTTCTTTTTTTCTCTCCCTTAGGAGTCTAACATTTCAAAATGGCCCCGATATTCCTGTATGAATTCTGACAAGGACATAAACTCAAGCATCATGACTTTTTGTGCGGATGTTGTCAGCCCAATGGCACTTCCTGAACAGTGTCTTATTTCTGATGAGATCTAGGCTGCCAGCATCCCACTTTTTCTGTGGACAGAATCACCCCTTCTTTTATTAAAAACATCAGAAACTCATGGAAACATGCCTGATGTCATTTTTGAATGCAAGGGAAAAGAATTTTGGAAGTGGGTTCTGCTTCAGATTTCTAAAGCATTTTTTTTAACTCTAGTTTTTCCCTTTTGACCTTCCTGAGGATGCATGTGGGTGTTAAATTGTTACCAAAGGGAGGGTCCCTTGTAACTACAACCACACACACACACACATACACACACACACACACACACACACACACACACACGTGCATGCATGCACACATGCACACAGCACACTTTCCCACACACTGGACTTGGCTTTGTGGCACTGTGGTGGAATGCTGAATGGAAAAGATGCAGAGTGTTTTTGATCTGCAAAGAAACGCAGCCAGGATGACTACAGTCATTTTTAGATACGCATTTGGGCTGGAAGGCAGTGAGCATGGAGGGTGAAGGGTGTGTCTGGTGAGCAAAACTCCCAATATGATGTTTTTAAACATTTAAACATTGAAGAAGACGAAGTAAAAAGCATTCCTTTCTCTTATTTCTTCTTACTTTTAGGGCTTGGGGACTCGTCTGATGCTTGTCTGTTTTGAGTTTGTACTATGAATTCAAGAACTGTTGAAGCAGAGAATCGCAATCTGTATTGATTTCTCTCGAGGCCAAGAGCTTGTTTCTTTATGAAAAAAATGAATCTTTTATACGTATCACCCTGTCACTTCTTTTGTTTTTCACTCATAAGTGTATTCTGTTTTGTTTTCCTGGAAGGTTAGTGTTTCAGAACTTGGCTTTCTTCTTTTAGGACTGTATGGTATTTCTTTGCATTGGTTTTACGACTCCGTGATAAGAAGTATTGGAAATACAATTGCTCCCTCTGACAGCATCACCTTGAACCTCTACCTTCGCACAGGAGGACTATTCTTCCCTAAGATTAATCTTCAGCTTAGACTACATAGATGGAGTGGTTGTATTCCCAGTGGCAGAGGTCTAAATTAAAAAAATAAATAAATAAAAACAAAAACATGGATCCTTGCAAAGCCAAATCTCAGTTTTGTCTAAAGCAAGACTCACTCTAAAGGTTATTCCTGTGGTTGCATGCTTATTACTGACACTCACTCAGAGGAATGGGCTTTCTGACACTAAAGAGTCTTAAGACATCACGCTTAGCAATGACATCAGAATCACTGCTGTTGTGGTCTTGATGTCTATATACGACTTTTTGGCCCCTTATGGGAGACTGGGAGCCACTGCTAGGGTGAGAGGGCTCCAGCACAGCAATCAATGCTCCCCGTTGTTGGGTTCCTGTATCTGTACAGAGATGGCACTGCTGCTTTAGAGCACAATACATCTGTCATGTACTTCCCATGAATTTTATCCAGGTACATGGTTTTACAGAACCACATCATTACCCTAATGTTGGCAGAGAAGAGAAATGTATTTCTTCATTATATCAAAGGAACCAGGGTTCAGGGAGAAGGGATAAGAAGACGGCCAATCCAGTACATCTCACTCACTTCTAATGCATGTTTTTGCAGATTTGGCACCTGGAGTTTCCACTCTAAGCCTTGGGGCTCTTTTATGTTAAAATGCAAACTTCTCAGGGACACACAGTGGAGAGGAGAAGTAGGGATTATGGAAATTTTTAAGAAATGAATGTGTGACGCCGGGCGTGGTGGCGCACATCTGTAATCCCAGCACTCGGGAGGCAGAGGCAGGCGGATTTCTGAGTTCGAGGCCAGCCTGGTCTACAGAGTGAGTTCCAGGACAGCCAGGATTACACAGAGAAACCCTGTCTCGAAAAACCAAAAAAAAAAAAAAAAAAAAAAAAAAGAAATGAATGTGTGCTATACGAAGATTCCACTTTATGATTTTAGACACTGTGTGAGAAAACACACACCCACCCACACACACACATACAGACACACACCCTCAATATGTAGCTTCAGCCATGCTTAGCAAAGAAGCTTGAAAGCTGTAACTCCAATTTTAGAAAAATCTAGCGCTTTGCATAATTAAATCAACCAAAGGATGAGTTTGCCTTTAATATCGACAATATATTTTGTAAAATGTTTTATAAACTGAATTATAATCATTTGTTTAGGATATTGCAATACTTAAAATGACATCACGAGTTGATATTTTAAGCTTAGGTGAATATGGTCTGCAAGCAGATGCCTTTAGGGGCCTGCTAGAAGAGCACGCATTTGAACAGCCCTATGGCTCTGCAGTTGGACGCCAGTTCCCTCACTCTCCTCTTTGTTAGAAGACCTTGACTTTGTAAGCGTACATTTGTCAATCCTGGTTAATTTTCAGGAACATAACTTCCACGGTGGTCCAAGCATTGCTGCTCGCTGCCTGGGGAGTGAACCATTATAACTCATTTCCTCACGAATTTGGATTGTTTTCCCAATTAGTCAGTAATCACCATGCTGAGAATGTACAGAGCAATGTGTTTGGATGAGGGACTAGTAATTGGGAAAGCGCCCGCCCAAGAATGGGAACAGACTGAGGCTTGAAACTGTCTGGATGTCAAAAACGAAGGTCAGAAACACCTATTATGTGAAGCCATCGGGAGAAGTGAGAAGCCAGCAGGCATGCCTAGGGCAGGAACTATGAGGTTGGATTAGGCATTGTACGTTTTAAAAAGAAAAAAAGTTTCACATTTTTTCCCTTGCCAATTTCTTCTGTTTTTCTCTTCCCCTGGGAAAAGTAGAAAGAGCGATAATTTTGAGACGAGCACTAACAACATAGTTCAGTAGCAGCCCTGGGTCAGTGGAGCCTTAACACCAAGCCTGAGACCTGCGCTCTCAAAACATCCTTGTCTGCTTCTACTTCCGGTCTACTTCCGGTCTGCTTCCGGTGTACTTCCGGTCACAAACCCAATAGGGCCATCTCCAGAGCTGGTTCATTCTGAGAGCATCTTCTGTTGTACAGGGGGAGGCTGGTATCCAGCTGCACATTAGGGTGTGAAGTGGAAAGAGAAGGAACTACTTTAGTTTACTAAGTGGAAAGAAACTCAACGGAAGAACTGAAATTTGTGCGTGTGGAGAGAAATTTATGTCTTCCCGGACCACTATGGGAGGGAGGAGGAGAGGAACTCAAGTGTATGGGTGTGGGTAAGGATCCCACGTTATGTTATGTTGTTAAATAAAGCTGTTTGTAATCTTCTAGACTGTCTCGGGAAGGAAACCCATGCCAGGATGCTGGAGGCAAATAAACAGTTCTATGATTCTTTTTTAACAACAAATTCTGAGAACTATAGAGAGGAATTTAATTTTACTACACTTGACCAAAATTCTAGGATAGACTAAGTGTCTAGTGAAGCTTGGAGCCTCAGCATAGGATGAATGCTGTTATATATAATAGCCAATGGGGACTTACCAGGAATGAAGCTGATGTGGAGAGATAGAGACAGAGACACACAGAGAGACAGAGAGACACACAGAGAGACAGAGAGACAGAGGCAAAGACAAAACCACACATAAACATGTATGCATGCGCACACACAGATCACCATATGATGTGAGTAAATTTGATCTTCAATAAAAAATTTTTCCACAATGTCTTTTGAAGGATGTGGTAGACTGCCTATCAAATAAGAATTCTGATACATTTTAAATTTGTTGACTAATCCATGACCTTGGAAGAAGCAGTGGTCACGAAAGTGAATTCTATCTTGTTTTTGGCAAGTCTTGACACCCTCCTCTGCCAGTCATGAAACACACAACAAGTTATTTCATAGGTTCTAGTGCTATTCAAGTGGGGGAAAAAAAACTCAGGGGAACTAACTGGACGGCCTCATCTGCATGCCACTCGGGGCTATCATTGATCCAGCGTCACAGAAAAGGTTTTATTGAGTAAGTATATAATCATTTGATTTAAAATTTTCAGGCAACCCCCCAAGGAGACAATTGATTTACTATCTAACAGAGCTGATTTTTTTTTTTAACAATCCGATGTAATACTTTCAAGGAATAAAATTAATAAATGAAAAAGAAGTCCATGCTAAGAAGAGATCAAGGCTGCAGGATGCTCTGGGCTCTCCTCCATAAGGACCAGGTTTGTCCAGGTGTCACAGGACTTTCTAACCATCTCCCTGTTGTCACAGAAGTGAATATGGCTGCCAGCGAAAACCTCAGCATGGCTGTGAGAAGAGGAAAGATGTTTGGGGGGAAAAGCAGCATAGCACCAAGAATTAGAGTGGGAACAAGATTGTAACTCATCAGCAAGCAGTGTCAATGTCAGCAGTCCTCCCTAAGCCAGGTATTTTGAAAAGGAAGAGATTAGGGACATGAGAAGTGTTTTACACTTCTTAAGGAAACGCAAGAGTTTACATTGTGTGTTGGGATTTCTGGAATAATATTTTTCCTAACACCTAATAATAGGCTATGTGGAATTGGAGGTCTGTCTGGATTATATTATTATTATTATTATTATAAGTAGCATGATTAAATTTTGCAATGATGTCAGATTTCAGCTTGCCTTCATGATTTATCATCTAACCTGTTCTTCATGTTCCCTTTCTCATGCGTTTAGCTACCAAGAAAATTAACGATGGCTTCTGAACCTATTGAATGCCGTTCCTTGAATTGTATATTACCATAGTAACCATCCTTCATGGCACATGGCTTCAAAGCCATCACAAACTTAATGTGTGCAACAAAAGGCGCCACTCTACACATCATTGGAAGGGAATCCTGTTTTCCCAACTGTCTAAGAAACTTCTTTGCTTCTTTTCAACTGTAAGATATTGGGGGGGAGGCAGGGAATAGAAGGGTCTTGTTCTCTATTGTTCTAAAACAGGTCAAAATGAAAGTTACCAAGATGTTTATTTGGATTTTACACTTACAATATAGTGTATATTTATTTATGTGAGGTGGTGACCACTTTCAGGAGCTGGTTTTCCCTTCCTGCCTTTGGTTGTGGGATCCAGAGCTATCATGACCACATTTCCAGGCTTGGTGACAGCCCCTTTCACCACCAACTCTCTGGTCCAGGTGTCAGACTTTCAAGCTGTAGAACTTCTCCTGTAGATCTGCTTGGAAAGGTAGTGTGTCTCCCATCATCTAAGATAGTTAATTCAGACTAATGTGGAACTAACTACAGATTTCTGTCAGCAAAGAAAAATTGTATCAGTGATTTCTGATGTCCCTTTTGCCTTAAATGTTATATATGTAAACACCTCAGTGCACCATATTTTGTATAGAAAAAAAATTCAATGGATAAAAGTCAAGTATTTTCTCACAGTCATGATTATGTCAATTTCTCATAAAGCCAATCTCACTCCATGGAAATTTTTATAAATACCTGTTTCTCTTGTTGATTTTTTTGTCTCTCTTTAACGTTATCTATAAAATTACAACTCTGTTCCATCACAATTGACCCCTCAGCCTTCTAAATCTCTTTCCTAATCTACACCACAAAGTAGTCCATTTGAAAACTATGTCCCCACCAAGACTTAATAGCAGGGGTTGACAAGGCAAGACCTTGCCACAGCCAACTCCGGCTCTGTGTAAAGTAAGGACATTTTGCTAACTAGTTCAAGCCTGTTCCAAGTAACCTTGGTCCCAGGGTCTCATTAATCACAATATATTTTCCACAGCAACAAACTTGTACATTCAATAAAAAGCAATAGCTCTTAGCAAGAGTAAAACCCCAGGAGACAGAGCAGGAGAACATTATTTTTGATAATGGCTGGAGACATGAGTTCTATTAGAGGAAAATATAGTAGGAAAGCATAGAATAAAAATTGATACCTTCCTTAGAGCGAGTCCCAGCGGGATGCCGGGCAAGTGGGATGTGGGAGGGGCTGTACTTCCTGTGTCTTTGAAGGTAAGGGGAGCACAATGTTTACAACATTGATGATTGGTTCAGTTTCTCATATAGCAGTGCCTTTACCCGACAAGTACAAGGGGAAGTCACCCTCATGATAACAACCAATAGCATCTATTAAGTGTCTGTTTTATGCCTGACACGACACTAAGTATCAGACATCCTTTAGTTCATTTGATTTCTCAATGGCTCACTCATGTTCTCCTTATTATTACCGTTTGAAGTTGAGCAAGCCAAGGCTGCATGGATTATCTGCTACTGACAGCTGACAGAAGGGACGTTCATCTCTGACACTAGGTCACACATTTGTAACCAGTTGGCTACAAAGCCTTCCAAGGCTCAGGCTCCAGTTTTTATCTCCAACAATGGAATGGTTATTGGTCACTGGGGGAAAACACAGTTAAAGATCATTATCTCTCTTTGCAATTCATCTGGAAGCAGCAGGCTTCCACCCAAGACCCATAAACATATGAAAGGAATGGAAGTGTATCTTGGTGAACGGGAAGCTGTGAAACCTAATTGTGGCCTTAAAAAGCTTCAGAGTCTTAAGATTTTCTATACATACAATGTGAATGGAAGTTAATGTTTTGGCCCAAATCCCAGTAATTCAGAAATAATGTAGTTAAGTTGAGCGGGATTGGAGACATTGTAGATAGATAGGTAAATAGAATGATAATAGGTAGGTATGTAGAGTAGATAGATAGATAGATAGATAGATAGGATAGATGAGTAACTGAATAAAGACAATGAGTGGTGGAGGGAAGAGATTGTATTTCATATTAATTTTTGGCTGTGTTCAGTTAGGTGCAGAATACAAGTGTATCTTAGAGCTGCTCTTAACTATGGGTTTGAGCCTCTGCGTAATTGAGAGCAAGCCACTGATTTCTCTAAGTGTTACTCCTCTCATCTGTAAATTCATGATGATAGTTTTGATTCTGCCTAAAGAGTCACAGTAGCTTAGCAGCAGCTTGTTGATGTCAGAGGAAAGAACAGCGCCTCAGTGAAGGCATTGCTGGTGCCCGCCCTCTCCCTCTCAGGAACTGTCCACTCTGGGTACCTCTCTTCTCTGCTCCATTACCCCATTGAGGTTTTCTTTTCCCCCAGACACTTGTCCCTGTCCATAACAATCAGTCATGCATTTATTTAGATGCTTATTGGCCTGCCTTATTCAATAGAACGTGACCTGCTTTAAGTTGGGGGGATTTGTCTTGTTTCTTCCCGTGTCTATACCTTCAGCCTTTAGGAGATTGACAGCTATTGGGTAGAGGCCCCACCGGTGTTCTCTCTGCCACTTCTAGGAGTGTAAACACGGTAACAGCTGATGTGTTTGTGAAAAAAAAAAGACATATGCCATGAGACCCATTCTAAAGATCACCCTGGAAGATTCCCTGAAAGAGAATCATCCGTTCTTCATGTGATTCCAGTGTGTGCATCCCAGCTTCAGAACTATTTCATTAGAGAAATTGCCCACGTCCTCAAGGATCTTTCCATCTTAGTTGGCAGTCAGCCTCTTTCCTCATGGAGGAAAGACAAATGTCTCTACCAGTTTCATGGCTTTAGCCCCAAATGCAGGCTCCTTTGGCCTTTTCGAATTACAAAGAGAAAAAGAAAAGGGGGAGGGGAATTCCCTGAGGGGGAAAGTAGCGGTAAATAGCGAAGGGAGGGGAACGGCAAGGAGAGGGTGAAATGAATCCTGTACACAATGAAATACCCCCTCTGTAGTGGTCTGTGAGAGCAACGATAAAGAAATAAGAAGGGAAAAGCAGAGGAAACAGATGTAGCTGCCAGAAGTTAAATACACATCTGTTAAGAATGCTCTTCTCATATGCAGGGTCAGAAAAATATGTACAGATGTAGCACCCCACTGATTGACAGCAAGACCTCAGTTCTGGCTCGGGGAAATCTTGTTTACTTGACAGCACTTTGTTTTAAAGCTGGAGGCAGAGAAATGTCTTATGCATGTCCTTAAACTGGAAGGCCTTTTGTTCAGGATACTTATACCATTTGCAGATAATGATGCGCATAGCAGTTTCAGCTGTCTGCATATGCATTTTTATGTTTTTTTATGACAGTTCTGCGTACTGAACTAAAAGGCCATTTAGAACTGTCAGCGCTGACAGGCATCACCCTTTACATTTACAATTCTGTTAGCGTGCATTGTCAGGTGGGCTCGCCAGACTGCCGAAATGTGATTTCCTTTGAAACCTATGTATGACTTTAATTTAATACAGCAGCCTCAAAAGAGAGAGAGGGAATGAGAGAGAGACAGAGAGAGCGCCCAAGAGAGCTTTATTAAGTATTCTTTTTCCATTAATCTCCTACTTTTTTTGTTTTGTAAGACCCTTCCTTTATTCCTAGGCTCCTTTCTTTTCTCTCTTCCCCCCCTTCCCCCCCCCCAACCCCTGCATTATTTCCTCTTTCGTCTTTCTTCTCCATGGGATTCTTCATGTCAAGCAGAAGGGATGTCAGGCAACGGAACGACTTTACCTAGCTGAGCCAAGCCAGACTACCTCTCACTTTCCATATGGCCCAGGGTTAATTTTCAGTCAAACCGATTTTTAAAAGACGTTTGGCAGAGTGCGGTGCCGAGTGAATGTTCACAATCTGGACGGTTGGGGACGTGGGAGGAAGCCATGTAATCCGGCTAATGACTTATCATCCTGTATTATCAGAGCCACCTGTCTTTGAGAGAGCCCCCTTATTCTGCCCCCTAAGCATTTATTTCAGCAGTATGGATGTCTACCTTGTGTGTGTGTGTGTGTGTGTGTGTGTGTGTGTGTGTGTGAGAGAGAGAGAGAGAGAGAGAGAGAGAGAGAGAGAGAGAGAGAAACATATGCACCTTGTGAGGAGTGAAAGCCTAGATATAGATAAGCCATGGTGGGCGCTGTAAGCTTTGATGGTTCACCTGGGGTAAGCTGACCATGTGTGCACGCGGCAGACATACCTCAATTCCAACTGAACCAAAATGAGATGCATCCTGTCCCGAGACATGTCCATCCTGACCCGAGACAAATGTCCTAAATAGCAGGGCAGCTTCAGCTTTTAATAACCCCCCACCCCGAAACTTCCCTGACCTCAGAGCATCTGCAGTGGGTGAGAGTCAAACAGGAAGTGGGTCACAATTCCACGCATACACGTCTGGCAATCTGCTGTAAGAGCTCACGGGATTGACATGAGCTCTAAGTCATCGGGCTCTCTTTTGTATCCTAATTTTGTATTTGTCTTAATAAAGGGTTCCATTGCCACCCCCCCCCCCCATAAATCAGACTAATAGTTGTGTCTCTATGCACAGAGACAGGCCAGTTAATTATCTGCAGATATACAAAGTTTTGAGGAAAATACGAGTCAATAAATAGCATTTTGAAAGCCTGATTTGAAAGTTAACTATAGCAGAAACAACGTGTACACTAATCTGCAGTGTATCGAGCCACAGACTTTATTGGGTGTGAAACCAAGGAGCCACAGAACGGACAGCATGGAGGCTTCCTCCAGCTTCTGAGAAAGGGAGTATATGTAGTTCATATCCCCATCCCCACCCTCAAGGTTTGTAGGAGGACAGGAGAGAGCAAACTGGAAGTGGTGAATGAATTTATAGCAGGAAGGCCTAGTTTGTGTTAACCTATGGATGAGTCAATCCACGGGGGTGGTGATTTTCTACCCTGTTTGTTTCACATAAAAATCCCACAGCCCCAGTGATAATGACCATGTCCTGCTTCATATATGGTGCAGAGCGTGTATGGTGTCCCTGTAGGGCAGGTACTATGAGATCGCTCTTGTGTCTTTGGCTTCTCTCATATAATTGTACAACTTTAGGTAGAGCAAAAGGATGACCCTTTCCATGAAGTCCTTTTTTAAAGAAAAGGACTTGACTTGTTCAGCGTGTTTTAAGAAATATCTTTCCAAGCACCAACACGGTTCTCCAGATCTGCTCATCAGTCGCTTTCATCTCTGGCAGGAGGGATGGGCTGCCGGCCCCAGGCTCCTGCAGGCAGGTGGAGGATAGAGAGGGAGGCTCGAAGAGGGGGAGCCGAGCGGGTGGATGGCAGGCAGAGACAGGCTGTAGAAGGTTCCAACTCTGCCATGCATTGAGTCTGGCTTTGCCAGCCCCACTGTGAGCCAGGCTGGTTCAAGCTCCTTCCTAGAGGAGAAAAAAAAAGCTAAAAGGGAAATCTGAAGCCATACAGTGCTCTTCCCCCAAGCCCCTCTTCCCTGTCTACAGGTACACTAGCCTCCAATGCCCTGCAGGGAACCAATTACAGTATTCTAATGAGGACAGTTCCTATTAGCTGCATTTGGCCCACCTGTTCTCTCCCGTACACTTGCTGGCTGGGACCACCGCAGCTCAACTCACCTTTCCTAGCCCTTGTGTTGCCACAGCTGGCCTGATGCTCCCTGATGTTGCAAACATCCTCTCCACAGAATCACCAGCAATGGGGAGAGATATGTATGGTGGTCTAGAGACTCATGTTTGTAGAATGCAAACAAAACAAAACAAAAAACCAAAACCAAAAAACAAAACAAACAAACAAACAACAACAACAACAACAACAACAACAAAACCTGTGGTACCATCAAGCCAGAGAACAAAACTGGCAGGTGATAGCTTGGAGCTGTTGTGTTTCCCTTACTTATAAAGTCTTTGGGGACCAAAATGAATGACCATACTTGCGGCAAATGTCCCACTAACCTGGACATGCTTCTAGATAAAGGATAAAGCATAATAAGGTTTAAAAACACTAGTCCGAGGCCTAATATTGCTTACACGTAATACCTTTATCACCTCCAGCCCGTTCCTTACTCTTCACAGGCACACTCCATTTTGTCACGTTCAACGTTCGTAAAGCTCTCAGCAGCTAAGTCATAGTTTGGTGACTAGCATGTGGCTGTAACCATTTTAACATAGTTTATCCTAATAAAGATGGGATGAATATGAAGAATGGGAATTCTTGTCACTTGCTGGCAAGGGACTGCCCCTGCCTCCTGGCTCTGTTCTTCACACAGTCAAGACCTGTCTAAGGACTTCATTGTCAAGGACTTCCAGTCTGCATTACAGCCATTACAAAGAAGTGATAGGTTTCTTATAGATAAACTCTTTTACGGATTATTAATAAGAAAAGGTTTAGTTTTTATCCATGGCATACAGGTATGTGGACACAGTTGCCCATTGGTTGCCCCCAAAGGATTGGTTTCAGAACCCTCTTTAGATACCAAATTCATTGTATGCTTAAGTTATTCATATTAAATGTAGAATTTATCATGTACATAACCCACAGACATCTCCAATTTGTCTCTAGCTTACTTATAATACCTAAGACAATGTAAACACTGTATAGTTAGTAGCTCTATAGTTTTGTTTAGGGAACAATGTGAAAACTGTTTAAAATATTTATACATGCTTAGTGCATAAGCAAGTTAAAAATATTTTCATTCTAGCCTAGTTATATCATTATATGTGGAACCCAGAGATCCAGGAGTCCACTGATGTATGTAGTCATAGAAACACATAAAAAGCCATCTCCAGGGTTTCCTGGATTTCATTGTATGTGTGTGTTTGTACATGCACGTGTGCATGTATGATAGATGTAAGGTAGATGTACGTGTCCATGCCTGTGCATGCATGATAGATATATGTGTATGTGTGTTTACATGCATGAGTGCTGGCATACGTAGTGGTATATTTGGAGATCACAAGACAACCTCAAGTGTTAGTTCTTGCTTTACACCTTGCTGGAGACAGGGTGGTTTGGGTGTTTGCTTCTGTGCGTCCCGGGATAGTTGGCTCACAAGCTTCCGGGGATTCTCTTCTCCTCCCTGCATCTCACTGTAGTAGTAGCACTGGGATTGTAGGAACACGCCGCTGTGCCTTGCTTTTTAGAGATTCTGGAGAGACATACAAAGGCCTTCACCCTTGCATAGCGAACACTTTACCCACTCAGCAACCCTTCCAGCCTGTGAATCATCTTAAAACTAGAATAATTTTGGGAAGTATGCATGAATCAACACAGAATCAAGGAAATGTGTTCAGGAGACCTGAAGTTAAAGCCTGCGATGTGGGTTCTGTTTGCAACCCCAACTCTCCTCTCCCATATGGTCGTCCAAATGAGCGTGATCAGTCACTCCTCTGCAGTGAGCCGGTCCTCGCTTTACCATGCTCCTCTTTATAAGAGACTGCCTTGCTCAATCCTTTGTTACAATCGATAGTTGTAAGGATCATGAAGCTTTTGGATCCAAGTTTTACAAAGAAAAGGAGTTGCTTCCAATTATAATCTGGTATTGGTTATTGGTTGGTAATTCAAAAATGATAGCAAATACATATCTGGTTCTGCTTCAAATCTAGGAGATCTGGATCAGGTGTCTGGGGGATGAGATAGGCACTCCTTTTGTCATGCCTTGTGCAGTTTACAGTTAAACATGTCAGTCATTACACAAAGCAGCACCTTGCTTACAGAGTTTGTTCTGTCTGACCTCTGACTATGAGACAGGATGAGACCAAGAGCCTCTTTAGGTTCTTGTTGTCTGGAGAAGAGGCATGGGAAAGTCCACAGGGCCTGACATAGACTCGTCCAGCCTAGGGCTCAATCCAGCATTGGAAGGAGAAGACACTCTGACCTCAGACCTTGAAATTTGAGCCATTTCTGCTCCCATGGGTCCTGTGGTTGACTTTCTCTCCCATGTCTCCTGACTTAGCAAGTCTCTAAGCCCTGGGCATTCTAGTTCATTGCATTAACTTCTGATCACTTCTCCTCTTAGGTATTAAAATATCTGTTGATTTTATTTACTCTCTGCATCTTCTGCCATAAGAGGGCTCTCCATTCAGGGCTTAGCACAGTTTCTGGACCGTCACAGATACTCAATAAATATTTGTTAGCCCCTTAGGGATAAATTAACTGTGTAAGTGAATTGATCATGACCATGAATGTCCCACAGAAGATACTTAAGAGTCTTCACTTTCTCTGTTTCGTCTCTCAGAGATCCTCTTTCAATTCTCTCTTACCTCTGTGTTTATAAAATGCAGTTTCTATTGTGTGGTGGTTATGTATGTGTGTAAAACCTTGTTCAGTCTTCACGACTCCATTCCCATTAGATAATCCAGGACAGTCGCTCGAGCGTCCTCCTGTCGTGCAATGAGTCAGTGATCTGCCTGGCAGAGTTCAGGTTTCCCCGGGAGCAGTGAGGTGAGCCTGGTGGCCACAGCCACTGTGATTGGCACCTGGAATGTCACTGCAATGTTCCTCTTTCCAGCTGACAGGCTGAGGCAGCAGCAGCATCTTTCTTGCTTCTATGATTTCTCTCCAATACTGTGGTTGCTAGGTTCTGCAGAAGAGAGGAGAGGAGAGAAGAGGGAGAGGGAAAGGGAGAGGGAGAGGGAGGGGGAGAGGGAGAGGGAGAGGGAGAGGGAGAGGGAGAGGGAGAGGGAGAGGGAGAGGAAGAGGGAAGAGAGAAATAGAGACAGAGAGACAGACAGAGACAGAGAGATTTGTTATTGTTATTGCTTTTCTGATACTTTTGGTTACTTTTTTTTGAGGGGGGGGATATGGGGAGGAAAAAGAATCCAGAGATGTACAATAACCTTACATTGCTGGGCTAAAAGGTGGGAGATTCAGAGAAGGAATTATGCTGAAGTAGGGGAAAACTTGTCATCCCCTTCTCTCTGGTGTGTGTGTGTGTGTGTGTGTGTGTGTGTGTGTGTGTGTGTGTGATAACTCCATTTTTGCCACAAGCTCCCAGAAGACAGAAGTGCAGGTTACCAGTATCCTCAGAGGCCAGTCTGCTGTACACAGGCAGGTTGGAGCCAGAAAGCTGAGCATCCACACTGAGCCTCAATGTGGTCAGCTAAGAGGTGGGTGCCCAGTACTTCATACCCCACAGAGTTTCCACGGGGATTCAGAGACCGTAAATGAGAGACTTTCATACAAAGCCCAGTACCACATGTTTTCAACAGATATTTGGTGTTCTGATGGTTGTGTTGCGGAGGCTCAAACCCGGCACTGTGTGCCTGCTTCCTGGGCGTTCCCCTTCCAGCTCTAGCCCCAGACCCTGAGTTATTACGTATATCGTTAGCTTTTGAATGCCCAAGGTTGAGCTTTCGTCCAAATCCAAACCTTTCCAATTCCTAACTCTGATCTTTGCAGATCAACCCCATGCCTTACACAATTATTTTCCTAGGCTGGGAACAGAAGTTGGGGTGGGGGGTGGGGGAGCAGAGAGAAGATTAATTAAGAAAAAAAATCATAAAAAAAATTCAGTGAATCTCAAATGGATGTAATATGAAATGCATAATTACTTTTCAACTTCACTAGCTATAATATCAGAGATAAAAAATCATGTCAGCTTCAATCTTTTCCTCATTGTAGATTCAGACCGATGGATGCGTTAATGACTAACTTTCTAAGCTGTGTCATTGTCTCTTGGAAACATACCTCTTCAGAGCTTGAGCATGAAGCCCTTCCAGGGCTCGCCCTGGAAACTCCCTATTGAGGCCTCTCCACTCCCTCCCACTGTCCCACCCATCAGAGTGCCTGATCCCCTGTCCATTCCCTCCCTTAAAAGCACAAAAACAGTTTATCTTACAGACAGCTTTGTCTTGCCTTGTGTTTGGCCCAGGCATGGGGTTGGCTCACACTAGCATCGGGTGGTTATAGCTATGTGTGGATAATACCATGGATCTTTATTAATTCAGAAATGTCTTCGCTAATAACCTAAGGCTACCGCCTTCCAGTTTGAGCTTAATCCTAGGTGAAAGGCCTCCAAATATATTGACCCTTGCTTATCTTAAAGACGGGTATTTTCTCCCAACCCTGGACCATAGGCACTGTCGGCTTGACCCTCCAGGGAGGTGAGGGAGGCAAGATTCTCTGTTTAACTCTCCCTGGAACTTAGTCTGTGCCTCCTCTAGATGAGTGAGAAATGAAAGATCCCGGAGGAGTTTGCTAAACGCTGTGTAATACTAGTGTTTTTTTTTTTTTTTTCCTTTCTAAGTTCTCTTCTCTCATCAGGACCCCAGCGTAGAATTAGGACAAGGGATAGCACCCCGTTGCTCAGGCATTGTGGTAAGGGACAGAAGGTCTAGAATTCTTGCTCATTTTATAGGGTGGATGGCAGGAGAGTGGCTTGATACGTCTCCTTGCCTTGCAGATCCCCCTCCCTCGTTATTTATCTTGGCACTCCCCCCTCATCCCGACTTCCTCTCCCCTTTCCCACAGTGACCAAGCCTGTCACTCTAGCCGCTCAGAGACCCTCTGCCCCCCCAAATTCCAGTGTTGCTCTCCACCTCTCCCCTCTGCCTGTTCTGTTTCTGTGTCCTCTGTTCCTTCTATCCCATCCATTCCTTCCATTAGCCCAGACTCGGCTCTCTTTGCTCGTCCATTGTTGCATTACACAAAAGGCTAAGTTTGAGATGTGCTGGTTACTGATGTGTAAGTGCAGCCATTCAAATATGGACCATAATTGTGGAGAAAGAGAAATGGAGAGTTCTGTCGCTGTCTGTTATACCTCTTAGGATACGCGTGTCCTCGATCCTGAATCTTCTTACAGAGAAGGTAACAGTAATGTGTTGATTTGTTTTGCTGGAAGTATTTTTTCCTTCCTCAAAATTAAATCACTAGAAGCAAGCATGATAGAGCAACTGACATATTAAGCTATAACCATAAGTACTTATAAGATAAAGTACTTTTTCTCTTGCTATCTTGACATTTTAGAAGGCGACTGGTTTCTGATCTCTGATTTTTGAAACTCCCCTGAATTTGCATCAAATCATGGATATAAGGAGAAAGTTAGTTCACCCAAGGCTCCTAGCCTCAGTCTTCTCCCTTTCTCTTCCTGTTTGCACTACAAGCTAATTGGCGGTGGCTTTCTGGGGCACAATCATCCCCGCCTTCAGTCCATGACCTCAGCCACTGTGCATGTTCAGCCTTATCATACATGTTTCCGTTCATTTGTTCTCTACAGCAGAACACACGAAACGAAGAGACTTTTATTCCAGTTTAGAGATGCTCGCAGAAATTTAGGCAGAAAATTCCAACCACTCAGAATGAACGTGGTCTATAAAGAAGAAACACATCGCCTTCCGATGACCACCTTTCCTATGGGCCTGAGGATAATATCTCAGGGTGGGACATCTTCTAAAGCTCTGTGGCCAGGGATGCTTTCTTCCTGTACTGGTCAACGGGCAGTACGAATTTAAAGGTGCAAGTATGTGTCTGCAACCAAGCAGCTTCTCATGGGGAAAGCTATCCATGGGATTCTCTAAACTGCAGAGGCCTGTTGGTGCAATGACAGCCAATGAGTAGCCCCAGGCAAAGGGCAACAAAAGAAAAATGACTACATGGAAAGGTTGCTCTGGTGGGTTGAGGATAACTAATAAACCTATTATGCAAACAGAGAAATGAGCTACTAGAATTTCATGAAGAGTTTCTCTTTAGAAGGGAGAGATCACTCACTGGTGGAGATGTCAGAACCTCAGGGTAGGTAAGAGAAATTGCAATTGGTGGGCCAACTTTGAGAAGTGAGAAGCTGCTTCCTAGAAGTGAGCCTTTTATATCACCAGGAAGTAAAAGTTACTTCTGCTAATAAAGCGTTGTGTATATCTTCAAAGTTCAGTGAACTGAAGCTACTGAATCCAGTGTTTCTCTCTCTTTATCCCCCCCCTCTCTCTGTCTCTCTCTCTCTATTTGTTCATACAGGTATACATGCATGTATCCATTCACATACATAGAGGCTAAAAATCAACCATAGATGTTACTTCTCAAATACCTTCTACATTATATTTTGAGATTTTTTTTATACTGATCTCAGGTTCACCAAGAAGTATAAGCTAGAGATCTATCACACCTCTCTATCTCTGCCTCCCGAATGCTGGGGTCACAGGCATGCATCACCACGCCCACTTTTTGAAAAACACATGTGCTATTAGGTCCAAATGCAGGGGACACAGGTTTGGTTCCCAGTGTTCCTTCCCAGTGTTCCACAACCCCTTTAACTCTAGTTCCTGGGCATCCAATTCCCTCTTCTGACCTCTGCAGGCATCAGACGCACAAATGATGCACAGAACATACTTGTCAGCACTCACACATACACATAAAATAAAAATGAATAAATCCTTAAAAACAAAAACAAAAGCAAAAAAATCACTCCCCAGGGCCAAGGGCGGGGAAGAGGAGTCACCCTGTTCTTAGGGGGAAGTAGTTCTAGGTAGGTTGGTATCCTGTGTACCCAACCACCTTTCATACTGAGCCCAAATCATAGCAGGCTGTAGTGGTGTCCTGGCATATCATCCAAGGAAAATGAGAGGGAGAGGAAGCCAGCTCGGTGTGGCAGCCTGCTGTGTGTGCTTGGCTCCCTTCGATAGTACAGCCGTGGTTATTTTAAGTTAAAAAACAAATGAAATGAGGAGTGATGCTGTTTCAATATCTAGGACAATAGCACTACTAACTTCCGTTCTTTGTTGTTCTTGGTGCTGCGGTGTGAGCTAGGGTAAATGAGCTGGGAATGCAGATGTAGCAGGAGATGCATCCGCCCAGGCATCTGTCTTCTAGTACCATTCCCCAGGAAGGGAAGCAAGCATCTTCCTCTGGCAAAGCCAGGGAAGGGTCCTGCAGTAGAAAGGCACTACCACAGTCCAATGGACCACCTCTCTAGGCCTTTCCATTCCTGCCACTCTCCTGTCTCTGCAATTTCTTGAATCACACAGAAACTTCATGTCCTGTGCATGTATCTCTGCTGGGCCTTGCTGGGATGAGGACTCATGAGGTTTTATCATGTGTGGCTATAGATGTTGTTTTCAATAATAATAATAATTAGAAACATCCCTAGGATGCAATTAGGCGTGTTTACTTGTATTTGTTACAAAGTAGGGAATCCTTTTTCTGCACCAAAACACATTTTCTCTCATCTCTACTTTTTCTTTTTACCGAGCAAGATGGGACCATTCCTTGCGATGTTAACTTCCAGGATCTTCTTGTTGTGGGAAGTCTAGACAATAAAATTAAAGAAGGGGCTAATTTAAACAACACAATGGAGAAGAAGGCTGGCTGAGGGACGGAAAGCACATTCTCTGTCTCTTCAGAAGGAGGCAAGGGAGGGCTCTTTGGTGAAATAGCTAACTGCCAGACACACTAAACACCCTATTGCTTGTCAAAAATCACAGATTTGGTTTTATTTCAGAGCACTTAAAAAATGTTTCCCTATAAACTCAGAGTGCTGTGTAAATAGGAAGAGTGGAATTGTTGTGTAAACTCCAAGGAAGCTGCAGGCTTGATTCTTCTGTTGTCTACTTAAAGAGCACAGTGCTGATGGCTGGGGACAAAGCTCTGTCAGCCAAGTGTCTCCCTTGCAAGCACGAGGACCTGAGGCCTTTATAAGAAAATAAAAATGGCGGCAAGATGGCTCAGTGGGTAAAGATGCTTGTTGCCAAGGCTGGTGACCTGAGTTTGACCCCCTGGAATTCATGGAAGAAGGGAAATGATCCTTGTAGCTTCACTCTTTGCAGGCTTCTGGTCTCCACACTAAGTAAAGAATACCACCCCCACCAGCAGCACCACCAATACCACCAGCATTACCAATACCACCACCACCACCACCACCACCACCAACAACAACAACAACAACAACAACAAGAGACCAGGCCTATGTGATAGCTTAGCCTGACAACCCGAGTTAGACCCCTCTCTACATGTGGTAGAAAGAGAGAACCAGCTCCTGCAGTTCTGTTCTCTACATACATGCCACTCAATACACATGTACACTCACTCCCCTAAACCCACCCAATTGATTTAAAATGTTTTAAAGAAAATAATAATAATAAGATGGTCATGATGGCATATACTTGTAATCCCAGGGGGTTAGTGGAGACAAGCCGATCCCTAGGACTTTCTGGTTAGATAGCCTGACCGACTTGCTGAGCTCTAGGTCGGTGACAAATTCGGACTCAAGTACATAGAACAAAGATGGCTGATGTCCAAAGGCAGACAGCTAAAGTTGTCCTTTTACCTCCATATATGTGCACATACCTGGGTACACACACACACACACACACACACATACACACACACATACACAAAATAGCAATAACCCAGAGCCTAGATTGAGTCACATCATTCCTGGGCTAACTCATAGGCTACATTTGATGTCATTTGCGTCCCTGCCAGGATCATCTTCATGACGATGGTGAGACCGGCACTTTATATCTTAATTTCTCCCTTAATTTGTTTCTTTGAACATGAGAGCTGAGAGATTTTCTTCAATCAATATGTAATCCTCCCTATCACTTATTAATGGATGACTTTACGACAATACTATATGAGTCTCCGGTTATGTGAGAGATGGAGACAGAAGAGCCCATTCCCTCATAAAATTTGCTCTTATCCATAAATACATATTGGGATCCACATGTAAGCTGAAGGTGTAGTCACATGGGTCTGGTATTTTTCAAAGTGATTGAACACATCGTATTGTAGAAGCATTGACTTACAGAGCTTTCTGACTGAATTACCTTAGTGTAAACGACATGGACACATTCCCCCAGAACCCCTTTTGTCCTCACCATTTCAAAAACAAATCTCTGAAATAGCAGTATTCCAAAAACTGTTTATTACGCTCTTCTTACACTCCGTACTTTCCTTGTTAAATCCGATCCGGCCCCAGCAATGAATAACAGATCATTTGAGCACTGTGACTCAGACTCGCTGGGCATCCACTGCCTGATCGTGGCACACCCCACTCTCATGCCCCTTCCACTATGCTTCAGCAGCAGGATACCTCAGCAGACTCGGACTCGCACTGATCATGGGAAGGAGCCTTCTGCCTCTTTCCCCCACTGAGTCTGGGGACATGTTCTGTTCCATCAACAGCTCCTCTGATATTTTGTCTAAAGCCCTTTCCTTGCCTTGGATACTGGCTAACATTTTCCACTGGTCAGAAACTTTGTTTATACAGCTGATTGAGTTCACGGCCCATCTCCTCTGCCCTTGTAGACACTCCAATTCTACCATCACCATAACAGGGGTTGGCTGTTTAGCTTGGCAGAATCGCGCCAGTAATATGTGATAACCGAAATGTGTAGATGATCAATTCATTTCCCCCAGAACTTACTCCAATAAATGTCACCAAACTTCATGATGGAGTTGCTGCCTCAGTAGGGGCACACAATGTGGACTGAAGCCTGCAGACAGGGACTTAAAGACATCCTGAATGACAACCAGAGGATTATCCTATAATAGATGAACTGTGAACTATAATCCACACACTTCAGCTTTCTCAGGAGCTGTGGCTCAGTTTTCTATGCTACATATATTAGAAATACCAGGCCCAGTTAAAGCTTCCATAGAGAAGCTTCTGGCCTCAAGGGGTTCAAAGACCTAACTGCTGGCACGTGGCACATCAGATTGGCTGCCCCTTGTCTGACTCCCACTTATATATGTTTAAATGCATATGTAGATGAGTTTTAGTGAGTCACCATAGTCTTTATGTTGATGTGGACAGTCAATCCAGTAGAGAATCAAAAATAACTGAACCTCATTTAAAACATGTTTCCATTTTCTGAGGGAGGAAAAAAAATGAGTTCTCTGAATGAAAATGCATAAAACACAGTGGGGAATGTATCAGTAGAGTTTAAACTCGCGGAGATAGACCTGCCTTTGTCTCCCCAGCTCTGTGATTAAAGATGTGCACCACCATTTATTTTCAATAAGGCTGCAAGATATAATTTTGAGTGAAAACATTTCTAACAGCCAGAGCAAGCTTGCTCGTTGACGATGGATGGTCTGAGATCATCATGCAACCCACCTTTTGTTGCAATAGAAAAAATAAGTAAGGATTATGCCTCTTTCTAAATGGCCAGTTAGGAGGAGGAGGAGGAAGAGGAGGAGGAGGAGGAGGAGGAAGAAGAAGGAGAAGGAGAAGGAGAAGGAGAAGGAGAAGGAGAAGGAGAAGGAGAAGGAGAAGGAGAAGGAGAAGGAGAAGGAGAAGAAGATGATTGTGGTATGGGGCAGGGCACTCTTTAAAATCTGACACAGTCTTAGACAATATGAGGTGGGTACCTCAGTCAGTAAGGCATTTGCCTTTAAAGCACAAGCACCTGAGTTCAATTCTCCAGAACCCATTAAAACAAAAGACAAACATGGTGTAATAGTGCTGGGAGATGGAGAGAGGTGGGGTGGGTCCTTTTGGCTTGCGGGCCAGTTGGCCTAGCCTATTCAAGCAAGATCCAGGCCAGGGAGAAACCCTATAAAAACAAGATGTATGGTGTTGACATCCAAAGTAGACCTCTGGCTTACACACACACACACACACACACACACACACTTGCACACATGCTTTCTCACACAAATAAGCACACATACAGCTATAGGTATACATAGGGCATAAAACACCTAACATAATGATCCCTAGATAGCCAAGTGAGCAGAGGTACACTGTAGAGCCCAGAGATCCCATTCAAAGCAGACATTCAGCAGTGTTGACTCCACAGTGGGGTTGGTTCTCTTCAGTTCTCACTCCCCTCCCTGATTTCTCCAAGAAGAGCCTGTTTGTGATGCAGTTGCCCCCCCACCTTCCCCTAATGCTTGCTCAGCTTCCTTGTTCAAGAGAGAGACAGAGGCAGAGACAGAGACAGAGACAGAGACGACAGAGACAGAGACAGACTGGCTGTCCACAAAACCTTGGCCAAAGTTTATGTAACTAGATTGTTCTAAGAGTGTGTTTTAGTTTTCTCTGCTCATGTTTTTGTAGCAAATACCTTCCTGACAAGTAGAAACGTTTCCCTCCTAATCGCAGCAATACAAAATTTCACTTTTATACACACTGATGTGGAGAAAAGGGCGCTTTAAAGAAAAACAAGCAAAATATGAGCGATACTTAATTTGACAAATAGTGGACACGATACGAATATGATTGAAGTAAGAAATCATGCGTCCTAACTTGTCCAACGCAGGCTAAGCCCCGGGAGTGCTTGTTTTGGAAGCAGTTAAGATTTTCTTTTTAAGTGTAGTATTTTATTACTCGCAGAACCCTTAACCCCTACAAGGAAACAGCAAAAATGAAGGAAGACATTTAGGATTTTAACCATTCTAACTGATTCCTTGAGGGAATCCAGGTACTGGCGTCTCACTTCAACCTTCTGACCATTTTAACATGAAAGACACACACAGGTGGGGGGGGGAGGAGGAAAAAAAAGAGGTTGGAGAGAGAGACCCTGGCCCAAAGTCCAATTTGTCTCATTACCTTTAGAATGGAATACACAAGCAGTCTACCAACTGCTTCCAGAACAGACTTTAACCTGTGCTGAGAGCCATTTTGCTTTGTCCTCAGGAGACCACAGGAGCCCACAAATAGTTACAATTTGGAAGAAGTTGCAGATAAGCTAATCCCTCCTGATCCAAGTTCTTTCCTCCATACACATCTCTCTTGTGCAGGCGTGTGTGTGTGTGTGTGTGTGTGTGTGTGTGTATGCGCGCACACGTGCACGCACAAACACACAGGATTTTTAACTCATGTCAGAGTAAGCATCCCGGGATATTTTGAGGTGGGTTATTTTTTTTTTATTTTCTATATTCTATGTTTACATTCCAAAGGCTTTCCCCTTTCCCAATTGCCCCCCCACCATACGTCCCATAATTCCTCCCCCCCAACCATTCCCCAATCATCCCCCCCTCCCCGCCACGATTTCTCTGTTCTGGGTCTACAAAACTGGATTTGAGGTGCGTTTTTAAAAGTGCTGCTTCTGGAAGTCTCTGTGTGAGCTCAGTTTAGGCAATGTGTGGAAAGCAAGCTGACATTCAGGCAGCTTGGAAGCCTATTTTGTTGCGTACAGTGTTTGGCTAAACGAAATACCCAAGTTAATGATTTCTGCTTGTTAATACATAATTCTGGCTACAAGTGAGGAAGGGCTTGGAAAAGAAACAGCAGTAAAAACATGACTAGATTCGTCTTCATTCCTCCCTAATATATCCAATTCCAACCCCTGGAAAACTTAACCAACTTCTCTGTAGTCTGTCAAGCTGCCTCTCCCGAGAGTTACCTTCTTCAAGACTGAGGTAGCTTCCCACCCACTGACAGTCTCCTAGTCTGTGTTTATATAATTATTGTCGCAAATATAGATATGTGACACTTTAACACCATATTATTGCACTTTAAGGGAAGCCACGCCCTCCGCCCCGTTCTCCTTCCCTGGGTGTAGGACTCTGATTCCCAGCAGATGTTCATTGGTGTTACGAAATGGCTTCAGAATGCTGGAGTCAGATGGAGCGCAGAGGCGAGCGCCAATTATGTCATATGGTGTCAATGCCCAGTTACAACACTAATATAACCAGCTTTTTATTATTTTTTAATTCTTTGCTTCTAATGACTTCCATGGATCCTTCAGGGCTCCTCACAAAAAGCCAGATCAAACCAGTCCTTATGCTTTTGACACGAGGAGGACAAGACATTGCTCATGGTCTGTTTTGTAGGTGCCTCAGAAATGTCTGCAAAAGGTGAGATAAAAGTAAAAGCAAAATCCTGTACAATAGCTGAGTCACTACTGACTCAATTTGCGTCTAGAACGTGGGTTTTTAGTGCGTGTGTATAGAACCACTCACTTGCATGCATATATCTTCACACTGCCTTCTATCCAGTCAAATTATCTTCATTTTTCTCTCATTCTCAGAGATTGGAACTATGCATATCTGTGAAACATCCCCCCTCCCCATCACAACCAAACATAAAATAGAACCTCTTTCACTTTTTTAATTCCTACCCCGGTAGTCTGAAAACGTAATTATTTTGAATCTACCTTAGGCTGAGATAACAAAGATACAGTTGTAAAGATTTCATGTATTTTCTTGGTTATTGTTTGTTAGATGAGAGCAGGGGTTAGCTGAAAGTGCTCCCATAAACCAAAGCTTGGTTTTGTTTCTTTGTTTTGGAGACACACATGGCCTCATGTAGCCCAGGCTGGTCTAGAGCTCATTTGCATAGCTGAGGATGGTTTAAAATATCTGATCCTCCTGACTCTACTTCCTGAATGCTGGGATTATAGGTATGAACAGACACTATGAAAAAAGCAAGTCTTATAAGGACAATATTTAATTGGGGCTGGTTTACAGGTTCAGAGGTTCAGTCCATTAGCACCAAGGTAGGAAAATGGCAGCATCCAGGCAGGCATGGTGCAGCCAGAGCTGAGAGATCAACATCTTCATCTGAAGGCTGCTAGTGGAAGACAGACTTCCAGGAAGCTCGGGTGGGGGTCTTAAGCCCATGCCCACAGTGACATACCTACTCCAACAAGGCCATACCTCCTAATAGTGCCACTCCCTGGGTCAAGCATATACAAAACATCACAACTGTCATACCTGGTTTTCTGTGGTGCTAAAGATCAAACTCTGGGCATTCTAAGCAAGCATTCTATCAACGGAACTCCATCTCTGTCTCAGTGTGTGACTTTTGTTAAGTACTGACTAATTGGGACTTAGCCACACCCATTAGTTTCTAAGTTACTGCTGTAACAAAACAGGGACAAAGTTGAATGGTCACTCCTGTAGTCCTTAAGTATAACATGACTCTACAGATTCTATAAAATATGTTTGTTTGTCCCTAGCACATGGTTGAGGGAATTTTAGAGGTACATGAGAGTAAAAACATTTGTGGTTTTCTCAAGTTCTATGGAAAATGTTTGCCAGTTCTAAATTTGACTTTCTGTTGACTCACATATGCAGAGGCTTGCCTTTATAAACGTCCTAATGTTGCACGAGAGATAATGTGTTAGTTCATTAATATTAATTTTCACTCCCACTGTTTTATTGGTAGTGAAAGTAACTATAATTGTAACATGGAGCTACCCTTTCTCATTCAGCAAGAGGATAATCTTTCCCAGGATTGCCCAAGTCAAACACAAAGACGATGCAATCCTTTGCATTAAGAGGTGGCCAGATGGATGAATGTCACACAGCAAACCAATTTGTACCATTCTCTCCACCCTCCCCCAGGAGTTGCGTTTCAAATGATAGCATCAGAGCACCTCAGAAGGGCTTGGATGAACTATACCCATTTAAGTGCCAGGCCATCTCCCAGCAGGGGCAGTAAGGCATGGTGCCTATGTCATGGGAATGTAACCCTTGCAGATCTGGCTTGCCAGGACTCTACTGCTACAGGAATAAGTTATATAAGCTTAGGAGGGTCTTTCCCCAAACCTGAATCCCTGCATCTTCTCAAATATGTCATTCAGATTCCCTGTCTCCAGTATCCTCATGGCACTCAACTCCTAGGCTAGGCACCATAATTTAGGGACAACTGTTCCTTCACATACCAGGTACAAGAGGGAACCTGAGACATGACACTGGAAATGAAATGAAAGAAAATGTGTCCAAGCAACCATTCACCTCACTGAAGAAAAAGAACAATTAGTAATCAGCACGGTACCTCTCGTGTGCCAGGTTCTTAGTGTGCCAGGTTCTTAGTTAATTCTTTCTTTTAACTAATAGCAGTTGATCACCCTATTTACATAATAACCACAACCCGAGAATCTATCATTATGCCTTATAGTTATTCACAAGGGAACCGAGGCTCAGCAAAGCTTAGTAATCAGCTCAATGTTACACAGCTTTAGTATGGATTCCACAGACAATATCCTTTAAACTTGTAAGAGACCTTTTGGGAAGAATTGGGTCTCTTAAGTAATACAAGTTGACTCACGGCGTAGAGATACTCTCTTGATTTAGAAAGCCACCCTTTAAAGAAGTTGGGCTGGGCAACCCAAATAAGGGGGGTTTGCTGTTTCCTCGTAAGGATCTTCTTGTTCCATCACAATATTGGTGATGAAATCTGGGCTGGTCCCTGGCATCTGAGGATTAAGGCTTCCCTGATGAGACTTGCTTCTACATCCGAGCAGGAGAAGAGCAAAGCGTATTATCATGCTCTTGACTATCCAAGACATCAGCTCAGATGACGATGCCCAGTAGTGCCCAGCTATTTAGAGGAAGAAAGCAGACTGGAGTCTTTGGCTTCAGTGGGAGACCGCCTCCCCCACACCCAATTTTTTTCTCAAAAACTTCCATCTGGAGACCTAGGGGCTTATGGCTCCTGCAGAGTATAAGTAATGCAGGATGGCAAATGAATTGTGGGGGAGGGAATCAAATAAGAAACAGATAGGAAGAACACACACACACACACACACACACACACCATGTGTGAGATGACTCAAGGAGTCTCTTAGAGAACTAGCCTAGAGGTTGATTAAGAGGGGATGTAGCTCACCCTTCCAGGGTCTTTGAGAGGGCATTGGCTGTGGCTCCTCTCTTAAACACCATATTTTGATTGCCAGGTCTCTTGCTTCTGCTCTAATTCTGAGGAGAGTTGATTTCCAACGAGCCAGAGAAATAGTTCTGGGATCCTGGAAGTAGTGATCAAGGAAGCTCCAGGGGCTTGGAAAGGGCATCTGATCCTCAAGAAGAAGAGGTTTTGTGCAGAAGGGAAAATGATACAGAGTACCCACTCCCATTGCTCATAAACATTATCGCATTTCAGGGTAGTTCTTATTGGCAGTGATAATCTACTGTGGAGATGTCCCCAGGTGTTGTCCGCAAATCTTTCTACACATCTCACTAAATCACCTTAGGGACACTACCAATTTAGTTCCATGGCTATACTTATTTTGGAAAATAACTTCCCTTTCCCGAATCCTACCAGTTGTCTTGTCACAGATGGTTTTTACATACCTGAGGTCACCTCAGCGATGTACGATTCAAACAGGAACTCAAAGATCAGTATGAAAAGATAAAAAGGTGTTCAGAGTGACTGCTTAATAAATTTTTGCTATTAATTACTCACGGTAAGGTTCACATGTTGAATATGTCAGATTAAGTAAACTGTTAGCAGAATTACCTACCGGTGATTTTCATGCCTGGTTTGATTACTAGAGAATTTTAAATCATAGGCCATGAGTGAGAGAGAGTCTTCAAGTAGGAGAACCTGAGTTCAATCTCCCAGTTCCATCCTTTGTTAGCTATGTGATTTAAGACAAATTATGAAATTTCTTAAAGCATCAGCTATCTCATCTTTAAAACAGAGACAGAAATGCTGCTTTTAAAGTCTTGCAATGGTTGCTGATGCCTGTAACCTCAGCTTTGTTTTGTTTGTTTGTTTGTTTGTTTGTTTGTTTAACTTAGGAGGTGAGATTGACAGTTCTGAATTTCCTTGGCCACACTGCCAAGCCAATTCAGAAGCTTCTGTTTCACTGAGAATTACTGTCCCAAAATATGTGAGTTCTAAAGACCAGAAAGCTAGTGTCTCCCTCTGGCCTCCTCAAGGGTGCACATGAACATGCGTGCTTGCAGTCACACCCATGTGCATGTATCACACACATAAAAGCAACACACATACCAACATGTGAGAGAGAGAGAATGAGAGAGACAGACAGACAGACAGACAGACAGATGACAGCGTGTTAAATCATATGTATGCCTCAGGATATGCTTTCCACTCTATTTCTGTTGAATAGACCAGAGGTCAGCAAACTAAAAAATAATGTGTCTGTGGCCGCACTTGACTTACACTTAGATGACTAGCAGACAGACTTCAAACCCAGGACCATCAGTCCCCAAAGCTATGTCTCATCCCTTCTGAACTCAAGCTGGCTACTGGATACCAGACATCTCATGGAACGTCTATGTAATGTCTCGCTGAATCCTGAGGTTAAATAATATCAATTACTCACATTTATGAATGATGTTATGATGTTACATAAGACTGGAAATATGACTGTCTTTATTTTAAAGATGAGCAAGTTGGGGCTTACCAAAAAATTCATAATTTGTCTGCAGCCGCTTAAAATACAATTGATGAGAGTGGCATTTGAATCTACCCTTCCCTGAAAATGGTTGTGACAGATCCTCCTTGCTGAGCTTCTGTTATGTTCACTCATGGCCAAGCTCTTCCTAGACTACCACTGAGTTATCTGCCTAACAAATGTGGCATGGTATTTCTTGTTATGACTAAATCCAGTGATACCCAACCTGAGGGGTATGACCTATTGGGGAGTTGCATATCAGATCTCCTGCATGTCAGATATTTATATTAGGATTCATAACAGTAGCACAATTATGAATAGTATGAACAGTTATGAAGTAGTAACAAAATAATTTCATGGTTTTGGGTCACCACAACATAAGAAAGGGTCACAGCATTAGGAAAGTTGAGAACCACTGATTTAATCTAAGGAACAGCAAACAATAACCTACATGCCAAATGTGACTTCCTTATCTTTTAAAAAAAATTATATATGTAAATATTTACTTATTTATAGAAAGATTTAGGTATAGATGTAATGTCTTTATGTACAAATATTTATATAAAATATAAAATAAAATTTATATATGTACATATATAAAATCATATATAAATAAATAAATTTGTGATGTGATCATCTTGTCTTCCAACTGAATTAGATTAAGAAGCACCTAGAGGACTGGTACCACACACCTTTGGGTGTGTTTGTAAGGACACTTCCAAAGAGGGTTGGCTATAAAGGGTACAAGAGGCGAGAGACCTGAGTGGAGAGCCGGGGTGGAATGGAAAGGGAGAGTTGACTAGCATAGTCTCCCTCTCCTCCTCTCCTCCTCCATTTCCCTCTCCTTTTGCTTTCCGTCTTGAGATGATTGTGCATCTCTGCCTCACATCTCTCCCCAGTCTCCTACTGCTGACAGTGACATACTCACCATGGACCCAGAGTCAGCAGAGCTAAGGCCAAAACACCTAGAGTTCTGAAACTTTGAGCCAGAACCCAACTTTCTTCTCTCTCCAATTGGTCACATTTCATCACAGCAACCTAAACATCAAAACCCTGACTGTTGCTTATATACTTAAAGCCAATGGGTGATTTCACACAAACACAGAGCTGACCAATTCCAGCAGAAACCGCCCACCCCAGCCAGACCAAAGCACTTCCTATCTGGGCCCTTCCCATGAGTTCTTGGCTTATCATTCATCTAATGTATTCGGGGATCACTTTTGTCCTTTCTGTGTGACTCTCAGTACCTACAACAGTGTGGACCTCTTAACCATGGAGTGCTGGGTGAATGGGAGGGTTGGATGGAATATTAATGAGGCCAGGCACTCATTTGTGTATCTAGAGACTGCTCATGTAGCACACACCTCAGTCACTCCATCTTTCAAGAATTTAATTCCACCCCTACTTCCTTCCCTAAAGTTACTTGACCAGTAATGTGTGGGTTGAAGTTTGTTTAAAATATCCAGGAACTTTTTAAGTAGGGAGAAAATAGGTTTGGCAAAACAAACAAACAAACAAACAAAGAAACAAAACTTAAATATTTAGTGAGCTATGTGGTGTTCTTTGTGCTGGGGTAGGGTGACCTTGCCCTCTATAGAGAGATGGTTCTCACAAAACTCACAATGGTTTCAGGACAACGGGACTCTTCATACTTAAGGAAAGCCAACAGCAGTGGGTGATGTTGGCCTTGCTGTGGCTTGAGGAAGAAATGGACAACCAAATCTATGTTAAGTAAAAGGTGGCAACCCAAGGACATCTTGGGAAGACTATCTGCAAGAATTATCACTTGAGGAAGCCATGTGCCACTGCCACTTCTAACAGTTTGAGAGCAGCCACCAGTTCTGATTACCTCTGATGTCCTAGAATTCATTCTTTCTTCATTCCTTCGTTCCTTTGTTCCTTCCTTCCTTCCTTCCTTCCTTCCTCCCTTTGTTCCTTCATTCTTTCCTTCGTTCCTTCGTTCCTTCCTTCCTTCCCTCCCTCCCTCCCTCCCTCTCTCCCTCTCTCCCTCCTTTCTTTCTTTCTTTCTTTCTTTCTTTCTTTCTTTCTTTCTTTCTAAAATGTATTTGGTTTACATTCCAATCACAGCTCCCCCCTTCTCCTCCCAGTCCTTCCCTTTCACCTCCCCTTACCCCATCCCTTTCTCCCTTTCTCCTCAGAGAAGGGGAGGCCTCCCATGGATATCACCCCACCTTGGCATATCAAGTTGTGGGTCTCTGCATCTGTATCCATCAGCTGCTGATTGAAGTCTCTCAGGTGACAGTTGTACTAGGTTCTTGACTGCAAGTATAGCAGATTATCTTTAATAATGTTAGGGGTGAGTTCTTTGCCATGGCATCAGACTCATGTTGGGTCAGTTCTTGTTTGGTCATTTCCTCAATCTTTGTTCCATCTTTATCCCTGCACAGGAATAAAGGCAGGACGAATTGAAGGGGTGAGGATGTGGGTTGGTCTAGAAGCTTTTCTAAGTGTCTTTTACTATGATCTTACATAGACCCCCTCAAACCACTGGAGTGGGTCCTAGTATTATCAATATTCCCATTTGAGGAAGCTAAGAATTACAGAATTTAAACGATTTTCCCTCAGGCCATGCAACTGGTGAGTAGGAGACAGAGGCTGTAAAGAGCCTGGGCTCAGGAGTAGCCAACTCCAAGGCCTGTCCATCCTTCTAGGATCCTGCCCCCGCACCCCATAAACCTCGTGGATTCCATTTCCCACACCCTATGACCTACAGGTTGTTGGGTGCACAGTAAGCACTCAATAACTACTCATTGCTGTGGCAGATTTAGAAATACATCTTAAAACATACTTTGTTGTGCCTACTGTGATGAGAATTCAGTGGAAATTCAAGATAAATGGACTTAAATTCAATTTATTAATTTAAAAAAATGTGTGATATGATCTCAACCACCATCTGTATATTCTAGAAGATTCTAATCTCTTTTTTTTTTGTTCAATTTGCTTATTCATTCTTTATTGCTTGGAGGAAGTTTTATTTTTCTTTCTTATATTTCTGTCCCTTTAACTTTGCTCTCTTCCCAAATCCCAAACCTTGCAAAGGGTATCCATGGTGTGAGAAAGATTTCTTAAACCACAGGGGTGATGTAACTCAATGCTTACTCTTTCCTGCTTCTCACACAGAATTTTGGATATGAGTGAGATTTTTAAAAATTGGTTTTCAAATGAGATGAAACGAGTGTCCTTTTCACCAGAACAAAACAATCCCTCATGCAGAAGCTTCCTTCCTGATATGTTTGCCTCCCAAGGATGAAGAAATCTGTGCATTGGGCCACAACCTCCCAGACTGTAGGGGATGAGAGGGAGCTGTGGATTGGAAAGCCCTTCGATGCGTAGGATGGGTTGACTGGCCTCTGTTCAGGCTCCCAGGAGTATAGTTTAGGACATGGCTCATATTTAAATGGGCAGTAGCCCAACAAAGCTTGCTTGCCATCCAGCTGATACAGGGGAGGAGGAAGGATGGGGGCCTTGCCATGAAGAGTGTTTGTGTTGGGGTGTTCTCAGCTAATTGCCATCCATTACTGAAGAGTCAGATCTTGGCCAGAGGTCCCCCTTTCCACAAAGTATGTCATTCTGTGTTCACAGAACTGCAGTTTACCGTCCGGCCGCTAAATTAAAACTGGTTCCTCCAAATTAAAAGCAGACAGGACAGATGTGAAGGCAAGAGATGGAGGCGCACATCTTTTGTCAATCAGCTCGTCGTGGTGCCAGGACTTGAAATCAGTTTTTCCTGTAGTGGCCTCAACCGTACCACACCTACGTAAGCTATGCTAAACAGAGTGGAATTCACATTTTGCCACATATTTCTTTTCCTTTGCCCAGTGGAGGAGGATAAAGAGCTATATTTGGCCCAGGCTCCAAAGTACTGGGTGTGTTTGTGTGTGCATATATATGTGTGTGTTATGAATGTGTTCATATGTGTATGCAATTATGAATGCATGTATGTGCAGAAAACAAACATTGACATCAACAGTCTCACTCTGCTGTTCTTCAGTACATTTGTAGAGACAGCTTTTTGCACTGAATCTGGAGCTCCCGAATGAAACTAGACTAGAAGGCCAGCAAGATACAGGGCTCCCCTCTCTCCATCTCTCCGGTTCTGAGCTTATAAAAGTTTGAAGCTCCACCTGACTTTTTAAGTGGATACTAGGGATCCAAAGGCCAGTTCTTATACAAATGAGCCTTCTCTCCAGCCCCCAAGCATTCTGAACATGAAAACATGGACCTAACATGTGAAGATGGGCAAACCCACTGAACTACAGGGGCCTATTTGGGGCATAAGATGGTAGGTGAACAGTCCGTGATATTGTCCCTAAACTCCAAAGCCTGTGTTCTTTGGGGATAGGACATGGTGTTTACTATTTTTTTTTAAATGTATATATAAGGATTTTAGTATTCATAATAAAAAATCTTAGTTTTAAGTTATTGGGTGATTTTTAAACCTAAATCTTCAAGCATGTTTACTGACACGTGGCTTGATTATCTTCAAAGGACCCATTGCTGTAATGGTGAGGACCAACATTCTTCACAGAGTCACCTGCAGGGCCACTCTCTGCCTCTCGTAGTCCATTTTGCTTCTCATCCCTGTGCCCAGAAATTCTATTTTGCCTTTCACTCCTCTCTGCATCGTCTTCCACTTCAAGATAGTCCCTCTGCTGCAGTGATTTTATAGTGATTCTTTTAAAAAAATTATTGTTTTATATGTGCGTGTGTGTGCCTTAGTGTATGTCTGTGCACCACATGTGTGCAAGTACCTGCAGAGACCAGAAGAGGGCATTGGGTCTCCTGGAACTGGAGTTACACACTGTAAGAAAAGGATTGGTTGAGGCGCAGTGGAAATAAGATAGGAGACTGACCTCACAGAAGCAAATTGTCTAGAACAATGAAGAGCAGCAGTGTCTCTGCAGGAGTGGGGACTGTATCCAAGTGCGTGGACCTTCAGTGTTTTGTCCTATTTAAGGCTCCTTGGTTTAGGTCACTGACTTCACAGGCAGGTATGAGAGAAACACCTGATACGGGTACGTGGAATCAAACCCAGGTCTTCTTCTGCAAAAGCAGCAAATGCTCTTAACCATTGAGGCAACTTTATGGCCTGTATTTTAAAAATTATTTCATTAATAATTACTTATTAATTTGTATGTGTGCTTCTCTCTGTGTATTTGTGGGGTGTGTGTGTATGTGTGTGTGTGTGTGTGTGTGTGTGTGTGTGTGTGTGTATTCCCTTGCCTGGAGATCAAAAGACAACTCTCAGGAGGCTCTTTTCTCTTTTCCTCATGTGGGTCCCAGGCATTGAATTCATGTCATCAGACTCAGAGCAGGCATTCTTAACCACTAAGTAATTATGCCTATCTTTTAACCACTGTTGAAAATACAACTCCAATGACATACAAGTTATGTGTAGTTCAGTAGTTCATTGTGTGAATATTAATACAATTTACTTCAAGTCATTTTTATCACTACCAAAAACATGCTTTAGGGCTTATACCAGAGCTCAGGTGTAAATGTGTTTGCCTTAAAAGCACAGAACCTGGGTGCAAGTTCTCAAACCCATGTTAATAATAATAACAATGATAATAATAATAACAATAAAAAGCTAGGCAAGGTGATTTGGGCCTGTAATCCTACTGCTGGAAAGGGAAAGGCAGGCAGATTCCATAGCAGGCTCCAAGCCATTCTAATCTACTTGCCAAGATCCAGGCTAGTAACAGAAACTGTACCCAAAAGCAAACAGACAAAAAGGTAATCATCACCTCCAAGGATGCTTAAGGTTCACCTCTGACCTTCCCTCCCAGGTAGACACAGACACATACACAGGTCTCCCTCCCCACCCCCACTTCCGTCACTTTCTATTTTCTTCCAACTCCCTTACACTCTAATATTTCCTCCCTGGGGCGATAATTAATCTATCCATCTATGGCATCTCCTCTAAATTTTATGGGCATAAATGTCCATTGTATGCACATAGACTTGGTTACTGAGTAGCCTTTTGTATCTGGCTTCTTTTCCTGATCACTGGGTGTTTGCAGGTCCTCCTTGTTGGATTAAAGCGTCAACGCTTAGTTCTTCTTCATCAAGTAATATTCCATTTTTATGCGTATGCCATCATCTATTTGTTCATTCACCAACTACTGAATATCTGGGTTATTTATGCCTTATTACAGTAATGTTACAAGGGTCATTCATGCATAATGGTTTTTGTTTTTTTTACACGCATAACTTCATTTCTCTGAGGTACAGACCTAGTGGTTGAATTGTTCATTAGCACAAACGTCCTGGGTTAGATAGTTCAAGACATCGCATTTTTGATCTAATGTTATCCATCGGTAATCCTTTAATTCTCAGCTAAAACGCATTTAGGAATATATTCCTAAGAAATAGATTCCCATCACTGTACCCGATTGATTCAAGTCCCTCCGTTAAATGCCTCTCATAACCTACTTTGTCTTGTCCTTCGGTGCCATGTCCCAGCTAATCGGCACGCTTTTATATAATAGTAATTTGTTTGCTAATAGTCTTTCAGAGGAAATGGTCCTCTGCATCATCACCAGCTCACCAGAGTTCGTGCTAATAAGGTACTATGGTAACCAGCTTATAAGAGGGCCCAGTGAGTCCACTATCCAAAAACAATCATTGTAGGCAGTGCTTCTCAACCTGGGGGGTCACAATCCCAGCAGACCTCCATCTCCAAAGATATTAACATTATCATGATGACAGTAGCAAAGTTATGAAGTTATGAAATAGAAACATAACTAATCTTGTGGTGAGGCAATCACTGTAACATGAGGAGCTGTATTAGAGGGTCACAGCATTTAGGAAGAAGATTACACTGCTCTTATGTAATACCATTTCCACATGTGTGAGCTTGATTTATCAGTAACTAACTAACACGGACATTGTGATCATTGTCTCTGTCTTCTTTTTTTTTTCTCATGACTTGCTGTTGGGGAAGACCAGTGATTTCTGCATAATGATGTTATCCATGTGACAAGGAAGCGAGGCTTCTTGTCACCTGCCAGGTCAGGAAGCTGGTCTATAGGCTGTGTGGTACCGAAGCAGGAGAAATAATCGAATTCCATTGCCACACAGCTATGCAAAGTATGTGTTCTCCTGCCATATGGAAGCACAACAAACAAGGGACCCAAAACAAGCAGCAGCCTGGTGAATCAGCTGAACAGAGGAGGCACGCCATTTTATTTTTAAAGCTTTGGGGAGATTAACTATTGATGCACCAAAAAACAAGCTTAATTGAAGTGAAATTCACAAATAACATTAACCACTTTAACGTGTGCTGATTATTTTCCATGGTGCCTAATTATTTCCAATATCTATCCATCCTCTTGAATCTCTTTTCTAAACACACTAATGTGTAATGTCTACTTCCTTGTCTGTGTGAGCTTTGTTCTTATAAAATCCTCATATCCTTTCCAATCATGGTCTCATTTCTCTCTCATTCCACACAGCCTTAGGTCCTTATGGCCTCAGCATTTTTTTTCCTTGTGCAAGATGTCACAACTTTAAAATAAAATATGTATGGAGAAGTCCAGCGTAAGAAATGCAAAGGTGAAGTGTCTCTGGTAGAAACACACTGTGCTCTGGCAGAATTCTTCCTGCTGGCTCAGGCCCACGGTGTTCTTACTTTACCCTCTGAGGCAGGGTTTTGATCTTTCCTTGGAACTCTGGGAAAAACAACAGGCCCCTTACACTCTTTTTAGCAACCCCTACCCCGCATAAGATCTTGTTATTTGGTAGTGTAAGAAGGATAGATCTTGGAATTAGATCGATTCTAACTCTGACGTTTGCTATGTTGCTTGGTTCAGATACTTAGCCCCTCTGAGTCCCAGTGTCATCTTATGAGATGATTGCCCTAATGTCACCCGCAGAATATAAGAAATAAAGAGAGGATGGGCAGAGAAACCCTAAGCAGAAATGCTTGGGATCAGATGTGAGTTAAGTTTTAAGTCAGTTATTTATTTTATCTTTTGAGATTCTAATATAATTACATCATTTCCCCCTTTTCTGTCCTCCCTCTAAGCCCTCCCATATATTTCTATTTGATCTTTTCAAATTCATTCTCTTTTCTTTAATTGACATATATGAATAAATGTATATGTATAAATACACAAATATAGTTATATATACATATATTTATACATAGCTGCATTTATATATGTACATGTAAATATATATTATATATGTATATATGTATATGTATAAATGCAGCTATGTATAAATATATGCATATATAAATAAATGCATATATACATTTGTGCATTTATTCCTAGACACATAAGTACAACCTGCTGTTTCTATTTTATTACTTTTATGTATGTTTCCACTTCATGATAATCTAAACATGAGGTTAACAAAGAAAAATTAATAGATATATTAATGTTGATGGGGCAGCCTAGAAGGTCTTAACCCTGCTGGCCAGTGGTGGCACATGCCTTTAATCCCAGCACTTAGGAGGCAAAGCCAGGTGGATTTCTGAGTTTGAGGCCAGCCTGGTCTACAGAGTGAGTTCTAGGACAGCCAGGGCTATACAGAGAAACACTGCCTCAAAAAACCTAAATAAATAAATAAAAATCTCAACTACACACTCAAAAAGACTACAGGCAACTAAGGTATGCTGAGAGCCAGAGGAAGAAATATATTCTCCAGAGAAGAACACACCAGTGTTCAATGCCAAATGGTCAGATTTTTTTCTTCTATTTTTTCGTTATTTATTTTTAATTATATAAGTACACTGTAGTTGTCTTCAGACACACCAGAAGAGAACATCAGATACCATTGCAGATATCTGTAATATATGTAGTTGCTGGGAATTGAACTCAGGACCTCTGGAAGAGCAACCAGTGCTCTTAACCGCTGAGCCATCTCTCCAGCCCTCCTTCTCTCTCTCTCTCTCTTCTCTCTCTCTCTCTCTCTCTCTCTCTCTCTCTCTCTCTCTCTCTCTCTAAGATTTTGGAGATGTTTACAGCTATAAAACAAGAAAGCTTGGAAATAGGACCAACTAATATGTAGTGTAGCTACCTTCTATCTATAGACTGAAGACAATTTTAATATCTGCTGAGTGCAGATCTATTTTGTCTGTGACACACAAGGTCAGGGGTGGAGTTTCCTACTTAGGGCTCTCATATCAAGCTCAAGTAGTCTCAGGTCTGGAATTCAGGATCTTTAATTTTTGAATTAGAGCTATTCTACCTGGGTTTCTAAAATCTTTCTCATTGCATCCAGCAAGTGGGAACTAAAAGATGAAAGTACTATTAATTTAAGGAAATTTCTACAATGCTTTATTTGCATGTCTTATTCCTGAATCTCCAGATAGAGTCTAAGATTTATGAGTTAAGAATATGCCATCTTCTTTCCTGTTTGGACACTGCCACATAGGCCAAAGAGAGCAATCATAGTTTGTTTTCATTGGAAATCTGCTACTTCTGTGATACGATTCGGAGACACTTTGAAGATGTTTATTCTTGCCTCAAAATTCACAACATCCACAGCATCCACCTCAATACTTGAAAGCTACTATTAACAATTAGGTGATCTGGACCTAGGAGAGCATCTTTATAGCCACCAAAAGACCTGCACAGAATTACATGTTAACCATTGTCTTCTGTATTATTGACTTGGATTAACCAATGTATTAGGTTTGTCTTTGAGCAAAAAAAAGACATAAATAAGACTAAGAAAGATTTACAATATGTTTAGCTAGTTATGGAAAATAAACGCCAACCTCAGAGGCTTCAAGAGAGTCAGAAAGTGCTTTAACCAGTTGTCGCCCTCAACTCAGTTGTCTGTGTGACTTAAAAGCAGTCCCTTTACCCCTCTGACATTCTATTTGATTATCCAAAATCAGGGCTAAAATGGACTGACTTCTGGGTTATGAACACGGTCATCAATATCTAGTCCAACCTTGTGACTGCTATTTAGGTTAGAGGTCTACTCGAGGACAAGAAATGACATAAAAGGAAAGGACTCAAGGAGCACAAAGGTAAGGAAACACAGATAACAGTGAGAAACGGTTGCTGTGTTACTGTGTGTGGTGGTTTGAATGATAAATATATCCCATAGACTGGGAGGACTTAGTATTTGATCCTAGTTAGGGATGTTGTTTGGAGAAGTTATGAAACCTTTAGGGGGTACAGCCTTGCTGGAGGAGGAGGTGCAGCCTTGCAGGAGGAAGGAGGATGGAGTGGGTCTTGAGGGTTTCCATCCCACCTACTTCCAGTTCACTTTCTCTGTGGCCTCTTCACAACTGAGATGAGATCTCTCAGCATCTTTCTCCACCCCACTGTTGCCACGTCTCTCTGGCCATCATGGATTCTTATCACTTTAAAACCGTGAGGCGAAACACGTGCTTCATCTATAAGTTGCTTCGGGTCATGGTATTTAATCATAACAACAGAAAAGTAATGGATGTGCCTTAGAACCACACAGCCTGGGAACACAAGAAGGTTTGGTCCAAGTCTGAGTTGCACTGAATTAAGAAGGCAGGGGGAGTGTCAGAAGCAGTGACCCTGACTGTAGTACTCAACTGATGCTGCCCAGGAGCCAAAGTGGCGAGCATTCTCTGCACACCATGGGCTGACAGCATGATAGTTGGGCAATCCACCCTGTTCACAGTAGCAGCAGCTACCCCGCCTTGCAGTGGTTCTCAGTCTTCCCAGCACTATGACCCTTTAATACAGTTAGTTCCTCATATGACCCTCCCCAACCGCATATGACCCTTAATCCTAAAATGATTTCATTGCTACTTCATAACAGTAGCTTAACTACTGTTAGGAACCACACTGTAAGTATCTGATATGAGACTCCCCAAAGGGGTTGCAAGCCATAGGTTGAGAACCGATGCTCTACTGGGGCGTGGCTTTAGAATCACTGGCGGAGGGACAATGAGCAGAGGTGCTAGGGACTGAGATTGTGTCAAGGGAAGCATCAGCCAGGTTCCTCCTCCACCCTGCCCTTTTCCTGCTGTGGTTAACTTGAAGCTACAGGTTGACTGACACAGTAGTGTCAAAAGAGGTAAAGATCTCTGCTCTCCAATGGAGGAGGAATTTCTACTCTTGTATGAGTGAGAAGCCAACTGTCACGGTGCTAATTCACTCAAGTGTCAAGATTTCTCTTTAGAATATAGCTTAGCCCATTGGTACTGGCTGACATCAGTTTAATGCTTCCTACTACAGAGCTCATATATTTTTATTTCATTTCCTCCCCTGAATTTTTTTCATGTAAAGGGGGAGATTACTTAAGGCTCATATGGTGGGATGCATCAGAGAGGACTTGGGGTGTAGTATTTGGTCACTAAAGCTGCCTTTCGTGACAACACACTGAGTTGCTTCCCTCTAGAAGGAAATACAATGAGGAAGTTAAGAATCTGGAGGGGTCCCTGAACTAAGAACTGACAGAGCCATGGCATGCTCCTTTTGGTATACCATGGTTGTCTCTGGAGGGGCCGTGCCAGAGCCCCTTACACATACAGAGGCAGATGCTAGCAGCCAACCATTGGTCTGGGTGTGGGGTCCCCAATGGAGGAGCTGGAGGGTGGTCTGGAGAAGCTGAAGGGGTTTACAGCCCCATGGGAAGAACAACAATGTCAGCCACTCAGATGTTCCAGGACTCCCAAGGACTAAACCATCAACCGAGGGGTACACATGGTTCCAGCCAAAAATGTAGCAGAGGAAGGCCTTGTTGGGCATCAGGTGGGAGGAGTAGTCCTTGGTCAGGTGAAGGCTCAATAGATGCCCCAACAAAGGGAAATCGAAGGGGGGGGGGAGTAGGTCATGTGGAGGGGCATATATATGGAGGCAGGGGATGGAAGGAGGGGTTGGGGGTTCTTTGGGGAGGGGAAAAATCGGGAAAGGTTTTACCATTGGAAATGTAAATGCAAATGATATTCAATAAATAAAATTTAAAAAAAGAAAAAGAAAGACATGGCAGAGCCATGGTTCACAGTTAGGTCTGTCTAGGCTCACATTCTGAGAACCACTTCATGTTCTCCTCTGCAGTTTTGGTTCAGGCTGGTGCAGAGGACTTGCTTGCCTGAGGTTTCCGTTCACAGCACCCTCACCCCCATCATAAAGGATGAGAAAACCCCTAGAAAGACACAGAGTGGTATCTGTAGTCCCTTTGTGGCAATGGCAAGGTATCGGGGCCGTCTGGCTTGTCTTGTGCTTAAATTCTCCTTCTAGCAGTGGTTCTCAACCTATGGGCTGAGACCCTGAGAGTGGTCACATCAGATATCATATATACCAGATATATACATTATGATTTATCACAATAGTAGCAAAGTTACAGTTATGAAGGAACAACAAAATAACTTCGTGGTTGGGGGGGGGGCGGTCACCAGAACATGAGGAACTGTATTAAAGGGTCACAGCATTAGGAGCGTTAAGAACATCTCTATGCTTTGCAGGGCATGCTGCAGATACACAAGTCTGTCCGAAACACAGTCCTGTCTCCTGGGCAGCACTTTGACCTCACAAAGTTTCCCTGTGCTCTCTGCCGAGGTGCAAAGCTCAGCTCCTTGCTGTTAGGCCGTCCCCAGAGAGCGTGAGTGCCTCTGTGGACAGGCGCGCTGACTTTGAAAGCCGCAGCTCCGAAGCCTCGGGGCTCTCTTTGACTCCGGTTTCCCTTTTCAGTTTGCAATCCTCGGAAGGCTCAGGGAAGCAGCTGGAAGGGGCAGACACGGATCCCTCTGAGAGGGTAATGAGGACGAGACCATGGCTCAGAGGGAAAGACATAAAAGAAATGATGATGTAGGCTAAGGTTGAGCACAGGTGCCAGGCAGTGTGTAAGCTGCTCTGTGGGCATACTATTATGGGATGCTCCTGGCAATGCCCAGAGGTAAGTACTGAACTGGTTTGGCAGGGCAGAAGGGTAAGAATCAGAGGGATTCCATACCTCCTCAGAGTCACGCATCTTGGATTCAGAAACGGTATCAAGTTGCTCAGAGACCAAGCGTCTGAATTTGCACGGCTTTGCTTCATGCATGCCTTTTCTGTGCAGAGTACAAAGAGTTCGCTGGGGTTCGTACTTTGCCAAGAACATTCGTGAGTGTGAATATATCCAATCCTTATAAAAAGCTTTGTGAGGTTGACAGGGTGTGTCTGAATTCACAGTTAAGAACCGACAGGCCCAGGAAAGTAAGCATCTCATGCAGGCTTGTGTGGTAGGGACTAAATCCCAGCAAGCCCAGCTGGTAGACATCTTGCCATGGGTCCCGTGACTGTCTTCGTGGAAGTAAGGGTTACCGAGTCACCAGAAGCGCAAGACTTAGGCATTGGTCCTTCTGAAGACTGGAGTCTGTGTTCTCTAGCTCAAGATAACTCTGGGCTGCACCATGGGTTGCTTTGCCTACATCTCCTTAAGCATAAAGTAAGAAGAATATTCACACCTACCTCATACATAGCTCTGAGGAGCACCTAGCACTAGCCCGAATAAAGCCAGCGCTCCTCGGGTAGAAACAGTTAAGGTTCTTAACCTATAAAATCTTTGTACCTGACTTTTACTGGCTAAGAAAAACCACACAGAAGAAAACCCGTTACGGCTAAGACAGCACCAGAGACTGCTGGCAGTTCTTGTGTGTGAGAGATTTCGAGGGAACCTTGGCCGGGTGCAGGATTTGTGAAATAGTGGGGCATAATAACCGTTAGTGCCTCTCCCTGGCCTTGAAGAAGGTGAGGTTGGGGTATGGCAGCGTTAAAGACCCTCAAGTCACACCGCTCCCCGTTCGTCTCACAATCGACAGGTCCCTAGGAGCTGCGGTCCCTCTCAGTGGCATCAGCTGCCTTTCTGATAAGTGTTATTCTCTTTGGTCTTCTGGGAGTCCCACCAGCATCATTAATCAAAGCCCTGCGTTGCTGCCTCATACTGAAGCATCCTCCCCGCCTCATCAATCATAAAAGCAGTAAAGAGTGTGCTTTGGATTGCTAAGGAAAGCTCCAGACAGCACCAAAGAAAGGGGGGAAAAACCTGGTGTGGGGGCTGGGGGAGAGCTTAATTATCAGCTGGTCCTCGGCCCATCACTCACGTTGGAAATGTCTTTACAGCTTTATTTGGGTTGTGTCTCTTTTTAAATCCTAGTAAACAGCCGTTCCGCTAAAAAAACCTCATTGCTTGGCACAGGGAGCCCCACTGGTTTTCAAGCTATTATTTTAATAAGGCCTATTTTACAATTAAGGCACCATGGGCTTTAAATTACATATAAAATAAAATGTGGAAATTGAAGCACTAAGTATGTGACTGCCGTTAGAGAAACAGCAGCCGCTCTTTGTAGTAAAATGCTGTCTGGTATAAAAAGGAATAGAACAGAAGGCTGGGGTTATGCATTACCGCGATGAAAATAAGAGAACAGTGAGTGTCCCTGCGTGTGCGCACACACACACAGACACACAGACACAGACACACACACACACACACACACACACACACATACACATGACCATCAGAAAAGCATAGGAGACCTATGCACCACTCAATTAAGATTTATGGTCATGTGTAGGTAGACCAAAATATAATGATGATTATAATAATAATAATAATAATAATAATAATAATAATAAAGTAGTAGTAGTAGTAGTAGTAGTAGTAGTAGTAGTAGTACTAGAACAGCCACCAATAATTACACCTGAAAAATTTAAAGACTGTATCACGTAGCAGAAGCTGCCCTCATATTCACTATGTAGCAGTCAAGGGTGACAGTAAACTTCTGATCCCCCCAAGTCCGGTGATCATGGTCATGCACCACCACACCTGATTTTATCGGGAGTTTGAGACTGGAACCCAGAGCCTTGTGAATGCGAGGCAAGCACTCTAACAGACTGCACATCTTCAAGCCCAGCACCTAAAACCTCTGAACACTCATTAGCAGCTAGCCAATAGCTGAGAACTGTTTCCTTCAGAGTGTCATCATCTTGTCAAATCTAAGAGCACTGTGCCATCTTTATCTCCATGGGAAACGGGAACTGAGGACTTGGAGAGGAGATCATGCCAGTCTGAGGTCAACACTGAGAACTGGGCTGGGTAGAGGGGAGTCCATGAGCAAAGTGAAAGGACCATGACCTTCCCTTGGTGGATGTTATAAAGTACCAGGAGGTTGAAATGCTAGAAGAAACTCTTTCACTGAGCCCAGGTTTATCCAGGGTCAGGGGTGATGGAGAAGAGGAGCCGTGCTGGTTGATATCGAATATTGACTTGACCTGGTCCAGAATCACTGGTGATGCAAGCCTGTGGGAACCTTCTTCTAAGAACATTTCTAGATTGTGTTAACTGATGTGGGAAGGCATACCTTAGGTGTGAATAACCCTCCGATCTTATGCTAGACTGCATTTAAAAGGGTGAGAGCCAGCAGAGGGCTAGCTAGTAGTCATCCCTTTTTTTGATCATGGATGCAATGTAACCTACTGCCTAATATTCCAACCAACATGCCTTGCTCTGTATCCCAGAACTGTGACTAGAATAATCTCCTCCTTCTTTAATTTTTTTTTTTTGTCAAGTATATTGTTGTAAGAGCAAGGTGAAAAACTGAGGAGATAGGGAAGGTTTCTCTTCATCGGGAAGAGCCCGGAATGCCTCTTTTGACACGGTGATGTGGAAGCCAAAGGGAAAGGAATGAAGAAAGAGAACCCAACTATGAGATGAGACCCAGCAGGGGTTGTAGGCTAGCAGAAGGAGAGCCCTGGGTGTCTTCAAACACAGGGAAACAACAAGGCCAGGGTAGCAAATGAAAGAGAATGGAGCAAAATGAGGACAGAGAGGCAAGCAGGGGTCAGCCCCTTCATGACCACAGCAGGTAATTGGCTTTTTTTCTCAGTCTTGAGAGAACTGTGGCCAAGGAAGATGAATGCGCCAGTTTTAAGTCAATGACTTGGGCTGCCAGTGAGAATGGATTGGAAATGGGTCAGGGTAAAAATAGGAAGACAAGTCAGTTCTGACAGTAGCCCAGAGAGACCCAGAGAGACCCAGAGGGTGGGCCTCAGTGATAGAAGCTGGGTGTATTTCCGATATATTTTGGATGTGGAAATAGCAAACATCTATCTTCCGCGGCCTTCCATCGGAATCCCACTATCGTACTATTATATGGTCATTGTCCTCACAGAGAAAGGTGCATTGGTTCCCATAAGCAAAGTTGCAAGTTCCAAACTATTCTCTTTAAGATGCCACTTGTTCCTTTGTGGTTGGCATTTCAATTCAGAGGAGGGAGGAAAGGTTTGGGAAGTTCTTCTAGAAGCAAATAAGCAGAGTACCAACCAGGTCTCTCTGCCTCTGTGGACAGCTGTCTGTAGAGGGTGATGGCAGAAACGTTTGTTTGCCATGGTGGAATATAGCCTCCTCTGGGTCAGATAGTCTTAAAGAAATGGCTCTGAAGAAAGTGTGGTGTTTGCATACAGCTCAGTGGCTGAGAACAGCATTGAAGCCAGTCTTCCTTCTCCCTCAGAGCATTAACCTCCTATATGAGGAACAGAGGGCGTGGCCCACTGTGTCATACACTTGGAAGCTTCCCACGTTTGTCCACAGAGTTCTTCTGCTCCTGGGTGGTAGTGAGTCAAATTCATCGACATCTGCCAGCTATTCAGTGGCTTATGGAAAATGACTTACAGTTTTAGAGTTTGAGTCCCACGGTCTATGTTTCCTTGGCAACCACAATGGAGATCCCAGGATGGAGTGATGAGGTGGAAGGTCTTTCTGAAAGAAATGGTCCTTTTGAACTCTCTTGCTCTTTAGTAATAAAGAAATCCAGGCAGGTATTGGCAGAGGGAAGCTTGGCACTGTCTGAAGATGGTCAGGGTAGATTTCTCTCTCTTAATCTAGTCTCAGAAGACACTAGAGATATTTGCTTGGTTGTTTGTCAAGGCCGTCTTTTGTCGAATGTATCTTGTGTTGTCTTAGAATTGATTCTTCTGCCTCCTTTTTCTTCATGCTTCCTGAAATAGAAACCACATTTTGGAATATGACTACTGCTATGAATTCTGTTAATGGGATGCAAACCAGACTCGTTCTACTAAAATAGTGGAGCTGATTAAAGTCTCAGTTTTGCTGCTCTTTTGAATAGAGAAAACAAAATTCTACTATTAGGGAGAACCAGAATTCCCATAGGTAGTATCAAAGGTAGTGATATTAAAACTATGTACAAAATTTGGACCCCTTTGACTGAGAAGTGAATTTCTGCTTGTGTAATATTACAGGAACACGTGTATGCCAGGTCATAACAATAGAGACACAGGCTCATGGAAGATGGTTTAAGGACCAGTTGTATTTTTTTGGTCAGAATTAAATCAGATGGAACCCTCTAGGAGCTGCAATGAAATGGGTGCCTATAAAAGCTGAAGAGAAAATAGTATTGTGTGTGTGTGTATATAGCCTTGCTTCACCACACACACCACAAACAAAGAAGGCCAGTCTCCAAAGAGAAGAAGAAATGAAGTAGATATTTACTATAAGCAGCATCCCCAGGACAGATTCCATTTGCAACCTGACTCAGCTTAACGGAATCCTTGGACTCCTACAAGCAATGAACAGCATGCAGGCAAACTTCAGCATCATCAGTATGATGAGTCTTCAAAAGATTTGAAGGCTTGGTCTTAAGTCAAAGTCCTCTTGGTTGTATGGACGTAAAGTTCCACATTGTGAGCATCCTATCATGAAAAGTCATGCAGATACTGATTTTATGGTACAGTAGAAGTTGGTTGGATCAAATTTAAAGACAAAACTTTTGCATGCCACTCACCGAGAGAATATCTTGCAACAGAGTGTTTTATTTATTTATTCTTAGTATTCACTGAAACTTTGGCAAGATTATGTTCTGTCACAGTTGAGACAAAGGGCCATGGGGAAGAGAGGAAGCCCAAGTTGGAGCTCAGAACAAGAAAAATGTATATAAGTTGTCCTGTGAACAGGTGGAATGGTAGCATTGCGATGCCCATCAGTGGGAGGAGAACCTTGCACTCATAAGTCTTTGTGCCACTCTTACGCTGATCTTTGAAACTCTAGCCTAGACCTTTCTGATAGTCATGGATTATACCATCACAAAGTGTCCTGACCTCATCTTTTGCCCCATAATTGCAAAGCTACCAATCTCCATCCAATGTCCCAGACACTGTCTCTTGCTCTGTACTGTTCAGATGCCCCCTTGACCTCTTTATCCTTAGTTTCTCTTCCTCAAAAAAATTCCCACTCACTCTTTGGCACTATGAAGTTTCCCCTGTGGAACCAAAACAATCAGCCATCCCTCTGTGGTACCATTGTTACAATATTTATGTCTTGTAATTGTTTGCTTTTCTGCCTCCCTCTCTTTCTTTCTTTCTGGACCACTAAAGAAGAAACCATACTCTTTTCTCCCAGCATCCTTAACGCCACAGTAGTACCTAGAATTGCATAATAGTACCCAGTTGATGCTTAGTTTACTTATACTGATTGTGCAAAGGATGAACTGAGCCAGTGCATATGTGAAAGCATCTTTTCTATTGGAATGTTACTGACTTGCTGAGACATGCTTCTCATCTGAACTAGACTTCCCCACCCCCTCTGCCTTTAGAAACTGATTAAATCACATTTAAAACTGATTAGGTGGAAGTGACTAACTGGAATCCTAAATTGGGAGGGTTCAAATTGGGACTAAGGGAAAAAGAGAGATCCGTGATTGATTAGTGATATTGTCCTGTGCAGAAAAGGATTAAAGTAGTCCTGTGCCCATAAACTAGAGAAAATTCAAGAGTAACACAAAAGCAATGCTTGATCATTGTTCAAGCTGTATCAGTGCAAAGCTGTAAAAAATAAAAGCCAGGATGCTGGCATTCTCGCCAAGAATTTAATTTTGAAGTTAAATAAGACGGTCCTCAGCAAATATATTTTAAACCTTCATTTAAGTGTATAAATAAATTTGGTTATCAACTCCAATTGCCAAAACATCAAAATAAAACCTACTTAGTAAATTCTAATTCACATAAATTTAAGTAGTTATTATGTATTGTTATGGTTTGGGTATAGTTTCTGTTTTTACCCCAAGAATTCATGTGCTGGGAGATTGGTCCCCAATGTGTAGAGTTAAAAGGTGCTGGAAACCTTAGGTAGGGATATAGGGCATCAAATGAGTTAGCCAAGTTAGGAAACTCCCATAATAGTGGATCACTGTTCTCTTTCAACATTCTGACTTTCCATTACACATACTTCCACCTAGAGAATGCTTGCTATCTACCATGGGAACATCGTCCAAACCGAGCAGAGGCTAGTGCCAAAATTGTGACCTAAAGCTTTTGTCCTTATGAATTCCCATCCTCAGGTGTTTTGTTATAGCAAACAAACAAACAAAAAAAAAAAGGTAATAACGTCTTGGAACCAATTGACTTGAGATACACAATGATATTCATTATTGCCATCAGTTAGATATTCCCAATGTTACTTCCACTTGCAATATGGCTGGATTATGTCTTCCCCAGCCCTCTGGGTATGGTCATAAGTTTTTGTCTTTGTTTTTGTTTTTGGCCAATGAGATTGTGAGTAGAGGAGACCCAGATTCCCTTTGGACCACACCCTCTAAGAGATAGCGCATAGCTGTTCTTTGGCTTTCCATCTCTGAAGGTCACCAGCAGAGCTCCAGATGGTAGGCTTGTTAAGCCTGGATCCCTGTGATAAAGACAGCCTGGAGTGGAGCAGAGCCCTGGCTGACTTGCTGTGGGTGCACAGCATGGATGGTAAATAAACCTTGTTCACATTTTTTAAGCCAGGGGAATGTGGAAGTTGTTTATCTCTACCGTATGACTTGACCCTGTTTTGACTGACAGTCTCGACATTGGGTATCACGATACATCACAGTGTATGACAGAGATAAGATTGTCTCCAAGGACCAGTTACTTGGCTCAGCCTGCCGTTCTCCAGACTGTGGCTTCTGTTCTTCTGAAATATTTAGGAAAAGAATCAATAGAGGGAGAAATGAAAGCTCTACCACCCACTGCTCTTCCTCACGAACCCTGTTCTCCAGCCGAACAAAGCTGGGCACTCCTCTTTATAATCACCCCCAGGCTTTCTCATTTCATGCCTTTGTCCCCACTGTTCTGTCTCCTCAGAAAACCTTTCTGTTGCCTTGTATCCAAGACAGTCCCACCTCCCAAGGCCCAACTACAATGCCCGCTCCTCCAAATGCCTTCTCACCAGCTGGGAGGGCTGCTTCCCTCTTGTGAACATTCAGAAGACTTTGTCCTCGTCTCTCTTCTTACATTTTTCATTGTCTCCAATCAAAGTTCACTGAATGATTATGGAAAGAGTAGAAGGAGGGAAGAGAGGAGAAAAGAGGAAAGGAGGAAAGACACATCCAAAGAGATATGGCCAGCAATGTGAAAATGACATTTCTGGACAATTGGTCTACCTGTTTTTTCTTTTTAGTTTTCCTTCATAAAGTTCCCTTTATTCTAGAAACCTTTTCTAAGTTGCTCCACTTCCATGCCCCATGTGGGTGGGCTCTTTCTCACTATGTCTTTTAGAAGTTATAACTGTTGTGTATGTGTGTGTGTTCAGATAAATGTATCCTTGTTGACAGGTGAAGAAATCTATGTCCTGATTAAAGTCATGCATTTGTATTCTTATCTTGCTCATGATACTTTCTCAGCCTCTAAGATACACATAGAATTTGATAAATGGTAACCTCAACTTCATTAATGGATCTTTTGAAAGTTACAACCAGACTCTGGGGCTCAGTATAAAATAAAAGTCCAGGTTTCTTGTTGAATAGTTACTGAGAATTTCAAGATGACCGCAGATGAAGATTCAACAACATAAGAGATCCCTCCCACCACAGATAGGCAAGCGCATAGGTCACATGCCCAGAAAGTCAGCATACCTGTATGATATGTATCAGTATCCTTTATGATGTTTGCATGTGTGTAAGTGTGTCACACCACATGTGTGAAAGTTAGAAGACAGCTCAATGGCGTTGTTCTCTCCTTCTACCACATGCTCCCAGGGACTGGGCTTAAGTGATCAGGCTTCACAGCAGGTACTTCTACCCATAGAAGCATCTTGCTGACTCTTCAATGTCTTTAAATGTATAGACTGTGGCTCATTAACAACTTTCATCATATATTTGATCCCCTCCAAACTAGGATGACTTCTAGCTGGCTACCCCAATATACGAGGCATGTGCTAATGTCTGTGTTGGATAGACATGCTGCTATCTAAAAAGTTTGACAACCTATAGGAAAGTTACTTGTGCAATCTCTGCTTTCTGAAGAGAAAATAGGAGGCATCCCAGGTCCCAAGCAGCAGGTTCTTTCGGCATCCTCAAACCACTCTTAAAGACACCAAGGAAGAGTTCTGATCTGTCATCATCCTTGTATAGCAGATGTGTTCACCTACCAGAAGTACTTGCCATTTCTTGAATAGACTTAAGTGTTTGGCCCTCTCTTCTTCTAAAAATTGGAGTAGTGATGACCTATTTTTCTCTCATCTATAATTTTTTTTCTTTTCTACCAAAATCAAAGGAAGGTCAAGGATTCTTTTTTGCTTGCGTTGTCTAACTTCTCTGCAGTTCACTTCCACATCAAGGTAACAGAGAAGCTGCAGAATGTTCTCCAGTAGGGCAGGCCAGCAGGAGTTCTCACCATGGATCTGAAATGCTCTGTGACCTTCTCAGAGCTCCATGACAGTGCACCACACGTAGGGAATAAGTAGTCTATCCCACACAGGATTCCCAAAAACAGGAAAATGTTGTGGTCTCCTTCCAAACCCTTATTCATGTCATTGATGAGAGAGACATTGACATCTGTGACTGGCCACAGTGGTCGTCAACCTCTCACAGACTTCACCATACTCTGTGAAGAATACCAGGAAAATACACAGCAAATAGAAATGGTCTTGGAAAAGCTAAGAGTGCATGACCACCACAATGCCTTAGTCTGGGCTGCTGTGCTGCTTGCTGGAGATGCAGCAGCCACAGGGGGAAATGTGAGCTCTTATAGCTGTGTATATTGTGGATGGCCCTGGAGATGCCTATATTTTGATATTAATTCCAGTTTCCCAGGAGGGGTTGTCAAGAAAAGGTGACTTCTTGTAAACCTTCCCCCAGTAGGTTTACAAGACTTCTACATTCTGTTCACCTGAATAAGCATTCTTGATTTTTTTTAAACAGTCATCTCAGGAGCTTTTGACTACATTTGACATGGAATGAGGATAGAAGAAAAGCCAGCCTGCTGTGGACTGAAGAACTCACAGAGATCTGATATTTGTGCAGTGGAGTCTCAAAGGCTTCCAAGTGTATTTTTTATAGCTTGCTACCAGCCTTGAAACATTGGATGGGGAGAGAGCGGTGTGCACAGGGCTACATCTTACATATAGATCCTGATGGAAACTGAAGCTAAACCTAGCTCTTGGCTGTGATTTGGCCTCCATTAACCACATATAGAATGAAGGGGTTCCTGTGCTGCTTCAGGGATAGTTCCGGGTCTCAGGAAGCAGAGGAACATCAAATGACTCCTGTTCCTTGAGAAATGATGTCCAAGCAAAACAGACAGACTTAGAGCAAGCAGCATACAGATAAAAGGATGGTGTTAAACTGCTGTGCTAAATTCAATATAAGAAAAGGTGATGTGAGAGGAGAGATTGCCTGAGGAAGTGAGTCTTAAGCTAGGCAAGGAGAAATGAACCTGTCACAGCAGGGAACCAGCTGTGGTGGGGGAGAGAACAGCTTGTGCAGAGACCTGGGGATTCTGGAAGCATTGTCTGTGCTACTTTGGAGATCATATGACACAACTCCTCATTTGTAAAGGGAAGAACATGGAAAGGTCAAGTCTAGAGACCAGATGTCCTGACTCACATGTTGTTAGGGTGTTTCTCAGGACCCCCTCTGATTCTTTTGAATTCCAGATGTGTCTGGAACAGGCAGAGAACTTAATGCCTGGGATGAACAGCAGGGTGTTGCTTTTGAGATTTAGTTATGGGCTTGTATATAACATGTGCACACATGCACCCACACACACACACATACACATATCTCTATGTACATTTACACAAAACATTCAAATACATATACCTATACATGTGCACAGAGTAAATGTATTTTAATATGTGTGTACATATAATATTTTTATTATATGTAAAACAGACAGACTTAGAGCAAGCAGCATACAGATATATAAACAAAATATAATTATGTTTATTTTGAAGATTTTTATATTTTTAGTTTTTATACATGGATATGTGTCCTTGCATGTAAGTGCAATGCCCTCAGAGGCCAGAAGAGGGCATAGCATCCACTGGTTAAGTACAGGGAGTTGTGAACTATCTAACTGAGGTGCTGGGAAATTAATTGGGGTCCTTTTCAGCACTAGTATGCCCTCTTAACTGTTCAATCAGCTCTCAACTCTACAGCTGGATAGTAGTATAAAGGACCCCCAAATTCTTATCAAACTCTATTCCTTTAGTCTTGGCTGTAGGTAAAAGTCACATTAGCATTCTATGGTTCAGTTTCATCAAATCCAGACACAGCTTCTAGGCTAAGCAATACACTGGATTTTAGTGAAGTCCAGAGGTTAATATAAATTGTCAAACATGCGCAAACTATAATATTATTTTTAAAAGTCAAAAATTGGATGCTGATCTGAAGAAGTCTTCTGAGTGGGACACAATGACTAGCTTTTCCCTTCTGTTAATCTTGAAATTCTTCGCCTCTACTAGGCCACTTGGTACAGGTTCTGTGGAAAATATCCCACCAGACTAAGCTCAAAGCCCTTCCAAGTAGGGTTCAGGGACAGGAGCTTTGGGATCAGGAAAACCCAGCTCACACCCCTTCTCTGTTCCTTTCCAATTCTGTTGTCCTGGGAAAAGTTATTTAAACCGGAGCCCCACTTTATTCACTTGTGGAGTTTGGATAGTCAGAGCTCCTTCATAGACTTGTGTGAAACAGAAACTAATTTGGGAATCCATGGGTGCTCTGTGGTGCACAGGAAGCCTGAGGAGGATGAGTGTGCCAGCTCAAGTGCTTTCCTTCCAGCACGAGCCCCAACCATTGCCAAGCACCCGGGAGTCCTGGGTGTTTATTGCATCCCTCTGGTTTGCTGTTTTGTAAACTTTAGGAAGTCGGCTTGGGAAGCTAATGTATATTTAGTTTTCCAGAAATCTTGTGGTTTCCGCAGTTAGTTATTTAATGGGAAAATTTCTTCTGATCACATATACAAAGCATTTATACATTAGAATGATTTTTATAAAATCCGCTACTCTCCTAGTAGAAGAAGACAAATAAGTAATAACTAGAGCAGATTAGTGGTTTCTGAAGTATGCTAGAAACTCATCAGTGTTATTAAGAATGAAACAGAGTGGATACTAGAAATAACAACAGCAGGGTGGGAGGGGGATCTATTTACATAGAGTGGTGATGGTACTGGAAAGAGGTCATGCCAGCAATGTCCTACAGGATGACAGACTGAGTCAGTGGTTATTTGCGGAGTATGTTGGCAGAGGGAAACAGAACATGGTCACCAGAAAGGAAGAGCACCAAGCAAGTTTAAGTAAGGTCAAAGGTCATGGTAGAAGAGACGGCAGGCACCAGAGGAGACTAGATTATTTATGGCTTCTTAGGCATTGCCTTGTCTGGATTTCACACGGACTTCATTCCTCCCATACATGTTTTAGTTTGCTTTCCATTGCTGTGATAAAATGCTATTCCAAACCATCGTGGGGAAGAAATTATTTATTTCTTTATAATTTGGGTTACAATTGTGAGATCACGGTCCAACAGAGAAGTCATGGCAGGATCTAAAGCTGAGGTCATTGAAGAATGCTCTTTACTGGCCTGCTCAGTTAGCTTTCTTATACCACAAGCACTGCCTGTTCAGGAATGCAATCACCATAGGCTGGACCCTCCCAAGTCAGTTGTTAATCAAGAAATCTGATTGTCTAGAGGCAATCTGATGGAGGGAACTCCTCAATGATACTTCCCTCTTCCCAGATGAATCTAGATGTGAGTTGAGCTGATAAAAACTAGCCAACCTCATAACAATGTGTTAGATTTCTGCTTCGTACACAACCATATGTTCTAAGCCATGATGTCCAGGAGTAGCTCAGAAGTCATATGAAAATACTGACCCCTTTTCCATTAATCTCGTGGCCTTTTAAGGATATCTATGAATTCAACCTTCACTCCCCTGGTATTAGTCAAGACACAAAATGGCACAAGAACAGATAGTGTTCCTGCTTGTGTGTTACATTCATTGTAACTCAAATTCCCATTACTACCAGGATGTTCTAGTAGCATCCTGGGCCATTGTTGTACCTGTGTTGTTCGATGTTTACCAGCAACCCTGGCCTCTACCCACTAGATTCTAGCAACACATTTGTCAGCTCTCCAGACATTATGAATGGCCCTGAGTAGAGGCAGGGAAAGTCATTGCAGAAGTATCACTGATCTGACTGGAAAGATGTAAAGTTCTTTTTGTCATAATTTGGTGTCAATGAACACTTGAACTGTTGGTTTTGGAGGCTTCTCCTTGTGATATTTGAGGGCACACAGAGGCCACAGCTGTTGTACTCTTAGGGTTTGTGTGTTTTTCAAAATGGTGATGTCTTGGCCCTCAATAAAATAGTATTTCGAAATAAGGTTTTAAGGGGTGATTAGGTTCAGTGAGGTCATACAAGTAAGACCACCATAATAGGGGTTGTGTCCTTAAAAGAATAACTGGGAAAAAGATGATGATTTGCAGGCCAGGAAGATGGTCATTACTGAGAACTAGATGTACCGACTCCCTGGTTTTAGAGTTCCAACCTCCACAGCTATGAGAAATAGGGTCTGTTATTTAAGCCACCCAGACTGTGGTATTTAGTTATAGTATCCCATGTTGACTAAAGGAGCCTTTAAAAAAGGCCAGCAGACATCAAAAAGCAGAAGTGAAAGATGAATGACTGATTCAGAGTGCCCACTTCTGCCAGCACAGCGGGTAAATACAATAGCCTGGAAGCCATTGGCGCACTTATCAAATGTACTCCTCGTTAGCCAGGAGAATTTGCATGTAACTTTGCTTTTTTTTTTCAAAGACGTATTTATTATTATATGTGAGTACACTGTAGCCGTCTTCAGACACTCCAGAACAGGGCGTCAGATCTCATTACGGATGGTTGTGAGTCACCATGTGGTTGCTGGGATTTGAACTCAGGACCTTCGGAAGAGCAGTCAATGCTCTTAACGGCCGAGCCATCTCTCTAGCCCATAACTTTGCTTTTCTCATGGTTACATTAAACAAACAGTATCTATCCCCACTGGGTTATGAGAAGAATAAATGATCATAACATATAGGAAAATCTAGAATGGGGTCTAACATCAGGTAAAAGTTAGCACAGTCCCTACGTGGTCCTTCTTTGTAGATTCTATGTCTTCAGTTGAGTAGTTGAGGCATATTAAGCAGTTAATAAGTTTTTGATAGGTAAATGAATGAACATGTACCAGAATTACTTTATTTTATTTTACAATTGTGTGTGTGAGAGACAGAGACAGAGGAGACAGAGACAGAGGAGACTACATGTCTGTATGTCTATATTGGGTCTGTATAAGTTCAGTGCCCACAGAGTCCAGAAGACAGAGTCAGATTTCATAGAGCTGAAGTTACAGTTGGTTCTGAGCCACATGACATAGTCATTGAGCATTGATCTCTGGTCCTTTGAGAATTTCATACCGTGGACTTAGATCATATTCACCTCCTCTCCTCACAACTTTTCTAAGATCCAGCCTGCCTTTATTATTTGTCCAACTTTTCACCCCACTACCTGCTCCATCACTGACTGGTCTCTCCAGCCCTGGTACCTTAGCTACTGAATGAATTAATGAGGGCTGGGGAAAATAACTGCATTTTGTTCCTCTGTGTAGAATGTGGGAAGAGAAATGAGGATCGACATTTCTCCCTGAGCAAAACGGCATCTTATCTACATTGCGGGGAACAATGGGCCTTTGGACCCCCTGTCCTGGCTCTGTCTTTGCTTTCCAATTTGCACTTAAGCCTTAGCCCAGCCTGTGTTGTGAATGCCATGGCTGTAGCTTAATGCCAGTAAAAAGCATTTCATGTTCCGCTAATGTGGCATTTGTTTGGTAATATGGGGGAGAGAGAGCGTTCAAAATAAATCCAGAAATGGCATCTTATAAATTTGGATTTCCTGTTCTTGTAATTTATAGGGCTCACATTGGAGAACACTGTCTTGTGCATATAAATACAATTTCTTTGTGAGCTGATGATGGAATTTATATCAAAGGGGGTCGAACATACACTTCATGAACTCTGCATCCGCTATTATGAGCCATTTCATGTATAACTGGAGACAAATGAGCTCTCCCCCTGTTTGTCTTAAGTTAAAATTCAGTGGGTTTGCTTGAATTCATTTCCAAGGCCAAGGAGTGGGGGAAGGGAAGCAAGATTTATACACCTTTAATATAATCAATTCTGAATGTATCTGCAGACAAATAATTTTAAAATGTATGCATCAGGAAATACCTCTATTAATTTCAGCCACAGAGTTTGTTGAATTTTTATGTGATTGAAGGTTTGTGTGTTTAAGGAGTTGGGTTTTTTTCCCTTAAATTCCACCTTCTCTTTCCTTCCTCTTCAGGGTGAAAAAAAAAAGGTGTTTTGAAATAAAATCCCACAAGGAAACAATCCCCCAGACAATTAAACTGGTAGAAATTCCCCCGAGGGGGAAAATTCGTAAAAATAATTGCTGTTCTGGGTTTCTGCAACATTTTAGCTTGGTGCTTTCTGCATAATCCTAGCAAACATATACACAAGCGTGCAGAGCGTGTTGTCCACAGAGCAGGCTTGGGACCCTGCTCTATGTAACGACCCAGCCAGACACGGTGCCTTTCTGGCAAGAGGTGGTAATGTGGAGGTTGTTGCCCATATAAAATAACAATCAGGTCATTTATAAGGTTCTGCCAAATATTAACCTTATATCCAATTCTCTACCCACCTTTCAAAGTCCTAATGTGAACCAGGCCAGCTCCCCATCACTTTATGATACTCTGGGACAGAGGTGGGGGTTGTGAGAAAGCAGCAAGACAGTGCACACTTGTTAAGAAGTCTTTTAAGGGTAGCATGTTTATTTCATGGCAATGATGTCATTTTCTGCCCTCCCCCATCTTAAATGGCAGAAATATTGTTTAATTGCCCTCTTTGAGGGAGAAACTCAAAGGTTAATTCATCCAAGAAAGTGGGGTTTGCTTTTGCCCTGAAGATTGCAGCATTCTTTGAGCTGTGGTCACTGGTAGAGGGAACTGTGGTTTAAGGTTTGGTGGTTGAGCATGTTTTGGCAAGGAGAAGACCAAAGCTAGGCTTGAGTGTCTGTGTTAGGGCATCCTCTGAATGAGGAGCATGGAGTGCCAAGCTTCCTGCCATGCTGAGATGGTTCATACTGCATTGATATCTACTCTTATCCACCAGGGCAGGATTGGTGCTAATGCTTCAAAGATAACCTCTCAATTGGACTGTGGTTTCTGATTCACCACTTCTCTTTTTAATTCCAGCAACCATTTTGGAAGTCTTTGCCTGTGCCAGACCAAGTCCGCACACATTACCATCCTCTTGGATCTTCAGACCCATCCTTAGGAAATGGACCCTCATAATAGCCTTGTTCTAGTTACGATGTGAAATGGGTTCCCCTGGAGGGGAGTTTCCCAGGCCAAGTGGCTGTGTAATATGAAATGAGATACAAGCCCTGGTCCAGCTCATGTCCTGGGGACTGGAAGTCTTTTGTTTTATTAGAAGTCATTAGTAGCCCAGATCTCTTTCCAGACTTTGTTCTCAAAGGCCAATGAGAGACTTCCACAGGGCTAGCTAGCCCGAGTGGGGTGCAGTTTAGAAGGACTTCTGTAGCCACAAGCCACCCAAGATCTTTGAGATTCAATAGATAGATAACTCCTGAGTTAAGTCCTCCAGTGTGAAGACTGGATTGCATTCACTCCCCCAGCTTTGTAACTCCTCACTGCCAAGTTTCCCGTCCCTGTCTCCTAGCCTACCACCCCCTTCTCCTGAAGGTCTTGGAGGACTGTGTGCAATTTCCAGTTTGAAATTAAGCCAGGTGTGAAGTTGTCCACAATAACTATGGTGAGCTGGGATCTCTGGGTCAAGTCTAGAAATTGGAGTTCTCCCTAGTTCATTGAAAACAGAGGTGACATTTCTTGTTTGTTGGCCAAGACACTATAACTTTCCGTGGGCCTTCTTTGAATATATGACTTTCTTTGCTGAGTTGGAAGGGAAGCAAACCTTTCAGCAAATGGAGCATTAGAACAACCTGCTTGTCACAAATGTTGGGGTGATGTTTTCAAGCAAGTACCAGCCTCTGCAGTAAGGAGGATCGGCTTTAACACAACTGTTATTTTAACAATAGGTTACCAGATCCATTGGGCAATCTGACTAAGAGGCCATATTTATTTCCCTAATTTTATAAACATTTAATAGGTCCTTATTAAACACATCAGCCAGCATGATTTAATAACACAATCAGTCCTAGAAGTTTAAGAAAATTGAAAACAGGGTTTGAATGTAATGCAGCCACAATTACTGGAGATTACAGGGAATCACTCCCAGATGTCTACAGGGGAGAACTGCTAATCTCTGTTTGCGTGGAGGTGATTTCCTTTGGAACCCTGCCCAGCCTTCAACAGCACTAGGGCTGAACAAATTAGATTTGAAAGTCCCCAATTTTATGACTAAGGTAATATACTCTGTGTATTTAGAGAAACACTAAGTTCCTATTTGCACTGGCTCTGGGATGTTGGGTAGAGATGTTGATTTCATTTAGTTTGGCTCCAGTGTGGAATATGGCCATAGGTTTGAAAAGGGTCAGCATATGTTTTTGTGGTCTCTCGGTCCTCTTTATCCACCATGAGGCGTTTGCATCATGATGGTGTGGTGATGGCAGGTCCCAGGAATGTGCTGCAATTAGACCTGGAAGACAGTGTGCTGGGGATCGTGGGGAGTGTAGCTAGTCCACCTCCTCCACTAAACATTTGAGCCTTTAACTTTTTTCTGCCCCTGTTTATGGAGCCATCTCCATGTGGCTATCCTTATGCTCAGAGAGAGACAACCTGGTAGACTTCACCTTTCTCTCTCCAGCAACATCTGGAAAGGGTGGACTCACTGAAAGAAGACAGTTTCTTGACTCTGGGTGATGAAGTAAGATCCAGAAGGTTTAGGAATGAAGTCTTGGGGGGCTAAAAGCAGCTCCTGTAATCTTAGTATCCACCCTTCTTGTTTGCTAATTTTAAGAATTGTATAGACATGGTAACGATGGTTCACAGTCGCTGAGCACTTACTGTAGGCCAGCAGAATGTAGGACACAAGTGGTGTTTGTGCAAGCTTTACCAGGACACAGTGATAACACTGCCACTTCCCAAATTTTACAGAGGTAGCCGAAGTACTCTCCACATTTCAACTTGCTGTGTTTCCTAAGAGAGTAAGGACATGACCAGGGGGGCTCTGGTTATGAAGCTCTTGTTCTTTTCTTATTTGTTCATGTGTGCAAGTCTGTCTGTGTATGTGTAAGTGTGTTTGTGTGTATAGTGTAGGTACATGTGGACACATTCATGTGTCTTGAGTCCAGATGAGCAGTTGTCAGTGTATACCTGTGGAGATCAGAGGGCACCATTAGGTTTTTATGCTTCCTTTCTATCGTGTGTTTGAGGCAAAGTCGCTCTTTTGTCATTGGTTGCTACATAAGCCAGGCTAGCTGGTCCATGGGATTCTAGGACTACTGTCTCCGATTTCTGTTTTGTGGGGACACCGGGATTATGGGTGTACACTACCCAAACCTGGTTCTACAGGAATTCCGAGGTTTCCAACTCCCATCCTGACACTTGCATGGCAAGTGCTTCAGCCACCAAGTCATCTCCCCAGACCTAAGGCTCTTGTCCTCCATGTCCTTGAAATATGCGGTTCCCAAGAATGATAAAAAAATATCGAAGTGGTGGCAAACCATAACTGTCTGAAAAGAACATAAGCTTTGTTACCCGTCTTCCTGCTCACCATCACAGTTCTGGTCCTCTCTGGTCATTTCCTCCAGACACTGTGTGTCTTCCTAGTGGTTGTTTAGTGTTTTAATGCACTGAAGCAGCAAGAAGGGAAGACTCAAAAGAGGAAGAACTTTGGGTAAGATTTTTGAGAAATGTTGGTCCATTTGGCAGAGGAAGAAAACATATGAGAGGTTGAGTGGAAGTTCGTTTCTCTCCTCCTACATCCCAGGTACTATCTAAAGTCTCTCTTATTGTTCCCTTTAGTTTGGTTGCCCCCATAATACTCTGAAGTCATTATACTATTATAAAATAATCCATATTTACTCCGTTATATAACAAGTTCAACTTTACCCAGCTGGCAAAATGGCCCAACAGAGATATGTCCCAGTCTTTGTGGCTAGTGCCTACTCTTGCAGCACTGTGCATTAAGTCGTTCCTCTTTCTGAGAGATGCAGCCATGAAATTTATGCTACTTTTCCGCTACTTTGATTTGCTGAACTGTGTTTGCTTGACCTATGCTGAACCTTTGCCCAGAGTCCTCAGTATGTTTATCAAACTGGAGGGAAATTAAAATCCTTTTTTTTTTTTAATTTGGCTCCGGCTCTACAGCACAAGCCACACCCTTGTTCCCCCACACCCTCATCTCACCACACCCACGAACCCTGTTCACATGTAACCAGCTCACAGCCATAAACACATCCATTGATGCGTGTCAAGGCTCTGTGTGCTGGATATTGAAGCACAGTAGGGGAGTCTTGATCCTTCAGAAAAACGAGAAGAATAGAGAGATCTTCATTAGTCCACCATCCTAGCCAGGCATTTGAAGGTTCTACGGGCAGAAAGCTCGAGTATCCTGAGCTTTAGTTTAGTCTTTCAAATGAAAGAAGTTATTATCCATATTGAGCATGTGTAAGAATTGCTATGCACTACCATAGGGTACTCATGAGCTTGGCGGATATCTCTTTTGAGAGCTCTGTGGATTGGCACCCCAGGTGAGAATATCCAGGAAAGCAAGCATAGTGGAGGCATCCCCGATGAGGAGACATTAGGTGGGAGTCCCTCAAGTGAAAATACCCCAGCAGGAAGATCTCTCTAGATGGGTACCCCATACAAGAGCTAACTCAGTGTCCCAGTGAGGGCTTTTGAAATAAATCAGTCACTACCTCCTTCTCTAGTGTCCTTTATGACAACTCTGGGAAGCAGCCTAAATCATAACCCACAAGGCTATTAAAGCAACTCAAAATGAGACCAGGCCAGAAGACTCCAATTTTTAGAGTTGCTTGACTCAAAAACATCAGTAACACAACTGAGAACCAGTTGAGTTGGTTCTTGTGTCTGCATCATAAAAAGCCTAGCCAATCAGAAGAACCAAAACAACTTCTAGAAACAGGGAGTTTCTAACGAAGGTTAAGTTAACCACATGTCCGTAACCAGACAAACATTTTCTTTGCTTTCCTTTCCTCTTCATGCTAGAAAAGCCTCCTGGGGCTGTGAGATTGCTCAGAGGGTAAAATGTTTATCATGTAAGCACCGACATCTACGTTTGATCCCAGAATTTAACTAAAAGCCCAGGCACAGAAGCATCTTAATCTCAAAGTTAGGAAAGCTGGGACAGGCGTGTATTACAGCTATGTGGTCAAATAGCGAGCTCCAGGTTCAGTAAGAGAATCTTTCTCAAAAACTAAGGTAGAACATTATCAAGACCAATGTCAGAGGTCATCCTCTGGCATCTACATGCATATACATACATCATGTACATATACACCTAACACACACACACATGCACACACATACGCGTGCACACACACATGCACTCATGCACACACGCACGCACGCACGCACGCATGCACAGCTTCCTATTTGGATTCCATCATGAAGGATTGAAACAGATCCATTCCTCTTCTGTATCACTGTTTAGTCGGATAAATTCTTCAAATTTTGTTTGAACCCCAGTTTACCTCCTTTGCAAAAGTTATGATTATGCCACATTTCATATGTGGCCACTGCACCACAAAGAGCAGTTCTGTCTGAAGTAGGACATGCTGGACACACCTGCTCTGAAGTGCAGCTGCAGAGCCACCTGGGCCAGGTAGCACTTTGACCACCATCTAGTTTTTACTCTGAATGGCTCAGATGGCTTCCTTGAACACATCAGACTGAGGATTTAATAACATTTAAAAGGACATACACACACACACACACACACACACACACACACACAGGGGGGGGAGAGAGAGAGAGAGAGAGAGAGAGAGAGAGAGAGAGAGAGAGAAAGAGAGAGAGAGAGAGAGAAAGAGAGATCAATTGAAATAAAGAGAAAAAATCCAACTAAATGAATAGGTTTTTGGTTTCTAAAATGGGCACCATCCTTAAATATCTCATTTAATCAAAGTTGGTGAGTGCAGGCTTCCCATCAAATCCTCAGGGCCAATCTAATTGTACAATAATGAGTAGTGGAGAGTTTATAGAGCGGGCCCCTCCTGGAGACTGTCTGCCTGGCTTTGTATCCAAATGCCACCAACCATTAGCTTTGTATCCATGGTCGAGTTCATCCAGTCTCTAGTAGCTTAAAGATCCTCACCTGGGCCTGAAGAAGTGACTGGGCAGTTAAAAGCACGTCTTGCTATTGCAGAAACATGGGGTCCAATTCCTAGCGCGCGCGCACACACACACACACACACACACACACACACACACACGGTAGTGATTCTCAGCAATCTGTAACCCCAGTTCTAGAGGATCTGGCACTCTCTTCTGGCCTGTGCACACACAGAAACACACATACACTTAGAAATATTTTTAAATTGAATAAAAGTAGTTTTTATCACCTGCAAAATGGGAACAGATTAGAATATTACATCTTGATTCATCAAATAGAGATGGAAATCAGTGAGCACAAAAGCAGATTTGTCCTCAAAATTCAGAACATCAGCAACTGTGGGGCTTGGAATGGAACTAGAATATGGACTTACAGTCACTCAAATCTGAGTTGCATCCTGGCCCCTCCTCTTCCCACATGTCATGGATGTAACTTCTGCATCTTATTCTACTCTCTTATTAAATAATGTGGATTTAATAAGTGAAAGCAACATGAGGTAGAATACCCACACAGTTCTGAGTTCAACCCAAATGGATGCTGTAGTTTAGACCTTGAATGTCTCTGGAAGACTCATATGCTACAGGCTTAGTGTTCTGTGAGGTGCTTTGGAAGTGTCTGTCTTTAAATGGTGGGCCCATGGTGAGGTGTTAGTTCACGGTTGTGCCCTCAAGGGATAGATCGTGTGGTACTCTGGTTTGTATCTTTCCTTCTTGTTCACTTCCTGACCATGAGATCAGTTTTGCTCAACAACATACAACATGCTCTATCCATCATGTGCTGCCCAGAGACCCAAAACCAAACCAATCTGCTCCATCGGAGTTTAGAACTTCTAAAACTGTGCGGTATGCGAGTGTGTGTGTGTGTGTGTGTGTGTGTGTGTGTGTGTGTGTGTGTGTGTGAGTTCTTGAAAGCTATTCTTGAATACCTAGCTGTATTCTTGTCAATATCTAGCTGGCTAACACAATGAGGATGGAAAAAATATTTACATTCCCTCAACCTGTTCCCTCCTTTGAAACAAAGAACTACATGCCTAGCCCACGTGGTAAATGAGGTTAAATGTGACTCCTGTGAAGTTCCTAGTATAACACTCATACTAAATAAATAGCAACAGTATTCTTATCCTTCTTTTCAAATCACTGGGCAGCTATGACCCTCTAAAACCTCTATGATACTCTTGTAGACTTCGTACTACAAAAGACATTTAATTAAGTGTATAAACTTAAAATAAGAATGGACGTATGTTCATCACCTTCCCCCAAATCTTCCCATATCTACTCTCTATATATACACACACCCTTTTCAATAATCCCATTCAAACCAATTTGTGCTGCCCTCATATTCTTCTATGTTGGTCTTCCTAAGGCTGCATGTTAAGGGTTTTCTGGGTGCAAGGGCATCTTGGCATTTGGCGGCCAAGGAATACCACAAAGTCACATCATGAAACAAACTTCAAGTGAGAACTCTTGGGGGAAAGGACTGAAAGGCAGTTGCCTCTGGCCAGGAAGAGAGATAGCAGCAGGTTAGGCAGAGGAGCAAGTACTTGTAGGATCTTTGGAGCACACACAATGACTTAGAGGAAAAGTATAGCTCAGCAGAAGTATTGCTTGGCCATGAACTCAGAAAAATTGCATGACCATTACTGCTGAGTCAGGGGTGGGGGGTCAGTGATTTCCATGTCTGGGAGCTCAGGGGCAGGCTAGGGCCAGGGTGATTTTCCCTTGGTTCTTTTACTCTACATTCATTCATAGAGAAAACTGTGTCTCCTTCTGCCAGATGCTAAGCATTGTGATAGCTCTGTGGTGGGATTTCTTGTTCAACTGTCTCCTTGCTGGGGTTTTGCCTCCTGTCTTGTTTTTGCTCAGGCCTTGTGTGTAATGTCTCAACTTGTGTGAGTTACTATATGCAGCTTCTCTGAAGGAAGACACTACTTCTTTCAGAGAAAGAAGATCCCTTGCAGGGATCACCCCCTCTAGTAACCACCCCCCTTTTGCCCCCTCTTCCTCAATGATCCCTGAACTTTGAGAGAATCAAGTATAGGGTATGTATGTTCTATTTTGGACCGAGCATTCGCTGTCTCTTTTTCTCTACTTCTTAGACAGTTGTTGGTTTTCTGTGTAGATGAAGGTTGAGAGATGCAATGATCTATTCATGTAATAAAAAGTCATTAAGAGTTGGTTTACTATTATACCCATTTAGCAGCATAGTAGTAGGTTCCCCCCTAAGGTCTCAGACCTTTCTAGCCATAGGTTCTTATGCCACTAATGATGCTAGAGTTGCTAGGGCTGGGTTTCGTCTTGTGGAGTAGGACTTAAATCTACTCAAAGGGGCTGGTTACTCCCTGATGTTTGTGCCTTTGGTGCTGCAGCACCAGACCGATCACTGTTGTAACGCACAGCGTATGATTGGTGATCCTTTGCTCCTCTAGTAGCATGTGTAGAATCATCCAGAACTGTGAAAGCTAGCCAGTAAAGATGAAACATCCAAACTGGTACCAGCCTGAGTTTGCCACATTCTATAATGACTTCAGCAATAACGTCTTACTATGGAGTTCTGGAGTGTAAATATGAATGTTGGAAATAGATTGTCATGTTTAGGGGTGATAATGCTCCTACTAGACACTATGAGCTACAAATCAAAGTCCAGGGCCCAGAATGGGTTTCTTCTTTTAGAGCTCATAGTGTCTAGTGGGGGCATTATTATCCTGTTTGAGGGTAACTCTTCACTCTTTATATGGACATACAGTTTTGAACAAAGCTTCTATTACAGCAGGTTTTTATGTGTGTTTGGGGGAAGACATCTTTAGTGTTAGTTATTCTTAAGATCTTTAATCCGTTTGTTCTCAGATATGTCTTATTTGACTCCTGAGCTGTGATTAGTATATATTCAGTGATGTTCAGGGGATTTGTGATGACATTATCAGCACACCAACCATCTCCAGAACTCTTCTTTCTGAAAACTTTGTACCCCAAAAGCAAGACCTTCCCACTGCCCATTCCCTTGATTCTTCGCAGAGGCCATTCTACTTCTGTCTATGAATTGATCCATTCTAGATCATACGATGGTTGCTATTTTATAACTGATGTACATATCATAGCACTCCACATTGTAACATGTACCAGAATTACATGTACCCTTGTCATGAAGGCTGACTAATATATCCTTTTCTTATTCTTTGCTTTGTTTTAGGCAGGGACTTATGTATCTCAGAATGACCTCAAACTCACCATGTAGATGAAAATGACCCTGAACTTCTGATCTTCTTGTCCCCATTTATTGAGTCCTGGGATTGCAGGTGTATGCTACTATGCCCAAATTTATGAAATGCTGGGGAATGAACCCAGGGCATCTTGAGTTGTTAGACGAGGATTCTAAAAATTGAGCTACATGCACGACTTCCTATCACTCACTCACTCACACACACACACACACACACACACACACATACACACACACACACACACAGAGAGAGAGAGAGAGAGAGAGAGAGAGAGAGAGAGAGACATACACACACTCTTGAATAAAGTGGTAAAATATTTCATTCTTTTTATTTAAAACTTTTTTTGTATAAAATATTTTGGTTATGTTTGCCCTTCTCCAACTTCTCTTCTTCACCCTCTCTATCTGTATCTCTGCCTCTCTCTCAGCCTGTTTGTCTGCCTCTCTCTCTTCCCCCCTCCCTTCCTACCTACCTACCTATCTATTTCTCTCTCAAAAAAAAAAATCACCCCATAAAACACAAAACAAAAAAATCAAAACAAGCAAAAAAAAAAAATACTCACATCCACAAAAGGCCAAACAGAAAGTCCACAAAACCCCACAGAGTTATTGGTTTTCTACTCCTGGGCATGATGCCTCCCCCGGAGTGTGGTTGATATACCCAATGACTCTCCTTCCATAACAGCCACTTGCTTCCACGCTTAACTTTCATGGACAGGGTGTAGAAGCAAACGCTTGGGTCTCTTGCTTTCAGTTCTTTTCAATATGCATCCGGAAGTAAAGCTGCCAGATTGTGAGGTAGTTTTTGTTTCCCATTTGCTGAGTGCCGACTGCGCTTCTGTCCACAGCAGCCACTCCATCCTCTAACTCATCCTCACCAACACTTGTTGTGACCAGGACATTGTGACAGTGTTTAACCTATTTGTGCACGATGTACAATGTCATTCCATCGTTTGGAGTTGCATTTCTGTGATGAGTATTGTTATTGAACATGCTCTCCTATGCTGATTGCTAATATGTTGTTTTGCTTTTTGGTGTTAATTGTAGAAAAATATCAATATTTTAGGGCATTGTTGCAGACTGGTTTTCTGAAGAAGTGTTTATATTCTTCTTTGCATGGAAAAGAAAGGACACACCCCTAATGAAGAAGAGGACAGGAAATGTGTGATTATATTATAATGAAGCCAATAGAGAAGCTCTCTTTCTTTAAGAGGGATGACACACACTGGAGGGCTCAGGCATGGCTTCTTTTATGCTGACAGCCAAGTACAGCCCTAAGCCATCAGGCTGGCATGTTGGGATCTGGAACTTTAGCGCTGTGTGTACCTTGTCCCCATTCAAAGAAGCCATTGAAAAGTAAAGTGAATCACTCCATCTATTTATGCAGCAGTAATGAGCTGCTTATCAGGTGACAATCCATACTCAATAATGGAAAGTCCAAGGTAATCATGGCATGGTGAGGTGTGCTCTCTGCTTCAAGACAGTGCCATGAGCTCTGGGTCGTCACAAGGCTACAGGAAGCAGAGCAAAAAGTGCCCAAGTTAATCCTCTCCAACTCGTTTCAAAATAAGACGCTTCATCCATGGGTAAACACCAATGGCTCCATCATTTTCCAATAGGCTCTTTGTCCTCTGTCACCAAAGCAGAAGTTAGAATCTCATATGATATGAAGGACACATGCTGAAACCATATACTTACATGATTCTACTTACATGCATGAAGTATCAGGAAAATGGTGGACTCCCGGGGCTGGGAGAAGGGAATGGGAAGTTTCTGTAAATGGGGCGTTGCTGGGGATAACATTCCAACTACAATAGATGGACATGTTTGAGAGGTCTGGTGGACCACACTGCTATGTTATTCCCTTACAGTTTTACTCAAGAGAGAGGTTTCATGTTTAACTTTCCAACCACAATATTGAAAATAAAATCGTCATCAGTCACTCGGGGTACCTGAGCTGGTGTCTGGCTACCAGATGATCTCAGTGGAAGAGAACGTTTAAACGAGTATCTGGACCACAACCACACAAGTATCTCACCACACTTTACTCCTCTCAAGTTCCGAGCCAGCAGCCTTCTCTGATAACCTCGAAATAATTCCTCACTGAGACCCTCTACTGGGTCTCTAAAAGCAGTACCCAACTACAACTCAATTTTCTTAGTTCAGCCCTATCATTAGAGGCCAGGAGAAGCAGCGGCAGAGATGAGGAAAGTCTAAACACTTTAGTTAGTTCCTTGTGTGCTTTCCCTGGTTACAACAATGTCCCCAAGCCCCAGGCCTGTCTACCACTATCTCCTGCCTCCATCCTTAGGGAGTTGTGGGATAGCCTTCCTTTGCCCTCAACCAAGTTGATGACTTTGAAGTCCCCGCTTCTTGGCTCTTTTACTTAACACTATTTAATGCTAATTTTACCCACAATTCAACTTTAATTTGATGTGTGAACAGTTCATCACTACAGTGGACACCCACTTGTCTCCAACAGAAAAGGACAGTCAGAGTGCAGAGGGAGAGAGTATGAAATAACGCAGGGATGGCTCTTTTTTTGTCTTTTTTTTTTCCCCACTGTGGAGGAGGGAGTTCGGTGGGGCTATCACACATGTAGCATGTAACAGGGCCCTGGGAAAACAGCCCTCCTTTGACAGTGTCTTCTCACTCCCAGGGAACCAAGGCTGTTCGCAGCATTTCCTTCTCCCACACGTTTTAATAACTGAAAACAATCTAAAGAAGCAAAATATCAGGGCCAACGTATTTCAAAGAGATTAGTTGGGTTTTCTTTTTTCCACTTCTCACTTAAAAGCAAATTATACCTTTCTCAGCAAGCAGACCAAAAAGGCTTTTTATGCATATTTGATTAGCTCATTTCCTTTGATTTGCAGGAGTGATGTCATCGGGGCCCAGCTGTTGGTCTGCTGTAAGTGATTTCCCTTCCTCAGGTTTCAGCCAGTCATCTCGACCCCTAATGGAATTACTTTGACTAGATTCCAGCTTTTTTTTTTCTTTTATGGATCACCTCTCCCATCAGCTGATACCCAGGACTCCTTGGGAAAAATGAGGAATGGCCGTAAAGGCATCTAAATGCCTAGGGAGGAGTTGTCTCTTTGAAGTCAGTTTGTCTCCAAGGTCTTAGATTCTCTTCTGGCCATAATTGGGAGAATGTGAAGTAGATAAGGGGTTCTGTAGGAAGGGGCCCTGGGTCTTCAGAAACAGGTATGCCCTTCCCCACCCCGCACATGCTTCTAATGTAACTGTCGCATTAAAGAGTTGTGAAAGAGTTATGCAGTGCTCAAGAGCCACAGATTTCAGGTTCTACAGACCCTTAGACATTGCGAAGCCACCCCTCGCTAGCTGACAATCTGAGAGTGGAGGCAATCTATGTCTCCATTTCTTACATGTAAACACACACACACACACACACACATACACACACACACACACACACCACAAGCAGTCAGTGATAGAGGACTAGAGTCATGGGGAAAATCTCTGAGCCTGCTCAGTTTCCCCACAAACTTAAGAACTGTTGTAGAAAAAGAAAATCTGTTTCAAAAGCAACAAATGGGTTCTGGGACCTCAAGTAGTTCGATCCAACAGGTGTAGCCACTGTCATCTGCTGCTTAACTGTAAGGTCAAGGTTTTGCAGCCTAGACAACTGTTGACAAATGTGGTTTGTTTAGTCCTTTGTGGGAGTCTTGGGCATTTCAGAATATTTAGCAGTATTAGCTGAACCTTCACATATCTCCCACCAGTTTAGGCAGATGCTAAAATTAAACTATCTCCACAAATTGCCAATGTTTTCTGAGTTGCCCTTGGTTGAGTGTCACTGTAGAAGGTTAAGCCCACTGTAGGTAGCACCACTCCCTAGACAGATTGTCCTGGATGCTATAGAAAATCTAGTTAAACATGAAGACATCGAGTAGTCCTGCCCCCACCCCCATCTCCATCAGTATATGGGTTGGAAACACTTCAAAGTCAAGGAGAGAAGCTCATTGCTAGAGTTCACTTGCCCCATGGCACTTGTGTCCTGCCTATGTCTGCTTCGGCTGCTCTAACAGCATGCCTGGCTTCTTCCCTCTTGTGCCTGATCTTAAGTGCTCATATCTAGAATTCCTTCCCTCCCTCTCTTTCAGTGTTATTGGTAGAAGTTCATTCCTAACTGGATCCTCTTCGGTTGAGAGTCCAGCTATGGAGGATTAGTTCTTTACTTGCTTTTATTTCTTTGTAGTCCCTACATATCTTACTTTCCAAATAGGCACTGTCACTCAAATTTAAACAACTGCCTCCCCTTTCTGCTCTACTTGTATTACCTACTTGCTGCTGAGCTATAAGGAGATTACTTTAAAATAAACCTGAGTAGTGAGTAGTCTCTAAGTCTCTGCTCTCCAATTAGAGGAAGCATTCTTTCAGGAAGGGAATGACACTCTCTGTTTCTATTCTCAGCGTGCCTGCTATCATTACTAACATTCTGTAAACAAATATTGATGAAAGGTGCATTAGCTAGTTTGCTAGAACTATTATTCAAAGCTTTAGAGCAGGACAGGGAGGAATAATTTCCTCTAGTATGCCTTCATACTCTTATTTTAGGTCTATTCTAGTTTATCTCTAATGTTGTGATAACACAACCTGACCAAAAAGCAACTTTAGGACATCCAAGGGTTTATTTCAAATATTACACTTCCATGGTATAGTCTACATTTGAGGGAGGTCATGGCAGGATCCTGAAATAGAAACCTGGAGAGAGGGGCATTGCTTGATATGTTTATGCTTATCTAGCTTCTCTATAGAGACCAGGACCATCTGCCTAGGGAGTGGTACCACCTACAGTGGGCTTAACCCTCCTTCATCAATAAATAACCAAGACAGTCCCCCATAGATATACCCACAGGTCATTCTCATCTGGACATTTTATCATTTGAGAAGCCCTTCTCATGACATTCCAGGAAGCTCAAGTTGACAGTTAAAGTTAACTAAGAGAAGGTTTCCTCATCTTTCAGGTCACTGGTACTTAAATAAAATAGATTGGTTCCTAGCACTAAGAAGAATAACTCTTTGAATGAATTCTGTATAGGACACTTCCTGCCCCAGATACTACATGAACAATGTTATGTGGGTGAGGGGTCACAGCCTAGGAAAAGGAGACATGATTGGCTTGCTATTGCCATATCACTTGGTGATTGAGATTATAAAAGCATTAGGCTGAGTGAGTTACGTGGCCTTCTCCATTTGAATGGGCAAATATTAACCTCTAAAGATTATAAACCCTTGAGAGTAATGGAAAGTGTAGCAGAAAAGAGGGAACTGAAAACGGAGATGGAGACTTCCAGACTTGGCTTGCTCATTTGTTTTCCACTTTAACCTTGTCATAAAATGAAGAGTGGGCCAGCCAAAGTACTCATGATTTACTCCCTTCCCAAATATGGCTTATGTCAGTAGAGCAAGTACAGGTTTCACAGGACTGAGCTACAGGAGTATTCAATAAGTCTAAAATTGTGTAGCATTCATGATAGAATTACTTGATGCTTTTTTCCTGCTGAAATTTGTTACAATTGGGTCTGGAGAGGTGGCTCTGCAGTTAAAAGCAGCTAATGCTGTTGCAAAGGATCTGAATTTGATACCCAGCAAATTGAGTAGCTCAAAACTCTCTTTCATTCTAGCTCTGGAGAATTTGATGTCCTTTCTGGCTTCTTTGGGCAATGTATTTCCATATGATGCACCCTGACACATAATCGAAAAACAATCTTTCTAAAAGGAATTTGTTACTTTAGGAAGACTGTCCTACCTCTGTGAACTGTTTCCTGCTTACTATTTTCCCATTTTTTTCAAAGAGGACACGGTATGTTGGTTCTCTTTTGTTACAAATTATGAAGATTGACTCTAGTCAGGAAAGAGTATGGTCCTTAAATGATATACTGGTTGATGAGGATGGAATTAAAGTCAACATGACTTTTCTATGATGCTCTCCAGTCTTTACACTATAGTTCATAACAGTAGTAAAATTACAGTTATGACATAGCAACAAAAATAATTTTAGGTTTGGAGGTCACCTCAATATAAGGAACTGTATTAAAGGGCTACAACATTAGGAAAGTTGAAAATCCCTGTTTACTAAAGACCGAGGAGCATCATGGGAAAGTCAGGATATGCAAGATGCAACCCCTGTGAAAAGGTCATCGAACACCCATTCTCGTAAGTTGAGAGCCACTGGTATGTATTTGCATATGGCTTGTTGTGTAACAGTTTCTTCTGAGATTGTAACATTCCATCCTTCAGAGAAGCTCCTTAAGCAGAAAGCTATACAACTCAAAACACCTTCAGGAAGTTTCTGAAACTGAGGAATTCAGTAGGCCCCCTCCTTGCCAGAGAAAGCCATCAAAGCTCAGAGTTTCCCTCAGACCCAGGGAAGCCAAGATGCAAAGAAAATGATCAGACAAACTGAGCTTCAAAGAACAGTTTAAGACCAGACTAGTTGCCTGGATGATGCAGAGACAAGGTGAGATGCCTGGAAAAAGTTTAGAGCAACTGAGGGGCACATTGGCAAGGACACTCCCCTGCCTGTTGAATTGCCTACATGCTGTGAGGCATGCTCCGGGTTCCCAGCTTTTGTGAACTGTCACTCATGCTGGGCTGGACCTTGGTGGTGCAGCTGCCTTTGAGTCGTCTGTTCTTGTTAGTTGACTCCTCACCCATAGTTCTGTTAGTAACCCCCAAGAAAGTTCATTGGCTCCCCAAATTGGATTTTGGTGGTATCTGTTCTTTTGGCCTTTCTCTCTGAAGCGATTAGATGCATGGTACATCTCTCCAAGGAAAGTTATGTCACACCATATGGTGCCACAAATAATATGTTATGAAGCACAGTACAGCAATAGCAAATAACCTACTATCAAATGGAAACTAATGTTATTAAGTGTTTGGTGTCATCCCTGGTGTAGTTGGACCTTTGTTCCAAATTATGTCCAAGTGAACGTTTTAAAGTGGACATGATTTAAAACATTTGTGACATGTCTCTCTCATTGCAGTTACCATAGTGTATACAATCTAGTGGACAGAGTGTAGGTGTAGGGCAAATTCTAATCTGCCACTTCCTAGCTATGTGGACTTAGAAAAGGCTATTCATTTTGGTAATTTTGGAGAGTCTTGGATTTCCCATCTGAAAACAATTGAGAGGACTGAAAATGGTGAGTCCGTGTGCCTGTCCACAGGAAGTTACCAAACATTACCAACCATCTGCATTATCACTCTCTGTACACCAGATCCTCCACAGTGGGCTTGGTAATATGACTGCCCCTTCTTTCTTACAAGTTTTCAAACAACATACTGAACTGAACACACTTTCAGACCATCACAAGCTATGTGGTAGTAGCATTCCTATTCTCTTTGTGCATGATCCTGAAACACTGTATGTGCCATTTTACCTGTCTATTGGTTACTCTTCTTGTGGCTGGGACCAAATACTTGGCAGGATACAACGTAAGAAAAGGAGGACTTCTTTTGGCTTACAGTTTAAGGGGAAACAGTTCCACACAAGCTAAACAGAAACACTATGCTGGCCATCTGCAGACTTTGATATTAAGTTTTGTTGTTTTGGTAATGGGGAAACTACCATGACTCTTTCTTACAGTTGAGGTATCTCATTTTGTTATCAAAAACAAAACGAACAATCTGTGGACAGGGCTTACTTAATCAGTAGATCAAGGTAGAAACTATCTTACCTGCTGCTTGATACAAAATGTGTTGTTCCGACCAGGATGGTGTTTGCCTCACTTTGCAGAAGTGTTCTGTTCCTTAGTGTTACCTTGAACATCATGTGCCACAAGCTCATAGAAAGGCTGAAGCAGCCACACATGCCACATTCTTTCTAAGCTCTCTTCTCAGAGCTATCCAATGGCTCATTGCTTTGAGGAGGTCATTGTTCCATCTTCAAGCCAACCATGTGACACTGGACAAGCCTATAACTTAAGCTTAGCATGCACGCTTTGCTCTGCTCCAAAAGCCAATGTGTTAGCAGTTACCAATACAGATTTCCATGATAAATATCAACAGTGGCATCATTCTACATACTGGGCACTGTGTGTCAGGTAGCTTGTCATGTTCCTATATTCTTTCATTCATTCATTCAGAGGACAAATTGAGGACCTTCCACCATGAATCAAAATAACTAGGCCCTGCTTATAGTTTACAGAGGTAATATGAGGAATGTATGACGATTTGTATTTTAGAGTTAGGACAACTGAAGCTTCCTAATGTCACTTTGGTTCCCGATCACATTTTCATTACTGAATGGTAAGCAGAGATTCAAACACAAGGCAAGTTGAAAATGTGGTAATTTGGAGGGAATAATGAACATGAGAATAATCTGTGTCTCTGTGGGACCACAGACCCCATGATGATAAAGAAGAGAGGGACAGAATGTGGAAGTTGTGGGGATGCTGATCTCTGTGCCATTCCATGCTAACGAGACACTATTAATTCTGCATTCATAGTGATAAGTCACCACAAACCACTCAGCTGATTAGTGTAGGTGTGTTTTTACTTAACTTTGTTTCTTCTCAGGCCTTTATAGACATCCATTTGGTATCAGATATTTTGGGCATGGGAGGGTAAGTTTGCAGTAATGTCATGGAGACCAGTGTCAACCTAATTGATGCCTTCTCCCAAGGTAAGGAAGCTGAACCTCCAAGAGGGTGACAAATGCAACTCCCCAGTGAGAGCGACAGGGGAGACTTGAAGCACCTAGTTGTCCAGTCGGCTGCTTGTTTTCCCTCTCCTGTCCTGTCATGTTTTGTGGTTTCCTTTGGGCATTTATTTACCAACTTTATTTAGTCTTTGTTTTTAGCAGTGGTATTGGTCAGCTGTGTAATTGAGTATATGTATATATATATATATATATATATATATATACATACATATATATATGTGTATATATATATGTGTGTGTGTATGTGTGTGTGTGTGTGTGTATACATATATATGTGAATTACATTTAAGTAAATATAAAATTAGGTCCAAGGATATAGCTCAGTTGATAAAAGGCATGCTTATCTCACATGCGCTGAGCCCCAGATTTGATGCCCAAGAACTGCATGAACCAGACATATTGGTACATGCTTATAATCCCAACACTCAGGAGGTAGAAGCTGGAGGATCAGAAATTAGATGTCATTCTTGCTACAGAGAAAGCTTGAGGCCAGCCTGGGATATATGATATCCTATGTTAGCATGTACAATCATACATACATAAGTACACACATATATTTAAATTTTTAAAAGCCACTCATCAACCCCTTTTAAATGTCTCACCATCAACAGTACACCCGACACACCAAGTAACTCAACAGTCAGCTCAGGGTTTGACACGTCTCACCAGAGAGTTTGCCATGTTTTTCGAACCAGGGCAAACAGATAATTTCCTTGAAAAACATTTTTGCTCTTCTGAAGAGGGGGAAGGGGCCATTGAAGGGGGATGTAGTCATTTTCGGTTCCCCAGGTGTGGCCCCTGTGTCACAGTCCCACCCTATACCACAGTCACTTCCTGCCAAGGCCTGTGAGGGAGGCAGCCCTGCCATTTACAGGTTAATCCAACCCTCCAAGCCTCACTAATGCCTAATACCTTTTATTGTTTTGCAACTTGTGTGAGCTTTCACGTTGTGCTTCTTTCTGTGGGGGCTGTCAACATGCATACTGTTCAAGTTGAGCAATGCCTATTTTGGGAGAGCCATGCGAACCATTTTAATGAAGCCATCGCCACCTTCACTTTACTCTGTTATAATTACGCCTGCTTTCTCCAGCTGACTGGTGCAATTGTTACACTCCTCAGGCACCAAAGGATGAAATTCCCATCCCCAAGTGCACTTTTGTGTCTACTTAGTTGGGAGGAAGGATTAGGGAAACTGCCTAATACTTCTGTTTTGAAACAGAAGAGGAAAAAGACACATGGGTCTTTCCTCTTTCCCTTTGCAAAACTCTGCCTCTTAGAAGTGGCTCATTTCTTTCCCCATTTAATGGGGAAAATTAAGAAAGTCTTTGTTCCCCCTCATAACCATTCTTGGCTGCCACGATGCTCAGGGAGTCTGGGGACATGGGCTGCTAGCAGGCTTTCTTGGGAGAAAGAGTGTTCATTTGCAGATTTGATTTTTATTCTTTCTTATGAATGAATTTATTAAATTTTCAAACCAGCATGAGTTCTGCCCCTCAGCTCTGCATGAGAGGTAAGCAAAGCATTCATCGCCATTGTTAACTCAAGACAAAATTTAGATCCTTTCTTCTATTGTGCTTGCTAAAGATCAAATCTATTGCACATTTAAAAGGCCCTGGGTATGTTGAAAATGAACTGATGCTCAAGTCTCAGGCAGATTTCTTAAATCAGGATCTCTAGAGAGAAAACTCATACAGTCTCTTAGAATCTCACCAAGTGACTGTAACAACACGTAGGTCTGTTCCTCTGTAGGATAGTAGACGTCATTTCCTCTGTAGGACTTCTGGATTCCACATGGTGTCCTGAAGAGGGTCATTCAGATGGATCCAAAGTTAGATCTCTCCTCTCCTTGCTAGCTCTGACTGACAGCTATTCCTTTACAGATCTGTCCTCAGCCTGGTCTCCATTTATTATACAAGGATAGTAATGGTTCCTGTTTGTACAGTGATTTTCAGGTCCCATGGTATGATGTGTGGACAGTGTATCTTCCTCAGCTTCAGAGGTTAGTCCACAACTTTTAAACTGAGATAGTGAGAACTTTCACAACTGAATGGGGAGTTCCCGAAAATGTTGGCAATAGTAAAAGATTTCAGTTGTGCAACCACCAAAATCAATTCACAATTAAATATGTGCAATACATCCAAAATATTTCTGGAAATACTTGGCTGTGTTGCATCCTGGAACATCACTGCAGTGTTCATTCTGGACATTAGACATGTGTACTTTGCACTGCGCATGCCCTTGTGCCATGAGGGCCCAATCAACGTTTGCCTGAAACCTTAACTCAGATTACAGGCTACCAGGCATTGGGAACTACAGTGTTTCTTTTTTATTTTTCAGCAGGTGCAAATTTTATTTCTTTTTCTATTACTGTAGTTTACATGTCTAGACAACTGTCATGGCGGTTTTTATCCTTCAAAAAGAAGCATATTCACTTGCCTGCATGGGCAGGATAATTTGTTTATAAACATTAATATTAGAATAGCCAAATGTTTATTTGCTTCTTTGGACAGGAACCCAGGGTAGCTAAAAACTATTATCAACAGTAAAAGAACTTCTGAGGGAATCAGTATCCAAGACCTCAAGCAATACTACAGAGCAATAGTGTTAAAAACTGCATGGTATTGGTACAGTGACAGGCAATGGAATAGGATTGAAGACCCAGAAATGAACCCATACACCTATGGTCACTTGATCTTTGACAAAGGAGCTGAAAACATCCAGTGGAAAAAAGATAGCCTTTTCAACAAATGGTGCTGGCTCAACTGGAGGTCAACATGCAGAAGAATGCAAATTGATCCATTCTTATCTCCTTGTACTAAGCTCAACTCCAAGTGGATCAAGAACTCCACATAAAACCAGACACACTGAAACTAATAGAAAAAAAACAGAAAGACTAGTCTTTTAGGACATGGGCACAGGGGGAAAGTTCCTGAACAGAACACCAATAGCTTATGCTCTAAGGTCAAGAATTGACAAATGGGACCTCATAAAATTACAAAGTTTCTGTAAGGCAAAGGACACTGTCAAAAGGACAAAACGGCAACCAACAAATTGCGAAAAGATCTTCACCAACCCTACATCCGACAGAGGGCTAATATCCAATATATACAAAGAACTCAAGAAGAACTACAGTGTTTCTACTGCAAAGTTTTTGCTCATCTATAAAGCTGATGGTTTAATTTAAAAAAAATACACTTTTAAAAAACACTTTCCAGGTGCCATTCTTCAGTGTACAAATACCAAATTAGGACATCTTTGAATTTTATTGTGTTAGGGTATTTGATATTTATTTATTTATTTATTTATTTATTTATTTAACTCCATATTTTACTCCCCCTCACCCCCATCCACCCTCCAACTATTCACATCCCATACCTCCTCCCCACTCCCCTGTCTCCACTTGGATGCCCACAGACCTCACCCCACCTAGCCTGTAAACTCCCTGAATGAACCTCATCATCTCTGAATGAACACAGACTCAGCAGTCCTCAACTGTATGTGTGTTGGGGGCCTCATATCAGCTAGTGTATGCTGCCTGTTTGGTGGTCCAGTGTTTGAGAGATCCTGGGGGTCCCAAATGAGACTGCTGGTCCTCCTACAGGATTACCCTTCTCCTCAGCTTCTTTCAGCCTTCCCTAATTCAACAACAGGGGTTAGCTGCTTTGATTTTTTTTCTAAATCATTATTTGTAGGACCAGAGTGTTGGCTCAGGAGTTAAGAGCATTTGTTGCTCTTGTAGAAGAACAGGTTCAGTTTCTAGTGCCCACACAGTGACTTACAACCATCCATAACTCCAGTCCCAGTTAATCCCACTCCCATTCCTAGCCTTGGGGTGGGCAGAAGCAGTCATGCATGGGGTACGCATATGAATATACAAATGAAGCACTCATACATATAAAATAAAAGGAATAAATCGAAAAGAAATTTTAAAATTGCTCCTTGAGTACCAGACTTGAATTTCATCACAAATTGTTTAATGCATTTTGGCTTGCAATCAGGACTAAATTCCCAACAATTTCTTAACCATTCCTATGCATACTTCTGTCATTTTGTATTATGTATTTATGCAAATGGGTATTCTTAGCATTGATGAGTATACAATCAAAACATTGGCCAATCTAAAAAGTGGTGAAGATACTCTATATCCTGTAGTATTAAATATTCAGTCAAGTTTAATTTTTTATGTAAAAATACATCAGCATATTCAACTCAATAGTATAAATTTCCTCAGTTTTTCCTGGGCCTGCCAAGCTCTCTGGGGCACATGCAGCTGCCCTGGGCAGCCTGCAGTCTTCCTGGACCTCTATTGTCTGGCCATGCCACCGCCCACCTTCATCAAATCTGTTGATCTGGTAGCATACAGGTTAGATTCCCTACCTGTACCCATTTCCCTATGCACAGTAAGTACCATACCCAACTGCTTGGAGACTTGTACCACCCCCTGATTCCATTGTCCAGCCCAGCTCTACTCGCCAACGTCCTGCTACAGCAGGTCAGACCCCCCTCTCATTACCTGCTACAACAGGAACATCCAGGGACAACCAGATGACTAGAGGCTAGTGTAACAACACAGTCAACAAAAGCCAGGGCAACATTACAAGCTTAGAGAGCAATTATCCTACTATAGCACGTCCTATATCCTAACACAATCAAAGCTCAAGAAAATGACCTTAAATCCAATCTTACATAGATGATAGATGTCTTTAAAGAGGAAAAATAAATTTCTTAAAGAAAAGCAGGAAAATATAAGAGTACAGGAACAACAGATGCAAGTATCACCAGATATACAGAAGATGGAAGGGAGAATCTCAAGTGTAGAAGAGAGGATAGAAGAAACTGATACATCAGTCAAAGGAAATGTTAAATCTAAAAATTTCATGACACAAAACATCCAGGAAATCCAGGATACCATGAAAAGACCTAACCTAAGAGTAATAGGAATAGAAGATAAAGAGCCCCAGCTCCAAGGACCAGAAAATATTTTCAACAAAATCATAGAAGAAAACTTTCTCAACCTAAAGAAGGAGATGCCTATAAACATACAGGAAGCTTACAGAACACTAATTAGACTAGACCAAAAAAGAAAATCCTCCCATCACATAATTATCAAAACACAAAATCTACAGAACAAAAAAAGAATATGAAAAGCTGCAAGGAAACAAGGCCAGGTAACTTGCACGGGCGGATCTATCAGAAGTACACCCAACTTGTCAACAGAGACTCTAAAAGCTGAAAGAACCTGAACAGATATTTTGCATCTAAAAACAGAGATATCAACCTAGACTACTATACCCAGAAAAACTCTCAATCACAGTAGATTGAGGGAAAAAAAGGTATTTCAAGCCCAAACCAAATATAAACAATATCTATCCACAAATCCAGCCCTACAGATAATACTGGAAGGAAACTTCTAACCCAAAAAGGATAACTACACCCAAAAGACCCCACAGGAAATAATTCCATACCTGCAAAACAAAACAACACACACACACACACACACAAAAAAAAAAAAAACACCAACATCAAAGTAACAGGAATTAACGATCACTTGTTATTAGTATCTCTCAACATCAGTGGACTCAAAATCCCCAATAAAATGACATAGACCAATAGAATATATGTGAAAACAGGATCCATCATTCTGCTGCATAAAATAAACATACCTCAGCAATAAAGATAGACATTACTTCAGAATAACAAGCTGGAAAATAGTTTTCCAAGAAAATGGTTCCAAGAAGCAAGCTGGCGTACCCAATCTTATATCTAACAAAATAGACTTGCAACCAAAATTAACCAAAAGAGACAGGGAAAGGCACTTCATACTCATCAAAGGAAAAATTCTACCAAGATGAAATCTCAATTCTGAACATCTGTGCCCCAAACACAAGGGCACCTACGTTTGTAAAAAGAAAATGCTAAAGCTTAAATTGCATATCAAACTCCACACATGGGAGACTCAATGCCCCACTCTCAACAATCAACAGGTTGCGCAGACAAAAACTAAACAGAGAAATAATGAAACTAATAGACACTATGAGACAAACAGACCTAACAGATTTCTACATTTCAGTCAAATACAAAAGAATATACCTTCTTTTCAGCACCTCACTGAACCTTCTTCAAAATTGACCATATAGTTAGTCACAAAGCAAGAGTCAACAGATACAAGAAAACTGAAATCACACCTTACTGTGGTTAAAGCTGGATTTCAACAACAGAAATGCCAGAAAGACTACAAACTCATGGAAAGTGAGCAATAGTTACTCTATGATCTCTGAGGCAGGGAAGAAATAAAGAAATTAGAGACTTTATAGAATTCAATGAAAATGAAGACACAACCTACACAAACGTTATCAGACACAACGAAGGCCAAGCTAATAGGAAAGTTCATAGCACTAAGTGCCTCCATAAAGAAATTAGAGTTCTCATACTAGCAGTTTGAAAGTATATCTGAAAGCACTAGAAAAGAAGAAGGAGGAGAAGGATGATGATGATGATGATGAGGAGGAGGAGGAGGAGGAGGAGGAGGAGAAGAAGGAGGAGGAGGACGAGGAGGAGGACGAGGACAAGGACAAGGATGAGGAAGCAGCAGCAGCAAACAATTAGAAACAAAGAAAGCAATACAAAGAATCCCTGGAACCAAGAGCTGATTCTTTGAGAAACATAGCAAGATAGATAAATCCTTAGCTAAACTAAAAGATAGACAGAATCCAGATAAACAAAATCATAAATGAAAAAGGAGACCTAACAACAAACAATGAGGAAATTTAAAGAATCATTAGGTTTTATTTCAAAAGCCTGTACCACACAAAATTGAAAAATCTAAATGAAATGGATGACTTTCTTTTTGTTGTTGTTGTTGTTGTTGTTGTTGTTGTTGTTGTTTCGTTTTTTATTGGATATATTCTTTCTTTCTTTTTTTTTTTTGGTTTGCATTTTTCTTTTTTTTTTTTTTTTAGTATTTTTTTCTATATTCTTTGTTTACATTCCAAAGGCTTTCCCCTTTCCCAGTTCCCCCCTCACCATATGTCCCATAAGTCCTCTTCCCTCCGCCCACTCCCCAATCACCCCCCTCCCCACACACACACACCATTTCTCTGTTCTGATACTCTCCTACAAAACTGGATCCAGTCTTTTCAGGACCAGGGTCCTCTCCTTCCTTCTTCTTGGGAATCTTTTGATTTGATAATTGTGCCTTGAGTATTCAGAGCTTTTGGGCTCATTAATACCCACTTATCAGTGATTGCATTTCATGTATATTCTTTTGTGATTGGGTTAACTCACTTAGGATGATATTTTCCAGATCCAACCATTTCCCTACAAATTGCATGAATTCATTATTTTTAATTGCTGAGTAGTATTCCATTGTATAAATATACCACATTTTCTGTATCTTCCTTTGAGGGACATCTGGGCTCCTTCCAGCTTCTGGCTATTATAAATAAGGCTGCTATGAACATAGTGGAGCATATGTCTTTATTGCATGCAGGGGAATCCTCTGGGTATATGCCCAGGAGTGGTATGACCGAGTCCTCTGGAAGTGTGATGCCCAATTTTCTGAAGAACCACCAGACTGATTTCCAGAGTGGTTATACCATCTTGCAATCCCACCAACAGTGTAGGAGTGTTCCTTTTTCTCCTCATCCTCGCCAGCACCTGTTTTCCCTTGAGTTTTTAATCTTAGCCATTCTGACTGGTGTGAGGTGGAACCTCAGGGTTGTTTTGATTTGCATTTCCCTGATGACTAATGATGTTGACCAAGGGCCTCTCCTCCCTTTGGTGTCTAACAAGACCATCCTTTGCTGCCAATGTGTCTGGAGCCATGGGTAACTCCATGTGTACTCTTTGGTTGATGGTTTTGACCCTGGGAGCTCTGGGAGTACTGGATGACTCATGCTGTTGTTCCTCCTGTGGTGCTGCAAACCCCTTCAGCTCCTTGGGACCTTTCTCTAGATCCCCCATTAGGGACTCTGTGCTCACTTCAGTGGCTGGCTGAGAGTGTCCCACTCTGTATTTGTCATGCACTAGGAGAGCCTCCCAGGTGACAGCTATATCTGGCTCTGGTCAGCCAGCACTTGTGGGAATCCACAATAGTGTCTGGGTTTTGTAATTGTATATAGGATGGATCCCTGGGTGGGGTGGTCTCTGGATGGTCTTTCCCTCAGACTCTGCTCAACCTTTTGTCTTTGTATCTCCTTCTGTGGGTATTTTTGTCCCTTTCTACAAAGGACCCAAGAATCCATACTTTCTAGACAGATATCACTTACCAAAATTAAATCAAGAGCAGGCAAATTATTTAAACAGCTCTATAATTTTTAAGGAAATGGAAGTAGTCATTAAAAGTCTTACAACAACAACAATAACAACAACAACAACAACAAGCACTACCACCAAAAAGCCCAGGGCCAGATGGTTTTAGTGCAGAATTCTACCAAATTTTCAAAGAAGAGCTAATACCAATACTTTTCAAACTATTCCACAAAATATAAACATAAGGGACACTGCCAAATTCATTCTATGAGGCCACAGTCACCCTGATACATAAACCACAAGACTCAACAAAGAAAGAGAAAATCAGACCAATTTCACTTATGAACAACAATGTGAAAATATTCAATAAAATTCTTGCAAACCAAATCCAAGAACACATCAAAAACATCATCCACCATGATCAGTTTTTTTTGTCTCTTGGTCTTTTAGTTAGTTTGGGAAAGGGTTTGCCTATCTTGTTGATTTTTCTCAAAGAACTAGCTCTTGTTTTCAGTAATTCTTTGTATTATTTTCTTTGCTTCTAATTGATTAATCTGAGTCCTGATTTTGATTATTTCCTACCACCTACTGCTCATGGATGTGTTTGCTTCTCCTTTTTTAGTAGTGCTTTCAGATATACTTTTAAATTGATTTAAGAGTATGATTACTCTCTAATTTCTTTATGGATGCACTTAGTGATTTGGTTTCATCCCACGGATGTAGGGAGAGTTCAATACATGAAAATCTATCAATGTAATCCACCATATAAACAAGCTGAAAGGAAAAAAATTACAATTACATGATTATCTCATTAGATGCTGAAAAAGCCTTTGGCAAAATCCAATACTCCTTCATGCTATGTCTTAGATCAGGAATACAAGGCTCATACCTAAACATAAGAAAAGCAATATACACCAAGCCAATAGGCAACATCAAATTAAATGGAGAGAAACCTAGAGCAATCCCGTTAAAATCAGGGATAAGACGAAGCTCCCCACTCTCTCCCTATCTATACAATACAGAACTTGAAGTTCTAGCTAGAGCAATAAGACAACTAAAGGAGATCAAAGAGATACAATTGGAAAGGAAGAAGTCAAAGTACTGCTATTCCTGGCTGATATGATGGTATACATGAGCAACCCCCAAAATTCTACCAAAGAACTCCTACAGCTAATAGACATTCTTGACTAAGTGGCTGGACACAAAATTAGCTAAAAGAAATCAGTAGCCCTCCTTTATACAAATGATACATGGGCAGAAAAAGAAATTAGGGAAACCACCCCCTTTACAATACCCACAAAAAATACAAAACATCTTGGTGTTAACTGTAACCAAGCAAGTGAAAGGCCTGTATGGCAAGTCCTTCAAGTCTGTGAAGAAAGAAATTGAGGAAAACATATGAAAAATAGAAAAATCTTCTATGCTCATGGGTCTGTAGGATAACAGTGAAAATAGCCATCTTACCAAAAGCAACCTACAGATTCAATGCAATTCCTATCAAAATTACAACACAATTCTTTGCAGACCTTAAAGAACAATTCTCAACTTCATATGAAAAAACAAACAAACAAACAAACCAACCCAGGACCACTAACACAATCCTGAACAATAAAAGAACTTCTTGAGGTACATCATCCCTGATCTCAAGCTGTACTGCAGAGCAATAGTAATAAAATCTGCATGGTATTAGTGTAGGAATAGATAAGTTGAACAATGGAATATAATTGAAGACCCTGAAATATACCCACACACCTATGGACACTTGAATTTTGAGAAAGAAGCCAAAAACCATACAAAGGAAAAAAGAAAGCATCTTCAACAAATGGTGTTGGTCTATTTGTCTGCATGTAGAATAATCCAGATATATTCATATGTATCAACCCTGCACAATACTCACCCAAGTGGATCAAAGTCTTCAATATAACTCTGGATACATTAAATCTAATACAAGAGAAAGTGAGGATAACCTTGAAATCATTGGTATATGTGACAACTTTCTGAACAGAGCATCAATGGCTTAGGCTCTAAGCGCAACAATTGACAAATGGGAACTCATGAAACTAAAAAGCTTCTGTAAGGCAATGGACACCATCAACAGGACAAAGTGGCAGCTTACAGATTGGCAAAGAATCTTCACCAACCCTACATCTGACAGAGTACTAATATCCAAAGTTTATTTAAAAAAAAACTGAAGAGATTAGACATCCATAAATTCAAATAGCCCATTAAAACTGGGGTACAGAACTAAAGAGAATTTTCAACAAAGGAATCTCCAGAAGCCAAGAAGCACTTAAAGAAATGTTCAATATCCTCAGCAATTAGGGAAATGCAAATCAAAATGACCCTGAGATTCCATCTTATACCTGTCAGAATAGCTAAGATCAAAAACTCAAGTGAAATCTCATGCTGGTGAGAGTGTGGAGCAAAGGGAACATTCCTCCATTGCTGGTGGAAGTGCACATTTGTACAATTACTTTTCAATTGGGTGGTTTCTCAGAAACCTGGGTATAGTTCTACTTTAAGACCCAGCTATACCACTCCTAGGCATATGCCCAAAAGATATATGCCCTCTATCTCACAAGGACACTTGCTCAACTATGTTCATAGCAGCTTTATTCATAATGGTTAGAAACTGGAACCAACCTAGATGTCCCTCAACTGAAGAATGCATAGAAAAAATGTGGTGCATCTACACAATGGGACGCTATTCATCTGTTAGAAACAAAGACATCATGAATTCTGCAGGCTAATGAATGGCTATTCATCTGTTAGAAACAAAGACATCATGAATTCTGCAGGCTAATGAATGGAACTTGAGAATATCATCCTGGGTGAGATAACACAGAGACAGAAAGATACATATGGTATGTCCTCACTTATAAGTGGACATTAGCCATAAAGTGCAGGGCAACCATGCTACAATCTACAGACCCAAAGAAACTGGGTAATAAGGAGGTCCCAAGGGAGTATGCGGGCATGGGGAGAAGGGGAGTGGGAGAGGGCTGGGAGTGAGAATGGAAATCATCTGGGGGCTTCTCTAGACTAGCTGGAGGCCTGGAACACAAGAGGATTTGGTGAATTTATGGGGGTGACCCTAGTTCAGAATCCTACCAGAGGGGGATATAGAAACTGAAGCGGCCACATCCTATAGCCAGGCAGGACTTCCAGAGGAGAGAGGAGTTAGGGATAGACATGAGCAAGTTGGAGGGATCAAGCACACCATAAGAAGACGCATAGTCAACTAAGTTGGGAACATGGGGGCTCAGAGAGCCTGGGCCACCAATCAGGGAGCATACAGAAGCTGGACCTAGGTCCCCTACACACTTGTAGCAGATGTGTGCCTTGGTCTACATGTGGGTCCCCTAACAAGTGGAGCTGAGGCTGTCTCCATCTCTGTTCTCTGATGCTGGGTCCCGTTCCTGCTACCGGACTACCTGGTAGAGCCTCAATGGAAGAGGATGTGCCTAGTCCTGCTGGGTCTAGATGCCCCAGGGTAGAGTGGTACCCCTTAGAGAAAGGGAGGGCTCATGACAGGAGAGATTTGTAAGAGTGGGTCTGAGATGAGAGGAAGGAGAGGGGCAAGGATCAGGATGTAATGATAAATAAATACATTTCTTCATGATGTCTTATCTATAAGCGTTTAATTCGTATAACTGTTTTATGAATCTGTTTATTTGGAATTGTGTAAAAATTTCTCTCATGAACATTAGAGACATTTAGGAACCTATCTGAGTGCCCTGGGTGCTTTGGACATCACTGACTCTCCGTTTATAGACTGGTATATCCGGCAAAGTGATTCTCTTATTGCTGTTAAAACGTGTCCAAGAAAAGCCACTTAAGGAATAGAGGGTTATTTTGCCTCCTAGTTCCAGTGGATATAGTTCATTTGGGTTGGAAAATGGCAAACAGAGTTATTCATTCACAAAAGGAGGAGCTTGAGGTGGCGGCTTCTCAGATCTTGGCAGAACAGAAGCAGAAATGTATTAGAACAGGAGAGGGGATATCCTTCAGTGCCCACCCCTGGTGGCCTATGTCACATGATAGTCTATGAAAGGCATGCCAAATTCAAGCATGAATCCACAAGTTACCCTGCTAAACTAAGAGATACAAAAGCCTGACACATGAACAGGGGCCTTGTTGGTATTAACAGCTGATCTGGAATGCAGAGATAAATCATGGTGTCTTCCTGTTAGATAGTCTCACCTAACATTATCACATAAGTGATAAAATGCAATGAAAGCTAAGTCCTCTCTAAAGTGTTTTGTAAACATAAAAACAGATTATCAGACAAAGTACAGAAGTGCTAAGCACACCGCCCAATGGCTGGTATGAGATGACTGCTCCTTCACCTACAGGTTTACCCTCAAGTCTTCTCTGGGTAACATTTATTATAATAGTTACAGAATAGTGCCCACTTTCCGATAGCATTGAACACGATCTTTCTAATACCCTCTTACTACTGAGCTACCCTCTAGTTTCCCCAGTGTACTCATCTGTATCTGCCTCCATGTGAAATCCACTTGGTTCAACAGCAGTTATGTTCCCGGTAGTCTTCGTCTAGAAGACATTGGTACATCTCTTACACAAAGTCCTGTAGCCCCATTCTAGTTTGATAACCTGAGAGTTCTTTTTTTTTTTCTTTTTTATTGGATATATTCTATATTTACAATTCATTTCCCTTTTTCTGGTTCCCCAACCCCAAAAGGTCCCACATGCCCTTTTCCCTCCCCCTGCTCCCTCTTCCACCCCTTCCCTCTTCCCTGTTCTTGTATTCCCCTACACTGATGCTTTGATCCTTTCCAGCACCAGGGTCCACTCCTTCCTTCTTCTCAGACATCATTTGGTATGTGAATTGTGTCTTTGGTGTTCCAAGATTCTAGGCTAATATCCACTTATCAGTGAGTGCATGCCATGGGTTTTCTTTTGAGACTGGGTTACCTCACTTAGTATGATGTTCTCCAGCTCCATCCATTTCTCTAAGAATTTCATGAATATTCATTTACCTTCATATTGCTCCACCCAATCTATGTCCTTTTCATTTGGTCTTTGTGTTAACCATTAAGTCTCATTTCCCATCATGTTTTGATGTGACTTTCTGGAATTCATATTTTCTGTATGCCTCTGTCTCTGTCTCTCTGTCTGTCTTTCTCTGTCTCTCTGTCTCTGTCTCTGTCTCTCTCCCATTCACAATTCTTTATTTTCCTTTTTCCCATATCTGTTTCCTTCCCACATACAGCCTGGTGTTTGATCATTGAAGACTCACTATACCCTAGTTGCTGCCCTCAGAGATATCCATGAGTTGAGTAATTAACACTGAACAAGAATCTTTGAAGTAGGTGGTGTTAAGATATCCATTTTACAGGTAGGAAAAAACAAGATCACAGGGAAGTTAGCTGATGTGTTTTTTTTTTTTAATTTCACAGTAAATGGTTTAATCATGTAAAAGAAAAAATCCAGAGGCTTACTTACCAACTGGTAGTACTAATGAGATAAAATTCAAGTATGTGGGAATTTTTCAAAAGTGTTCTTGAAGGCTAATAAGATATAGTTCGGAAGGTACAGACGCATGCTCTACAAACCTGATGACCTCAGTTCCATTTCAGATCTCACATGGTGCAAGGAGAGAAACCAGCTCCACAAAGCTATCCTCTGAAGTTCAGATGCGAGCCTGTGCATATACATGCCCCCCCCACACACACACTCACACATACAACAATAATGATGATGGTTAATAAAAGAACATTTAAGGAAAAGTTTATTTCTTGTTTAACCTGCTTTTTGAACCCCTCTTTTGTTCCTCAAATCTTTTCTTTTGCAGTCCACCCTTACCTCAAGGCCCCAGAAACCACTGGGTATGCTTGAGCGAACCTTATTGTGAGTGACTCATAAGTAGAGTCTGTGTGGCCCTGATTTCAAGCAGTCATTTGATTTCCAACTCACGATTTCCATCTCAATAACCAATCTACTTATTGATCAAAAATGAGCATAGATTTGTTTGGACCTAGCATGCTTTATTAAAGGCTCGCATATTTACATGCTAACATTTGACTATCAAAATATGAATTAAGGAAGTATTACATGCTGAAGGTGCTCCAAAATGACCAAAACTCTAGAAGGAACTGGAAGTACATTGAGAAGCCAGGGAGCTTTAGGTCAGCAAATTGTGGGTTTGAAAAATGAACTTTATTCATATTTGTGAGTGTGTGTGTGTGTGTGTGTGTACATGCGCATGTGTGAGTGAATGTTCATCTTTGTAAGTGTGTATATGGGGTGGTGGTGCCTACTGATGCCAGAGGAGATTAGTACACTCCTGGAGCTGGACTTACAAGCAGTTTTGAGCTGTCTGATACAGACACTGGTAAATGAAATTGTGTTCTCTAGAAGAGAAGCAGGTGTGCTAAATAGGCTGAACCACCTCTCTAGTCCCCTAATGTAGCTGCTTCTTGCCAGATCAGGTATGTTTTGCAGACTGCACTTAGATGCTTCTGTTACACACCTGCTGTAGATTCACCGTTTTCTTTAATATCCATGGTTAGTGGGTCTTTTCTTATGTTTGTTTTAGGCATACACCTCTCCAGAGTTAGGACCTTCCACCACGTAGTATAAATCTCCATCCTAAAGGGAAAGTTTTTTTTTTTTACATGAGCTTGAGCTAGAAACAAGTTAAAGTTTCAGTATTCTTGTGAGGATGTGAAGCATAGGAAAGCAAAAGTCCTTGACACATCAGGAGAAGCTCTGGACACAATGGTCTGTCTGAAGACTTTGAGAAGCATGTGACTTCAGGGACCTGGAGAAAATTGGCATGTCCTCTTGTATTTAAACCCCCAGCTGGCTTCTCAATCTGGTCTGGCAGCAACAAGATAGAATGTGCTCACAACCCTCCTTGTTCCTCATTCATGGGCAAGAATAAATTCTTTTTATGTCCTCAAGCTTTTTCACCCTGCTGTTTAGAAAATTCCACATTTTCCAACAGGGGCATCTGTGGTGTTTCAGCCATGTGGGGAAAGCAAATAGAAGCTATAAAACATTGGCAAACAAGTTTGACTTAAAGAAAAACCAAATTCAATCAATGTAGAAGAGGAGGGAGAAAGAATGAAAGGACCTATGGGGTGATGTCCATCTCTGGCCACATAACGAAGCCCAGAGAAAGAACTTAGCTTGGAGTTGAGGATGCACAAGAGACTTGGGTAGATTGGGGTCATCAGCGGATGAAGTTGGCTTGCAGACCCAAGTGTTGGTTTTCTCTGATGTCTTCTGAATGTTATTACGGCTTTGGTTTATTTTCACTGCCATGGTGGCTGACCTCTGTTCCTTTGTGTGTATTGTTTTGTGTACTACACGAGGCCTTGAACCCTTCCAGCTCCTCATCTGGGAATCATGTGTGCTAGGCTGCACACATGCTGTAACGGGAGGTTCAGAAAAGTGTTAGAATTGATCTACAGTGCGATGGGTAAGGAGATCTGGAGTTCAGTGTGGGTGTGGCAAGGAGCGGAAAGTTCCAAGCCATCTATCATGCAAGCAGTTACGAGAATATAGACCACAGGGCTAGAGAGATGGCTCAGTGGGCAAAGTGCCTGCCATGCATGCGTAAGAATTTGAACATCGTAGATCCCCAACAACCACTTGCCACCCTAGCGTTAGGGGCTGAGAGGCAGACAAGTCTTAGGGTGCACTGGCTAGGCAGTCTAACTGAATTAGTGAACCCCAGGCTTCAGTGAGAAGCACTACCTCAAAAGCATGATAGAAATGGGACTGGAGCAACAGTTCTGGGCATACCGAGTTCTATTGCTAGCATCCTTATCAGGGAGCTCACAAATGCCAGCTCTAGTGGGAGGCTCCTACATCCCTGGTCTCTGTGGGAGCCTGCAGCCACACAGACACACATACAATTAAAAATGAAAAGACTAACTTAAACAGTAAGATGAAGTTTGAGAGGGGCAGATACCTGAAGTTAACCTTTGGCTTCCACAAGGTTGGGCATAAGTCAAAGCATACTATGCCACAGTGCCCAAGGGCTGAAGGGCTTGTGATCATCCTCAGAACCTTTGTAAAATTTCTGATGAGAGATGATCACTTACACGTGGGATTTTTTTTTCAGGAGAATCCAAGACCAAGATCTCTTATTTTTTTTTTTTTTTAGCAGAAAGGATTTTAGTTCTAAGCCTAGGGATAGTTCTCAGAGTTCTGGCTACAGATGGAACAATCACTAGAGAAAAAAATAGCTTCTTTGGGGAAGATATTCAAGCAAAATAATTGCGGAGATCCAAAAGGTGCTAAGTGTATTAATATGAATTCAGTTTCCCCTAATTTGGATCATAGCTGAAAAATGTGCTTCTAGTCACAGAGATTCTTATAAAGTAGAAGTAAGAAATGCGTACTTTCCAAAAATGTGGAAACTGTTGAAGAGTGGTATTTCATTTTGATATGCTATTATTGCTCACCCACCAAAAAAAGAAGGAAACCAGTGAGCCCTGGATTCATGTTAGGTGAAAAAAATATCAGCCACAGTTCTGTCTCTCTCTCAAGTGTTTCTGAGGATTAAATGACATTAATGAATTATTTAACCCAGTGCCTAGACTAAATAAGTAAATAGTAAGAGCTTAAAGACAATGGTGGTGGTGGTGGTGGTGGTGATGATGGTGGTGGTGATGATGGTGATGATGGTGGTATTGGTGGTGATGATGATGGTAATGGGATGATAATGATGACAGTGGTGATAATTGTCCTGTAAGAAAAAAAAACTGTAAAAATTGGAGTTCTATAGATCACCACATAGCTCATTAAAAATATGCTTAAAATCTGGATTAAGTTTATATATTCTGGGCTTTGTGGATAAGGATTACTATCTAATAAAGTAGATAAAGTTAACAGTCCTACTAGACGATTAAAAGTCAAATAGTCTCCCTGACATTTCCAAGATTACAGGCCCATGAAGTCTCAACAACATGGCTAGCTTAAACAAGACCTAAACAAGGGAGACACCAAAGGGCATGTTAATATGGAGGGAAGAAAAAAATCTCAAGGGACCCTAGGAAGAGGTGGAGAACTGTAGGCAGGTAAGGAATAGTGAGAGCAGTAGTCTTCCCTAGGTGAGAGCCACAGACCAGTTATATCATATACATACCATATGTCTATGCAGACTGAGCAGGTTGAATTTGCATATTAAGAATATATATATATGTACATGCATATATATGTGCATTATGATATATATGATATATATGTACACACATACATATATATGCATATATATATATCAACAATTAAAGAAAAAGAGGGCAGAAAGTATGCATTTGAGAGAAAGAGTGATACATAGGAGGGCTTGAAGGTAGGAATGAGAAAGGAGATTTTATATATATATATATATAATTTTCAAATTCAAATAACTACAATCTTCTCACCTTCCTGGTCCTCTCATAAGATGCCGTTTAGATTGGCCCTACATAAATTCTGTACAGCTATATGACTCTAAAATAACAGCATCTCTCCCGGACATTGGGAGCAGATGGGGGTGTGTCTGAGAGAGCTCTCCATTAAATGCACGTGTATTTTTAGCCTGGCCATGTTGCAAGTGTTCTCCAATCAGCAAAGCTGTACAGAGAGCCACCAAGCATGAGGAAGACCGCGAATGGAGCCTTGTGGGAGATCCAACCTCTATCAAGCACATAAGAGAATAATGCGGCATATAGTTTCCAAGGTTTTATAACTATGGAAAATGAGGAAGAGTGATGATGCTTGCCCTGCCAGAGGACAAGCTCGCTGTTGTTGCTTGACTTGTAATCCCCTGCCCCGCCCCCCCGCCCCAACTTCAAAACAAAAGTCCAAGTCTAATTAAAATCAGAACCCCGTGTCCCATTAGTGCTCTGCTGGCAGACCATGGCTTTGGCATTGTCTTTCTGACCAGATTACTGATTAGTGTTTATTGCTAATCATCTGTGGCTGGAAACATGACCCAGGGAGCAGAGAGACCAGGGCAACGGCATGCAGTGTCATTGTTAGACTTTAACTCACAGTGTTTGCAACAGGAATCACTCAACCCTAATCCACATCCACAACAGATGCCTGAGCACGCCAAGTCCCTTGTGTGGGCCAGTCAGGCAAAGCTGCCTCCTCTCAGCCCTTGGCAGGACTCAGCACCGAAGTCTGAAGCCCGTGCTGCCTGGAGAGGGTGGGGCGGGCTGAGGAAATCGGCGTTTGCCATATCTTACAGCAAAGTTCTTATGTCCCGCGTCTTCTCAATTCCTCACAGAAAATTAAGAGTCTTGTTGGGTGAGGACGTGGCACGCTGTGGAACACGGTCTTCTGAGCATCGGAGCCTCTCTTCCCTCCATCCAAGCAGCTGGGATTAGTGATGCTCCTGATTGGGTCCATCAACGTCCCTTGTAGAGGGAGGAGAGGTCGCCAAGTTTCATTAAACCTTCATCCAAGATCCCAACTCATCCTTCCTTCCTACACCTCCCGACTAGCTATAAGTACTTTGTCTCTAGTTTCACATGGACTGGGGGTGTCAAGAGTATACAGAGGGGAGAGGAGAATGGAAGGAACCATCTTTGCCCCACGGAGAACCTATCACTTGGGCTCTGGTGGGATTGTCTGCAATGTCACTGTTTAAAGGTCAAATGGAAAATAATTTAAAAAAAAAATCAGCCTCTAATCATCTTCAACCTTCAGATGACCATTTGGGCCGCTTCCCCTTAGATTAGGAGATTTTAAAATCGTGAAAAATATAAACAATATTGTTGTAGTTTAGACTAATTTAGGTGCCTGAAGTAAGAACAGCAGTGTGAGATATATGAGAGAACTCTAGAAAATGGTTATATCTGCCTGCAGTAAACTTTCCTAAATTAACATAGTAGAGGGTTTTTTTTTTTTTTTTTGCTTTTTTATCTTACCTTTTTTTAATGTGAATAGGTATTTGCATGGATATCTCTGCATTCTGTGTATTCCTGGTGCCCACAGAAGCCAGAAGAGGCATTAAGATCCCCTGGAACTGGAATTACAGATGATTTTGAGCTACTCGGGTACTAGGAATCAGAATCGAACCTGGGTCCTCTAGAAGTATAGCCAGTGCTCTAAACCACTGAGCCATATCTCCAGCTCATAACATATTTTTAACCAAAACAATAATCTAGGGAAGGTTTGGAAGACAAACAAGATAGAATGACGTGTCCATGGTCTCTTGTAAATACAGTTGCTTGAAGGGTAACAACTTTGTGTGAACACCCCACAAGAGAGTGCTGATACCCAAGAAAGCAGTGGTCAAGCAGGGAGAACAGTTTCGTGTATTAAGTAAATGCATTTGTTTGTTTGTTTGGTTGGTTTAATTTATGTTTCAGTAAATTAGCCAAGGAAATTAGGAAGGGTAGGTGCATCACTTCCTACTCTCAGAAATGATGTAAGGCCAGTAGCAACAGGCAAATGGTACCCTATGATGTGACAGGTGACTCCAAAGGGTGCTTTGTAAGAGCCCTAGATTACTGTGAGTAACGAGGGAAATATTTCATTATGATATGCCCTCCATCTCACAGACTCCATCTGTGAGAAGGCAGTGGGTTCATTCTGGTCCACATGGGGAATCACTGACACAAGGGTGAATAGTCAGGTCTCGCCTATATGCAACTACTTAAAATAACCACCCTCACTAGGGCTCTTTCCACCTCAGTGTACCACAGATGCTCTGAATACAACACTATCGTAAACGTGGAGCATAGGCAGAGTCTACATGGTCAACTCATTTCCTACAGCCCTTCTCAGAAGAGAATGTGGCTTCAGGGAGACTCTTCCGGAGCCCCGCCCTTCAGCATGTGATGCCTAGTCTTACTTTACATAAGGGGATATCGGGAATCCTGGGGCTCTATGCATAAATGGATACAAAAAGCATCATATTGGTTCTCTGAGTGCCCGTGGCAAAAAAAGACCGGTCCTGATTTATTATCTGCGCAGAGGGAAATGTCTGACGTGAAGTCAACAACTGAAATCAGATGAATAATTCAGGATGCCGATCAATCGCATCGCCTCTTCCACCATGTTCCTGCTATTTTTTACATAATTGCAAAGCAGAGAATAAATTGATGTCGTAAATAAACAACTGTCATTGGGTTGTGATGTAGACCCCTGCATCTTAGGGGGTTCTCCATTTTCAGGTTCTACTCTTGGGCTTTTTACCCAATTAAAAAAAAATGTGCTCATATTAAATTATGGCGAGAAATCTCTCCGCAAGCCATTTGACCATCAGTGCGGAGAGAAACACAGTGTCAAATGACGAGGCATCAGATTCCCTCCTCCAAGGCCAACCCTCCTTTATTGGTTGTCTCCTGGAAGAAGGCAGTTTTCAAGAAATGCTCTTAACACCCATTAGATGATAGGGTATTGCAATCAGCTCAATGCCTCCAATGCAAAGCCTCCACTTCCGTTCACATTTGCTTTTAAGGGGGGGGGTGGATGTGAATGGATTTGCTTTAAAGTCTCACTCTCCTTCCTCATGAATCTTCCCTTCTGTGAAAGGCGGTGAGAGGGACCCTGAACCGTTCAGGCTGCGCTTCCTTTGTGTGTGTTCATGTGTGTGAGTGAGTGCTGGCACACACTGATGGAGGGAGAGGACAACCTTAGGTGTCCAACGATCTTCCAGAGACTCTTCTGTCTCTTTCTTCTAGCTGAGATCCCAAATGCATCTACTACTATATCGGGCCTTTGTGTGGGCTTGGGAATCTAGAGTCAGATAAGCAGGCTTGTTCTCTTTACCATTGAGATGTCCCCAGCCTATCTATATTTTATGACCTCTGAAAGAAAAAAAAATACAACCTAAGTCACCCGATGTCGTATGCAATGACTGTCACGTTATTAACATGCCTAATTTTATGACAAGCAACAGTAATAGTTTCATTATTGTACAAATACTGGCCTTTCCATTTTCAGGGAGATTTTTTTTTTAAATCAAGCTTTTGTCTTCCTTACCCCAAGCCCAAAACTACTATTTAAAGTGATCGTTGCACTTGTTTTCTATGCAGGGAATTTTAGAATTCCAGAGTTTAAGCTGGTTATAAAACACTAGAAGCTCGCTTGTCTGTATGAGCCACTGACTAAAAACAAAGCTTGACTTTTATGTTCAGTTTTTGAATGACTAGGTGATCAATAACATATATGGAACTTTGAGCATATTATCAACTATCGCTAGCCCTAGCAGGATACTTTCAGATCTTGAAAGGTCTTCTATCCTAAACCCTTTGAATGTCATTTGAACAGCAAACGTCTCTGTCTTTATTCGCTTGTTTAAAAAATCACAATTCCCCCCGGGTTATATGGGCTATCTGGATCACTCATCTTGTTCAAGGGTAAGCTGGGCAATAGTTGCAGCAATAAGCAGACAACTGCAGATGAAAGCGTAATTAACCACCCTTCTCGCTTCAGTTCATTTCCGAGCTTAACACACAGTGAGTTTTAGAAGCCAAATATAATGTAAAATAAACCCCTCCAGTCCTCTTCCTCAGCTCAGATCTAGGAATGGCAGGATCCAATTGGGAAATAACCTTTTGAGCCCTTTTCAGGGTTCAAACCATTTGAAGCCTCCTGAGTGCTGGACTTATGTCACAAAGATACTAGTGTTCTTTGCTCTGTCCTTTAATACGGTCAAGCGTGTCGGCTTGGCCAAATGTCATTTCATAAGGAAAAAAAATGTGTGTGATTTAGTGAGATTTCTGGAGAAGAATGAAGGCAGGTTGGGGTGGGGCTGTGGAGGCATCCTGATTAAAACCCTCTGCAGGAAGCTATGCCTCCCTCATGGTATCTAAAGATGATTGGTTTCAGAGAGACACACGCTCTCCCCTCAGGAATGACAAAACGTGTTCCCTTTCCCCTTTTGGTGAGGGGAAATGATTTCTCTATGTTTCTGGCAATGCTGAGTGGTGAGAGGGTTATCAATGTTGACCAAACAAATTGATTCAAGGGGCTGATAAATCTGATACTGAATATGGAAAGGGACATCTTGACTTTATAGTGGGCATGTCTGTCTGGTTCTCTAAGGCTGAAGCTGGGTACTGGTTTACCCAGGAGTGCTTGGAGTGGATATTGAGGGGTACCTCCAAGGTTTGTGGGCTGGAAGTCGGGCCTCTATTATGGAGATGTAAGACAGGCTTCTTAAATGGTTTCCTCTCCTGAGCTTTGTTTTGTTTTTAAGTGCAACTTGATACATAAGTATATGTACAAGTCAAATATCTACTGATAATAAGTGATATATTTTATTTTTAAACAGTTTCTTTGGTATGCATACAATTTTACCATTTGTTCTTTTCAATTTGTTATTTTTTTTAAAAAAAAACTGAGTATATGCATATATGTCTTTATATGTGCATATACATGCAATGCCAGCTTACAGATGGAGTTTCACTGAAGGAAATTGGTTGTTGAGGATGAGCCTCAAGGCTTTTAAGCCTGACACCACTTCCTGTTCACCGTCTGCTTCCTAGTGTGAGGGCAACACCACCTACCTCATGTACCAGTCACCGTGCTGTCCCTGCCTGATGACATGCCTTCCAGGCCAGGATGGAATGTAGCCTTCTAGAATTGTATAAGCAAGAATAAACTCTTTCTCCTTCAAGTTGCTTCTGTTGGGGTACTTTATCATAGCAGCAGACCAGTAACTTGCACTGCAAAAGCAAAACCCAGATGTGGAGGCATGCACGTGCAATCCCACTGCTGGGTGGGGAGTTTGCGTGAGACAGATAACTGGCCTTAGTAGGTAGACAAGCTAACCAAAACAGTGAGCCCCATGTCCCCAAGAGAGACTCGCCTCAAAAGCACAAGGCAGCCTGCTCTGAGGAATGACACTTCAAGCTACCCTCTGGCCTCCACAGAGGCGCATGCACACACACTAAGAAAAAAAAATATCAATATCAGTGACTTTAAGTGACAACTTTCAGGAGTGAAATTATGAATATATCCATTGCATCACAGCGCCTTACCCTTTGTGGATGCTTGACAAATATTGTTGAATGACAAGACAGGGTTTATATAGAGATGTTTCTCTTTATCTTCAGCTAAACTATCCTTCCATGGCAACAAATAACAAAGCCATCGTTCTGATCTCAGTGAAGAGTACTGAGAAAGGATCCATTTGTGCTTATGGATGCATTGAAACATTAGAAACCATTGCCCTACAAGATGCACCCTATTCACCCTTACACGCATAACTGAGTTCTAAAGACAAATGTGAAAAGCCATCCTCAGAAGACTGATAGGGGAGGAAGGGGCCTCCTGGTTTCAGTATTCCACTGTTAGGCCTTTAACTGCTTGTTTTAATTTTGCTTCATGTGCAGTCCATCACTTTTTAAAGATATTTTTATTTTTATAATGTGTATACACATGTCACATGAATATAGTTCCCAAGAAGGACAGAGACATTGGATCCCTGGAAGCTAGAGTTGTTATAAATGATTGTGAGTTGCTGGTAACTGAACTTGGGTTGTCTGTAAGAGCAACAAGTATTCTTAGCAACTGAGTCATCGCTTCCGCCTCTCCATCACTTTAGAAAATCTTTCTTTTGCATTAACAAAATCTGTGCATATTGTATTCAATAAGTAACCTCTCCCTACCTTCTCACCCCTCCACCCTTCCTGACCACTGTTCTGGTCTCATTTCTATGAGATAAGTGCACTTCATGTCCATGTGAGTTAGAAGAGGTAGCCCTTGTTCTTCTGCTGTTAGTTCTTCTGTGGGTATTTGGTGAGCATCTTGGATCCTGCGCAGTAAGCATGGGGTGAGGTGATTTAACATATTGGTTTAGCTACCTTTGGATATACATGCACCACAGTGGAATTGCTGGGTCGTAAAGTCGTTCTAATTTTTTATTACTTTTGTGTCCCCTGTACACTATTTGCATAATAACCACATTAATTAATTATGTGCATTGTGCATGCACATGAGTGTGTGGTGCACATGCCCACGTGTGTGCAAGTGGAGAGCAGAGCACACACACGGGCACGTGCTACCTATCCTCTGTGGCTACCTTGAGACAAAGTCTCCCACTGAATCAGAAAGCTTACCATTTGGGCCAGGCTGGCTGGGTCAGTGAGCCAGCGTGTGTGTCTCTGACCTACAAAGACAAATGCAGCCATGCCTGATTATTGTTATGGGTCCTGGCTATCCAAACTGAATCTTTACCTCACAGCCATCTCTCCAGCGTAACTACACGCACCCATTACCAGGATATAAGATTAGAGTCTCTCTCCTTCCTTCGTCTGTCTAGTGCTTGCTTTTCTGTCTGTAATAGTATAATGTAAACAGTAAGACTATCCCATTGTGGCTTTAATTTATGATGCCTAATAATGGTTTTCATATTAATTTGTGTTTGTCTTTGCAACTAATAATTTTCAGTATTTTTTTTCATATATTTGTTGGCCATTTTCAGATCTTCCTATGAGGGATATCTACCCATAATCTTTGTCAGCATTTTCCATTCCTGTTGGCTGTTGGTTTTGGGAGCTGATCTGTCTGAGTTCCTTATTATCCTGATTATTAATATCTATTCCGAAAATAGTTTTCAGCTTCTTCTACAGGACTTTAGTTTTATATGATCAGGCTGTATCCATTCTTTATGGCTTGGAGGCCTTCTCCAGAAAATAAAATTGGAGCAACGACTTAGTGTTTCCTATTTTCTCATAGTATTTTGATAGCTTCTAGTTTAAGTCTTTGTTTTATTTTTAATTGATTTTTACTTTTGATGAAAATTATTGATTAATTTAGATTTTTCTGTATGTGCATGGAAATATGCGCATATCTACATACAGGAGATCTGGGCACAGTTTCTCACAGGCAGTTTGTTAAAGAAACAATACCCTGTGTTCTCAAGCTCTTATAATAAGCAGGTCTTCTATAAACATGTAGGCTGACCTGTAGTCTCTCCATTTTGCTACATTGATCTCAGACGGTTTTAGTGCCCACCATGCTGTTTTGGTGACTATAGTTTTGCAGTAAGTTTTGAGGGCAGGTATTACAATACATTTCGGTTTTGTTCATTACTCTCAGGATTGTATGGGCTATGCAGACTCTTTTGCTGCTCCTTACAAATGTCGTGGTTCTGTTACTATTTATTTCTTCAGAACAATGTCATTGTGTACTTTAATAGCCATTGCACTGAACCTGTGATAAAAACATTTATCAATATTAATTCTTCCAATCACTGAACACAGAATGTACTTGTGTGCTATTTTCCATTTTTTCATTAATTGGTTTATTCATTACATTCCAATCACAGCCACCCCTCCCTCTTCTCCTCCTAGTCCCAACTTTACAATTCCCTCCCCCAATTACACCTTCCCCTCCCCCTCAGTAATTTACTTTTCTCTTTGGAATTTCTCTTCAACTTGGAAAAACAGAGCCAACTTGGAAGGACCACGGCCGTCATTGTAATGCCTGCTTGCTTCTTAGTCCAGACATCTTTTTAGGAGTCTGTGCTTTATTTCCCATCTCGATGCCTTTGGTCCTTGCTTTAACTTTCCTGTAATTTTGCATGCCCTGACATGCTGCCCTTAATTTTATTAATTGGAAAGAAGAGCCTGTTAGCTCCAGCAGGAGCAAAGTTTGTGGTGATGGTTAATGGTTTGGTGACCTTAGGTTCAGATGCCACTGTTACTATTTATAAACCCTGACTGTAAACATACAGATTACTTAACCTTAGCTTTTTATCCATAACATAATATTTACCAGGAGGGGTTGTTGCCTGTATCAAAGGGCACATTTTTGTAAAACATATAGCGCTAGGACACCTGAGGGGATTTATTCATCTGTTATTATCTGTGTTGACTCTGCCTCTGCTAGCTCAGCCATCCTCACATATACCTGCTCCTCATTACTCTGCAGCAGGGTTTCTCAGTCTTGGCACTACTGATGCATTAGGGCCAGATTATTCCTTGTTGGGAGGGTCCACCCTGAGCAGCAAAGGACTGCTAGGCAGCACCCCTGGCCTCCTCTCACCAGATGTTAGTAGCGCTTCCTCCTTTGAAAAACACAAACACCAGACTTGCCAAAGTGCCTGTGGGTGAAGGACGAATGGTCCCGAGGACCCCTTCATTGCCATTCTTTTGGTTTCCGCTGTTGTTGTGACCCAGCATTCCCTACACGCGCTTTTAGATCCCCCTTCTCCAGACTAGTGTGCACGTGTTGGCTTCTGGTTTTGTACATATGTGTGGAAGGGCTATGTGGCATGTGTGTATGGTGTGGGAGGTATAGGTATATGTATATGTGTGTGGTATATGTGTGTCTGTGTCTTTTAGGGTGGGGTGTGTGGGTGGTCATGCGGTTATGTGGGGTAGAGTACAGTGTATGGCGTGTGTGGAATGGGCGTGTATTATGTGGATGCATGAGTGTGTATGTGTGTGTGTGTGTGTGTGTGTGTGTGTGTGTGTTGGGTACGTGTGCATTCAGATGAGCATACAGAGGCAAATTCTTATGCATGCAGAGGCTAAAACAGTATAGCAGGTGCTATCCCTCAGTACAGCTTTCTGCCTTGCTGTCTTGAGACAGGGTCACTCGTAGAACTGAATGTTCCTCACTTGGGCTAGGCTTCAATACAGAAAGCTCTCAAGATCAGTCTTCTCTACCTCATAATGCTGGGGTTAAAGACATCTGCAGCCATGCCCAACTTAGTACATAGTGATGAGAACGTAAACTTAGCTCCTCACGCGCATATCACATGTGTTGCAATCCATTCAGTGGTCTCTTCAACACTTTATAGACTATACAAAGAAAACCATACACAAGAAATAGTTTTCTGAATTACCCTTTTTAGGTGAGAGGAAAAATAGATAAAAATTAGTACATGAAGACTGTCCAAGGAATGAGTAATTAGTATTTTATGTAGACAGATAGTCTGTTATACTGCAGGAATGCTAATTGCTAAGACATTAACATGGGGTTGCATCCAGTGCCATTTATACTTGAATGCAGGGCTAGCCTGTGCTCCTTGTTTGTGTAGATGGTCCAAGGATGACATTGAAAAATTGGAACCTCCACATTGTCTGGAAAACAACAGAGGAAGATCCATCAGGACAGGGAATGTACCAGTTAATAAATATGAAGAAAAGCAAGCGCATATTTTAAAAACAAACAACTCATCCTGAGTCCTCTGTGATCTTGGGGACGTCAGCTGCTCTGTCTTGTAACAAGTAAAAAAAAAAAGCTTGGAAAGAAGTCAACAAGATGTAGAGATCAATTCCTGGCACCGAGGATAGTGACAGGACACGACACAAGTGAATGATAGATTGGGGAACCTTGGCATTAGCGTCCTCGAGTTAAGCAAAAAGCCAACCAACCAAATAGAACAAACGTTGGCAGACTTTGCCCCCCCCACTTCCCTCTGCCTTTGTGACTATTTACCCACAGACGAACAAAATCAGCCTAGGGATGCACATTTAGAGACGTTGGGGGGGCTTCATATTTTTAAAAGTAATTTCTGAAGTGCACAAGATTGTCACACTGCGAGTCTCTCCTAACGATAGCCTCTGTGCTCGCAGAATAGCTTCACGTCTAAAGATGAGCAGCTGCAGGCTCAACGCCATCAATTGGAATGTGGAGTTCATCTTTCTTCTCTGGGTGAGATATGGTGATAGGTTTTTAAGATGAGCAAATGAGAAAGAGAGAAAGAGAAAAAGACAGAGAGAGAGAGAGCCAGAGACAGAGACAGAGACAAAGACAGACAGAGGGAAGCAAAGAAAGGAAAAGAGACATAGGAAGACAGAGATAGAGACAGAGATAGAGATAGAGACCGTGAGCTGTTTGAGATAGGTCTTGCCTTCGTGTTCCTATTCTGGGAGATATGTTGGGATGACAGGAGACACACTGGTACCCATCTGCCTTCAAGTCTACATGGAGCTATGTAATCAAATTCTCCTAGGTGAGAAGACACTGAGGCAGAGTAGAGATTCACTTTTATTCTGTTGTCTAACGCTCAATGCTGTACTGTGCCTGGAGGCCCTAGGATGCTTCCCCGTGTGTATAATGGGGTCATTTTAAGGACAGAGTTGTTGGACTTGGCTGTCTTGGCATGTGTTCAGGACAGCTAACAAAAGTCAGTTGTCTCTTACCTTGTGATCACCTCCCCCCCCAACAAATTACTAACAAATTCCACTTGCTGAGTGGCCTCTTATTAGCATAATGGTGTGTTTTAATTCAGAGAAGAGCCATGTGTTTCCTATAAGAAAGTTGTTTTAGGTCTTTAAATGTCTCTGTCAAACACTTTTCTTTTTGTTTGGAGAAATAATTACAGATTGGTCCTGTTGAAAGCGAAACATCAGAGAAATGGCCTGTCCCAGTGTGTCTAACTTGGTGGATGTCTGCCCCGTGAGTGACACAGTTTAGTTTGTCCACGCCAAGACAAACAGAGCCAGTTTGACCACTGGGAATGCTGACTTGGTGATGAGGCATGACAGTTACTGTGATTCAGTTGTTTTCCTCACATCTCGGGACCAGGGCTCTCCTTGGCCAAGAGTCCATCAGTGCCGGCTGTGGCCCATGTCTGGCAGAACAGGGGCAGTTGACTTTTGATACCATTTTCACCTTTTATAGAAGACACCCGTGTTGGCCCATGGATGCTTAGAATTACCATGTTGATAGCAAATTCTCAGCTGCTGTCTCCTCCCTGGAAATGTTTCCCTGTAAACTTTCCCCAACCCTGGACCTGGGTGTGTTTTGAACATATCCATGATGGCTGCTATGGGAAGCTACGTACACAGAAAAGAAACAGAACCCAAACTTGAAAAGACATAATCACCCATGAGTGAGATGATGTCTAATATGTTTGTACTTATCTGAATTTTGGTAGATTTTAGATCTGGATCATGCATTATTTTTATAGGAAAACTGTGGTTTTAGTTTTAAATACAAGGCATTCAAACTGGGAAAGGAAAACGAAATATAAAAGGAATAGTAGAAATTCCAGGGGATATGTAAGGGTTGAGTATAACAAGCATTAACTTTAAATCTGGTGGGCACAAGAGGAGAGACCACAAATCCCACAAGTCATCAAGGGTGATGGGGATACAGCTAACATGATCCCTTGCGTCTGTGACAGACAGCTCTCCCACCATGTCTGTTTGTCCTCTGTCCAGAACTTCTCCAGTACAATATCCATACATCATCTCGCAATAACCCATAAAGAATGCCATGGTATTTTTCCATTCTTTTAAAATATGAGACCATTTGCTACACAGAGAATGACTTATCTTTGCTCCCACGGTGAGTCAAGTTCCCCAGCCCGTGTTAAGAACTGTTAAGTCATGCGTTGTGCTCTGGTGTTTTCCCACCCTGAGCTTGTTTCTTTGTTCTCTCTCTCTCTCTCTCTCTCTCTCTCTCTCTCTCTCTCTCTCTCTGTGTGTGTGTGTGTGTGTGTGTGTGTGTGTGTGTGTGTGTAGGCCTACAACTGTGGTAGAAACAGTAAGGTAGTATAATAAAAACATAACCATTCTCAGGCAAATAGTGTCACCTACAACTAAAGCCTTTTTCCCCCAATATTAAGTTATTGGTCATGAAAAGTAGAAAGGTTCTTTCCCTGTGTGACTCAGCATAGAAAATCATTATGCAGAGGAAAGAAAGGCACCGTGACACTTGGACTTAAATTCAGATACAAAGATTTATGTGTGTGAATATGTGCATGCATATGCGTGTGCATGTACATGAGTGTGTGTGTGTGTGTGTGTGTGTGTGTGTGTGTGTGTGTGTTTGGAGACAGACAGAGAGAGAGAGAGAGAGACAGACAGACAGACAGACAGACTATTGCATCCTAGTGGGCTATTGTCAGAAAATGTAAGGCCAGTTCATAGATTTTACAGGATCAGTCTCAGCAGAAGGTAGGACAGTTGATACATCAATACATAGATTATATAGATAGAACTATTTCAAGGGCATATATATGCATATAGGCGCATAAGTGTGTATGTATGTGTATATACATATATGTCCTAATGAATGATGTGAGGGGATGGACGGATGGCTCCACAGTTAACAGCATTTTCTGCTTAGCAAAGGATCAGAGTTTGGACTTCAGCACTTACAGTACTGGGGGTGGGGTATACGACCACAGGTAACTCCAGCTCCATGTGATTCAGTGTCCGTCAAACACTCCCATACAGACACATATAGTAACACATATTTTAAAACAGAAAAATTAATAGACGGTGCAATATATTTCTCCATTTCTATACACGTGCACATGCTCACTTATAATCACACATCTGTATCTGTCTCCTCTGTTGAGAGCTGTTCCTAGAGAGCTTTCCATATATTAGCTCACAAGATCCCAAGAAGAAGAAGAATTCAATGGTATTTACCTGTCTGTCTGTGTGTATGTGTGCGCGCACGCACGTGCATGCTTTCCAAACTCAGGTCTTATTTGCTGATAATATATATAATCAAAAACTAGTCTTTAAATTGCCTGGCTGTGAACACCAGGGTGGAGATATTCTGCTCTGGAACAGTTAGGACTTTATCCTTCAAGGTTCTATAAAAGTCTCAAGACTATTGTTCATTTCCCTTGTTAACACTCTGCCCTGAAGGACTTTTAAAGAGATATAACGAGCTTGTGCAGGTAGCAAGCTTAAAACCATCAAAAAAAAATAATAAGTTCTCTTCCTGGATGATGAGCTAGCTAAAGAGAGTGTGAGTCATATAAAACGCATCTGATCTTACATAGTACTCAGTTGTAGGAAAAAAATAAAGCTTTGAGACTTCATCTAAATTGAAAGGGTAAGATTATATCATCTGGCATCTATTAGTCCCATTCAGCTATGAGATATTAGTTTGTGTAAGAATTAGCTTTCAGGTTAATTGCATTTTGGAAGAATATACAGTGTGTGTGTGTGACTATCAAAGGTAGACCAGAATGACACTTCTTGTGCCTTTTTCGGACTAAATCGCAGTGTCAGGATAATAAATGCTGTGCTTGGAGTCTGCATGTGTTTCATTTCTCTTAGGGAATTCAGTACTTCAAGGGCTTTCCTCTTCAACACTGCAGATAAAACACTACATCACACTCTTTAGTGAAAGAGACACTTTCTCCTTCAAGATGCCTGTTCAGCTGTTCCACAGCTGAAGAGCCGGGAGGACTTAAATTACATTCCCTTTCCTGCTATTAAAAGGGAACATGGGGGAGGTGGGAGGAGGGGGACAAGCAACTTGCATCTGGTTCGATTTCTTTGCCAAATTCTTCATTTAATTGTTTTGTAATTTGAAGAAAACCACAAATGACAAGATGAAATTGCTAGGAATATAAATACAGAATTTAATTGTTCATGTCAGGATCTCAAGTCCAGAACCGCTGGTAATGTGAGTCAGTTTTATGACCAACAGACAAGAAGAGCATCGGAGGCCACGGCTAAACTTGCCAAGGCTCCATCACTTGCACCTCTCTTGGTCACCATGCTCGCAAAGCTTCATCCAGAACGAGGGAAGCTGATCTTTTATCTCTATGAGTTTGATCCCGACAGCTGGGATCCGATTGGAGGACTAGTCTCAAGAGCAACCATGACCTCTATGCCCAAGACCCCAAATTAACCAGCATCCAACTGCTGTGAACATTTAACTGACGGGCCCGTAGAGAATTAGAGCATCCTCAGGATAGATGGACCGTCCTAAAATGTGCCTGCTGATTTAGTTATACCACATGCTTCCCCAGAACTGGAGGCCACCTGGCCTTCTTGGGATTAGAGTAGAAGGGTGTTATTCTCAGCCACCAAGCTGAATTTATGTCTCTCTCTGCCGCCAGGAATGGTGACATGAAGAGACAAGTTCAATTAGTAACTGTTGGATACATTTATCTGAAGAAAAAAAAGTGAACACTAGAAAAACCCTTAACATTTTGTAAAGAAGAGATGCAGAGATGCTCAGTGGGTAAAGTAGTAAGGCACAAGCACGTGGACCCGAGTTTGGATTCCTAGTGACATAGTAAAGTCCAGGACTGGCTGGGCATATCTGGAAACCCAGTTTGGGGAGGAAGAGACAGAGAAGGATACCAAGAGCTTAATGGCAAGGCAGTTTAGAAAGTCGGTGAGCTTCAGGTTCAGTGAGCAACCTGTCTCAGAAAACTAAAATAAAATAAGGCGGGAGGTGGCCAAGTGAGACATGAGGTGTGTTAGAGACCAATCAGGCATTGGTCTCTAACATACATGCCCATGTGGCCAGGAATTACTAGACTACACCATCATATAAGCTAAGTAATAGAGGTTATTAGAGTCTAGTAAAGGGTCAAAGAGTTATGTTATGTTGTGAAAGGGATATTCTCTCTCTCTCTCTCTCTCTCTCTCTCTCTCTCTCTCTCTCTCTCACCTCCTCCTTCTCTTCCTCCTCCTCCTCCTCCTCCTCCTCCTCCTCCTCCTCCTCCTCTTCTTCTTCTTCTTCTTCTTTTTCTTCTTCATTCTGTGACATCTTGCCACCAATCAAAATGACCTTCTAGGGACCCCTGTCCTGAATCCTGAATCCCTTTCCTTTTACCTTTTTCCCATTAAAACTTACCTGACCTGGGCCAAGCAAGATGGTTCAGTGGCTATAGATACTTAATGCCAAGCCTGACAACCTGAGTTTTTGATCCATAATATCTATATGGAAGGAGGGGGAAACCATTCTGGCAAATTGGCCAGATATACATCCTACTTTCTTAAACAACAACAACACACAAACAAACAAGCAAATCTTCTGGTTTGTAGTATGTTAAAATGCTACCAAAGTATTTGGCCCTAAGATGTTATTGTTTTAGAATGGTTTAACTTTGTTATCCAATCTAAAAAAAAAATATATCAGCTTTAATGCTGTTGATTTGTGGCCAGAAATTATTAGACTACAGAATCATATAATCTAAGTAATAGAAGTTATCAAAGTCTATTAAAAAGTCAAAGGAAGTTATGTGTGGGAGAGAGAAACGTCTGTGTATCTGTAGGTCAATGGTTGCTGTTGCCGTTGGTTTTAAAGGCCAACCTTGGAGAAGGAGGACTAGTCCTAAATCAAAATTTAAGGTGCTATTTTATAAAATAGTTTGAAAAAGTGATTGATTATGCTGTTGAGTCAGGTATTTACATGTCTTTTGTATAGACATACTCATAATGTTTTTTTTTTAAAAAAAAAAAAAACCTAAGAGTATCACTAGAAAAACAGAAAGGAATTACCAAAATTATATGCATGATTCAGAAAATACATTAGGGAAAATACTTATCAGGAAGGTCGTTGTGAGATTTGAGAAGGAAAAAATATGTATATACGCCTTAGAATACATGTTTTCTAACAACAGGTCAATAAGAGTTACTTAACAATATACAAGATTCTGAAAATTGATAGAAATCGTTTTCTTGAATGTCTATATTTTAAATCTGAAATAATTATGTCTTTCTCTGCATCTTTCCCTCCCTCCAGCCCTCCCAGCTGCCCTCACTCTCAAGTTGACAACCCTTGATTTTTGCCTGTGTGTGTGTGTGTGTGTGTGTGTGTGTGTGTGTATGTATGAATGTATGTTTATGCTCTCTCTCCCCCAACTCTCTCTCTCCCTCCCTCCCTCCCTGCCTCCCTCCCTTTTTCCCTCCCTGCCTCCCTCTTTTTCAGGTGTGTGTGTGTGTGTGTGTGTGTGTGTGCGCACAATGTATTGAGTCAATGTTTTGCACAGATGTGCATTGCAAACTCTGTGCATTGGACAACAAATTGGGGCTAACCAGAGGGAAAGGCTAATTCTCTTTTTGCCAATAGTCATTAGTTGCCCATAGTTTTTTGTTTAGGGATGTGACCCCTTTGAAATCTTTCCTTTTCCATGTTAGTGTGGCTGTTGCAACTGCCATGTATTACAAATTTAGGTAAGTAAAACAATATGCTTCCTCGAGGCTTTATCAAGCAACCGTGGTTATTTGCTCCTCAGCCCTCCTTCTCATTCGATACTGACCTCCCTGTCTCTTGCCCAATTGACCCCTCCCCGGTTATTCCACTCCCTACTTAGCATCACCTGTATCCTGTTAGTCCTCTCCCAATACACACCCCCCACCTATGGTCCCTTTAGACTTCTCTGGTTTCCGAGGTTTATCAGTGTCGTATATTTGCATCTGAGGATTTGGACACGAGAGATGCTTCGGCCATAAAAGGCTAGGCTCACAACCAAAGACAAGAAATAATCTTGGCCTAAAATTACTAAAACATCATTTTTCTTCTTTCTCATAATAGTAGAAAGTTTGGGGAGAAAGAAACTTCGACTCTTAGGTATCTAATGTATTCCCTAACAGAGGCATGAACCAGTGGTTCTTGGTTCCATCATGGTACACACAGACACACACATACACATGCAGGCACACACATGTGCATGCACAAATATACATACATGAACATACACACATTTTTTTTCCTCACTAAGAGATTCTTTTTGGGATTCTGAATGCATGTGGAGCACACATACACATACAAGCACATACATCCATGTAAAAGAAGAATATAGAATATCAAGTACTTTAACATTTGATCATTTATAGAGATACGACAAAAATATTGTTGAAGATATAGTGTCTTGCTCTGGCTTTAAAACTCAAACAAATAAAATGAAAGGTTTTGTATATTCTTGAGTTGCAGCATATTAGTTCCCGAAGATTTGTCTTTATCTCTTCAGGGAGAACCTGTTCTTCCGTCAGTTCAGGGTTGACTTAGAACAAAGATGGCAAACTTTAATGAGGGGACAATATTTTTGCTTCTTCTTTCATCTTAACACATTATCATGTAGACAGTTCTTGGCAGGAGAGGGCACAAACACCTCTTCCATCCAGCCATTTCAGGTTAGCCTCGGAAACTGCTCTCTCTTCGGTTGTGCTTCTGACAGAGAAAGCTAATTGATTAGTCCTTAATGCTTTACTTTTCTTATAGGACAATAGGTTTCCTGAGTTTTTTGTTTTGATTTTGGTTTTGGGTTGGTTTTTTTTTTTAATGTCATTGTTGTTTTGGGTTTTGTTTTCTTCTGTTTGCCACAGAACCATCTAATCTTACATTATCCCGAAAACTGCCTCCTCATATGCTTTGCCATAGGCACGGTGCCACGCTACCATTTCTATAACAGACATCTTTATCTTCGGCAGACATCACATACTGGACCAGGAGTGGTCATGATACAAAACAGGGTTGAACAAAGTTTTCTTTCCTGGACATCTGTAGCTATGACCAAAAGAGACTAGATCTGGAATTCATGACTAAATACATTCAATGTAAACATACAGATTTAAACTAGACATGACCAAATGTAGCCATATTTATCAAGGAAAATAAAAGACGAAGCACCCATAGAGACATAGCAGGGAGAAAAGAAGGAATGGAGAGGGTTGCACGCAACTTCCTTACTTTGATCTTGACAAGGGCGTCGACAGTCTCAAAACAAGGCTGCCTCTTCCCTCTAATGGTATACCTCTTGTCTTATACCTAGCGAGGATTATTTTCTATCATAGTGAATGGGTGGTTTGCCTTTGGCATGATCCAACATGGAAAAGGAAGGGAAGAGAGGCAAAGCTTTGGTTTCCTCTGGGTCCTTCCAGAACTAGTCCTAAGAGTCTGACTTCAGCCTGTGCTGCGTGCTATCTGCCTTGTGGGAGGGACAGGGTGTGGGCTAAGACTGAAGGAATTCTCTAAATGCCCCAATCTTCTGGAAAACCAATTCAGCTCTTCAGAGCTGCCCAGCTTTCTTAGGGCAGGGGTGGGAGGGTGTGGGGGGAGAGATACACGACCTCTGTCCTACTGGGTGTTCTCACGCTTCTCTGTAACAAGTTTACACAGGAGTATATTGTATGCAATTTTTAACTAGCACATTGGTTGGTGGGAATCTATGAGCAGGCGCCCTCTGATGCCTTCAGTGCCAGCTGCCAATTACCAAAGCTTTGTTTTGAATAGATTTCGTTTCAGTATTTGTAGAAGTTAGCTTTCCCTTATTGTCGTTCATATTTTGTAACTTGACTTTCTGATTTGTTTCAGCCTTGAATTTGGAGAAATTGAAACCATGGTTTTAGAAAACATAGCTCACAGCCTGCTTATGCCTCCTGACCCTTGACTGCTAGTGTGTGTGTGTGTGTGTGTGTGTGTGTGTGTGTGATAACTACATTTTCTTCTCTGTCTTTGTGCCTTAGAGATTGAGGATCCAGCATTTTGTTAATTTATTTGCAAGATCTATGATAATTCTTCCCTTTTTTTCTGCCAACATGTTCATACTCTAAATAAGTAGAACTTCTAATCTTTCTCGGTCCCTAATCAATGATGACCACACAGAGCCCGCCTGGAGAATTTTATTTAAAATCCCTTTAAAGGCTGGTGAGATAGCCCGCTGCTCAAGCCTAGAGCCCTTGTAAATAAAGAAAGAGAAACTGGACTCCACACAGTTGCCCTCTGATCTCTGAAGGCAATCTGTGGCATGCTTGCTAACACATCATGTATGTATATACATACACAGTAATAACCAAAAATGTCAAATTCTTATGAAGATTATCAGTGTCACTCATAAGGAGCCATTGTCTTGTTATATTCAAAACTAAGATTATGCTCTTCATTCTAAAAGCACTCCCTATTAAATTATTTAACATACTTAAAATTTAAGAGTCATAGAAAAATATCAGTTTTTTTTTCATTTTTATTGGTTATTTTATTTATTTACATTTCAAATATTATCCCCTTTCCCAGTTTCCCCTCCAGAAGCCCCTATTCCCTCCCCCTGCCTCTATGAGGGTGCTCCCCACCTGCCCACCCACACTTGCCTCAGTCCCCTAGGATTCCCCCACCCTGCATCATCGAGCTTCCACAGGACCAAGGGACTCCCCTCCCAATGATGACCACTAAGGCAATGCTGTGCTACATATTTAGCTGAGCCATGGGTCCCCCCATGTGTATTCTTTGGTGGTTGGGAGCTTTAGGGGGTCTGATTGGTTGATATTGTCGTTCTTTTTATGGGGTTGCAGACCTCACCCAGTTTCTGGAAATCTATAAGTCACCCAGTTCTTCTCTCCCTTTCTATCCACACAGCCATTGTAACCATAAGCCTCATCCACTCTATGTTAAAATTTGTCCTAGACTTTGCCATTTTCCACAATCTACTTTTACCATCTCAATTCATGTCCCAATCACCTGGTACCTGAACAGGGCCAATGGCCACGTCCCTGCTTTCTTTACTTACCTTGTTCCTCTTAAAATCTGTAGGCCTTGAAGAAATAGAAGTATCATTCTCATCATATACAAAGTTGAACAAATTACCAGACAATCAAAAAGAAAGTTTATACCACCATCTACAAGGACCTCCCTGGTTTATTTCCTATTTGTCATAAGTTCCAACTCCTCGTTTTCCTCTCTTCTCCCACAAGGATCAAATCACTCTGAAGACTTAATAATTATTAAACCTGCTGTGCTTTATTTCCACCTCAGGATCTTCTATCCATTCCTCTCCTGAGGAAACACCTTCCAAGATGAACCTCCCCTCTTCTCACCACACTACTCAGCTTGCTGCCAAGGAGCAAGGCTTCCCTGGTTGCTTCAAGTAGCCTCCACCCTAATAGTTAAGGCTATCCCATTGTTTGGTCTCGTTCTATGAGAGGTTTTCCATATTCTGATATTCTTACTTGTATTGCTTTTTGATCTGTTTTTGTGTCCATACTCCCCAGGAATGTAAGATTCTGAAAGACAGATCCTTGGTCTAATTAGAGCCAAGTATATCCTGATTATGGCTGAGATGAATTATTGACATTTTATAGCTCAGAATATTAACAATAAAGGCCCAATAATTCCCCCTCACTCAAATAGACAAGCAAACATCTGTACCAGATGTAAACAGTTACGGTTGGAAAGGTGAGTAGGTTCTATCTCCAGAACCACAACTACACTGTATCCTTAAGAACTGAGTACACTTGATTTGGCAGATGTTTCTCATTAATAACTCACAGGAAGTGCATGTACTAAAAGGAATAGAGCTCTTCTAATCTACAGAGCTAGATTTTAATCTGATCAACAACATTTTTCTATGTCAAGTTTCATTAAAGGAAAAATAGCACCTACCTTGTCGTACAAAAATGCATAGGATGAGGCAGGGCACATGTTGGGTGTTGGATGTTGGTTTAACCGCATTGGACATGACAATGGTCATAATGGCAGTCATGACCCAAGTTCTCGTACTAGCACCATCGGCATCTTTTCCACTTGCTTATGTATTTTGTGCTCTTGCCTCATGTTTGTTGTTTCAGGCACCACTTTTGCTTCAAAATTCTAATGCGGATTTTCTATTCCTGGTTCATCGCTGTCCTGTTCTAATCTTTCTTTCATAAATGGAGATGCACACTAATTTATTTGTAAAGCTCAATTTGCTCATCAAATATTTATTAAGATGTTTTTCAGGGTACATTTTTTGGCTCTAGAACATGCACTAGGTCACTTAAAGTTCCAGTCATTAAGCTTTTATATAAATAAGGGTCAAGACTGGTACTTTTAAAGTATAGAGAGCAAGGGAGCTAAAGAGACAGCTCATGTAGGGAAGCATTTGCTACATAAACATCCTCATGAGTTCTGTCCATGTCACCAACATAAAAAGTCAGGCATGGTGAAATATACTTGTGTTATCTACCTTAGGTAGGTAGAAACATGAGGATCCCTTGAACTTGCTGGTTTAGACAGCCTAGCCTAGAAATAGCACCCTGTAAGAGTGTACCAGCAAGATGTATTGTTTCAAAAGTAAGGTTGGTGGCTCTGAAAGAATTATATCTCAGATTGACCTCTGCATTTCTCTTGTATAATGCACCAATACGCATGAATACAGATATAAACAATTGTAAAATTAATTTTAAAATAAAACATAGGGCTGGAGAGATGGCTCAGTGGTTAAGAGCATTGACTGATCTTCTAGAGGTCCCGAGTTCAATCCCAGCAACCACATGGTGGCTCACAACCATCTGTAATGAGATCTGATGCCCTCTTCTGATGTGTCTGAAGACAGCTACAGTGTACTCACGTACATAAAATAAATAAAAATAAAACATAGAGGCCACAATTAAAACATAACATACAGTGTAGTAAATAATGCAATTTTTATTTCATAACTTGGAAGACTGCCTGGTAAAGTAAAAAATATTAGTGATATGGCATTATTCTTGATTCCCTGTGTTACCTGCACTAAGTACACTCTGCTTCCCTTCTGCCACCATTATCTCCATCACTGACATTGCCCCTACATTCTAAGAGTCGCCCACACCCACGCCAATAGGTCTCTCCTTTAGTGCCTAGACTACCTCTGCCTTAGCATATCTGTGATTGTGAAGAATCAGGTTTGTAGCCTTACCCATCACCTCACCCAGTGACCTGTGACTGTTCAATTGGGTCACTGTCCCTTCTATATTCCTTGCACACTTCTCTTTTCCTCTGATGAGTTAGTTGTACTGGAAGCATCGGTCAAGGTAGTAAGTGTTTGGCCTTCCACACTAAATTATCAGCTCTCCAAGAAGAGAGGCTCCATCTCCTCCTTGTTTATCTCTCTCGATGACCTATGTTCCGCTGTAGTCTGTGTAAATGTTCCCTGTCCATCTTGTTGACTAAGTGTTCAGCAAGTAACTCTCCAAATGTTAAATCCTTTCAGGAATATTTACACTCAGCAAAATCCCTATTTTGCCATTTTCCCTCTTGTTCTGGGATGAGAGACTCCCCCAAGAGTTTCTTCTAGGCTGTTCACTTGCCATCGGCCCCCAAATGACCTCCTTGGAGGCACAGCGTCTGTAGGTAAAAGGTATTTGTTCATCTTTATGAATGTCAGTCTCTTGACATTCATGGTAAATAGGCAAGTTCTCAGTCTCTTGACATTCATAGCAAACAGACAAATCCTTCAGTAAATGACAATGGTCCCCAGCATCACATTAAAAGCTCTTGGGGATAAACACTCAAGGGGAGTTGTGGCTCAGGCTCAACTTTCAAAGGCTTTGTAATGTGCTTACCTAGACACACACGGAAAGCACACGGTCACCTGTTACAGCCTCAGCAGCTGCAGTTTCAAGGCCCTCATCTATATTTAAACTTGTTCTTGCTTAGTCAGGAGCAGGGATGCTGCTGGTGAAAATTTACAAACAGCTTCCAAGCTAAGGAGCAGAGCTCTCGGGGCTGGCTGCTTTGCTATCCATAACCATATTGCTATATATGATGGTCCTGCTCTTACTGTTGAAACTGCCATTTTAGTGGCTTCCTCTTCAATCAAGAAACATCTCTAGGGTCTTTTCCCATCCAGGAAGTCATTTTAGTAGTCTCTTGGTCATTATTTATTGAGGAATTAACAACTGCTCTTTGGGTGGCTACTATGACATGATAACCATTACTACCAGAGAAATGATTAGCTGCAGTGCTTCAGATCAGGGACTTAAAAAGCAAATTCCCAAGTATTTAATTTATTAGCTTTGAGGCTGATGACTTAACCCCTGCCTCTACACATTAGAATAGCAAAGACAATGCTTTTCATCTTGTTTGTTGTAACAGTTAGCTCCTGGATTGCTTAGAGTTGTTTCTCAACAACTGTTGTCGGTATTATCCTATGTATCTGCTCCTGAACAGAATTGAAGATGGGTGGTAAGAAAGCATATTAAGGATAATGCTTATAGCTTAGTAATATGTCAATGAAATAATCATTTCAGTTGTTCTATACAGCAATTACAAAGGAAAATAAGAACTACATACTATACAGAAAATGAGTAAGAGAGAAAAAAATAAAACTTCCAGCAGACTCTTGTCCTGTATCTGTGTTCTGTACCATATCTAAGTATTACTAAGTAGCAAGAGAAAGGCACATTCCAGACAGAAAAAGAGGGGGATATGTGGAAGTTGCTAGGGGATAAAGAAGTGCTAGAATGTTCTTTCAAATCTTATTAAACACTTTAACTTTTGTCTGTTTAGTGATTGGATTCACTGAATGATTTTAAATAGGTAGGGCCTACTGTTTGGTTTGTGTTTGAAAGAAGTACTTTGCCTGCACCTCAGTAAAAGGACTGGGAAGATTCCAGAAAGTAGATATGGTGGCATTATGTAAGCAAAAATAGATATGATGGCATTGTGTAAGTATAATGATCAAGCAATAGAGCAAGTAGCTTGGATAACAAGGGTGTCAGGAGAGGCAGGCATAATCTTCCGATATTACCTGAGATTATTAATCTACCAATAAGATACTACCTATCTTACACTACCAATTTAACTTTACTTGTAGTGGTGAAGTAATTTCTTTTAATAAATCACATGTTCAACTTCAAGTATTACCACTCTTAATGGGAATGATAGTCTTGGATTAATATTTGAATATCAAATTGTTTGCTAGAAATATGGAATTTTGTTAATTAAAAATGGCAGTAGGATTGGCAAAATGATGCAGTATGTAAAAGAGCTTACAACCAATCCTGAAGACCTGTACCATTCCCAGAGTCCATATAATGAAACCAGAGAACTGATTCCTGCATCTTGTCCTGTAGATGTTCATGTCTGCACACAGGTATGCACACACACACACACACACACACACACACACACACACGCACACATGCACACAAGCACACACACCTTCAAAATCCACAGAAAAGTAAATAATGAATATAACTTAAAAATTTAAAGCATTTTCAAAAAGTTTATAGATATTCTTGTGTTCAGGGCTCAAAGAAGGAAGGGAATTCTTGAACAAATGATAAATTCTGTTCTAACAACATGAAAATAAAAGTGATCTAAATATGTTGACTATATCTTTTCTAGGGCTGGCTGAGTGGGTTTTATGAGAGATGCAGAGCCCTTTGGTGTCTTCAGTGGAAAAGTTCACCTTTATGGATCTGACCTAGAGTTTGTTCTTGCAGGAAGGCAGATCATGGCTAATTCTGCACAGGTCTGTGTTGGTAGTTTACAGATAGGAAACTTTCAAAGACAAGCTTGGAAACTAGGTCTTGGCCAGAATGTGTGATGCAGGAAGGAAAAAGTTGGAATGAGATTAGACTTCCTGTTTGTTGCCAGGAAATGGAGATAAGATGCAAGACACTGAATGACAGAAGGAAGAGAGAAATCACTCAGATCTTGTCAGGCACTGACTTTTGCTACTTTTCTAGGCTCTTTACCTATCTAGGAAGGCCTGGACTCTTCACGGTATATTGGGAGTTTGCTTGGGACACTTATTCTTCAGGGAAGAAAATAACGTCCTAAAGCTAACAGGGTAACATGGTCTGGACATTTAGAGATACAAGTTGGACTTGAACTCATTATAGTCTGATACCCAGACTTGCCCTCTTTCTAGTACATGAGATCTTGATAGTTGTTGAGTTGCACCCTTGGTCTTAGTATTGGCTTAACTGGTCTTCTTTCAGGGATCCCATATCACCAACACTCCACTCTTGAAAGTGTAAATAGCTACTTTGGGGAGTACATGGGCTGAGAAAAAATCACCAAGTGTCCTTCCTTCCTTCCTTCTTCCCTTCCTTCCTTCCTTCCTTCCTTCCTTCCTTTCTTCCTTCCTTTCTTTCTCTCTTTCTTCAGTGTGGGATCTTAATGCTTTATGACAAAATACTGGAAGAAGGTAGAAAAAAATCTGCTCTGCCAAGAGGGTCAATGAGTTGAGTTTGAAACCCCAGTATTCATAGGTAACATTTCATGACTATGAAACTAGAACCTGGGTCTGCTTTGCAAGAATCTGAAGGATTGAACAATGGGAACATTGTAATTACAAGAGGGGTACACCATTCCTTTCCTACTCATAGGATCTCTACTTTTGTCTTCAGTATGATCACTAGGCACTAGGACCAGGTCTCTTCTAAAACTCCTCTGGTAATCAGAAGTATTAGCAATGGTTTCCTCACTGGGGGCATCATTTGAGTTACATAGAGGATCACCATTCTCTGGAAAGCACTAATTGCCTGAGTACCAGAAATACCAGAGTCAAGTATTTAACAGCTCTAATGGTTATGTTAGTAAGTTACTCAAATTCCAGAATTAATTAAACACACATGTGCACACATGTGCATACACACACACACACACACACACACACACACCTACACCTACACACACACACTTCTGTCTGTCTCTCCTTCAATAAGTCATATCACTTTGATATGTTTTGCTTAGCTTCATGAGACTGATGGTAGCTGTTTGTACATATATGTCTATGTATATACATTTTACTATCAATATACAACTATGACTCATATGTACTACCCAAATTAGCCTTCCTTAGATCAGTGAGTCGCACATGACATTGGAGAAAAGTTCTTTATTGGTATACTTCTGGAATTTGTAGGCCAAGTAACTTCAGACTCATTCTTCCCTCCTCCTGCTATCAACCTCCCTATCTGGAAAATGGAAACATCACCACAGATAGTTGGAGTCAGTCGGAGAACCAGGAATGGGTACAATTTAGTTGGCGCCTACTGTGTACTGGGTGCCATGCCATTCGTTGTCTTATCCTTTTCCCTTTTTAATCTTGATAATTGACCTATGAGAAAAATCAATACAGACCTGAGTATTTAATAAATGAAACCTACAAAGTTTTAGGCTGTCATGTCCAGGCTTCCTCTTTATTCAAGGGACAGAATGAAAAGTTCACCCTTTCTGCTATGCCCATAAGCCCAAGCTTCTAGCCTTCCTGTGCACCAGCCCTATCCCCAGCAGCATGCTGACGGTAGCATAGGCCCGTTGTTGCAGGAATCATACTGCCCACACTCAACACCTGGAAGTTGACTCTTTTTCTTGCTGTATTCCAGTGTATATCTTTTCCAGGTGAACCCTAACCCCAGGCTACATTCTCATAGAGGACTAAAGAAAGATTACAATTGTATACATAGCAGCTAGAAAATAAAGGCTAATATTGAGTTGAGAAAAGGGCATGCTAGTCAGGAGCCCCTGATGTCTTCCTAATTCTATGCAGACCCCTTCCCTATTCTGGCTATTTTTATTTTCTTTGACATAAATAGATATTAACCTTTGATGTTTAATGACTAACTTTGAAGATATGATGGAAGCTATTGGTCCTCTATTTAGCAAAATTAACTTACACACACACACTCACACACACACACACACACACACACACAGTTGCAAGAACTAAACAGCCCTGCCTAATAGTCTACGACCCTCTCATTTCCTACCACAGATGAATAACTTTCAGAGTTCTTCAGATTTGGCCAGGCATCTTCTGCAGGAAAAGATAAGAACTCTTTGGGGATGTCTTATGTGGGATATAAAATTACTATTTCTTTCTAAAGAATGAGAGGTTTGATAGAGCAGCCTGTGACTGAAGAGAGAATTCAGTTCCTTAGAGAGCCTGAACCAGGCTCTGAGTTCCAAAGCCCAGAACTATATAATAGGTGTGGCAGGACATACCATAGTCTTCCCATTTGGGAAGTAGAAGGGAGAAAGTCAGCAGTTCAAGGTCATGAGACAATGTCTTAAAAACAAAAACTAAATAAGTAGTCCAAATCAACTATATTTAAATACTGGTACTATTTTTGCCTCAAACAGAATACTAATATCTGATCATGGTATTTAAACAAAAAATAAAGAAAAGATAAAATACAGATATATGGCATATATAATTTTTTTTCAATTTTACATCAAAACTTTACCATGTTAAAATAATTCTCCTTTTCCTATGAATCATGACATCGAAAGCAGAACAATGATGAAATGTGCATAGATGCTGATAACTCTTAATACATGTTTCTGCATGCTTTCATGTGAACAGTGTTGTTATCCATTCTTATATGAATGGTCTAAGAAAGAAAAGACGTTCTTACTCTTAGATGGATGGACACTGTAGCGTGATGGAAGTGACAGAGACATTGGCATTATTGTCTGGCTCTGACAATTACTTTGGGACATCTTCTCTTCTCCAAGAATATAAAAGATCCTGCCAACCAACTGGCCACACAGTCAGCGAACTCAATGATGCCTAGCTCTCCAAAGTTCAGCTGGTGGAAGCCATCGGGTTAATTGTATAATGCCCGGGATCCTCCCCCAGAAGAGCCCAGAAAAGTTTAGCATGGTTTGCAGACCCCGTTGTTCTCTAGGAAAGCTGATGTTTTCCACCTCGGTTGGTATGTTGCAAATGCTTTATCCCAGAGACACTGGGGGCCGTGCAGAATGGAATGCTGCCCAGCCAGATGTTTGTAAACCTTAGCTCTGAAATGTGGCACAGAACCATAAACTGTCAAGTCGTGTAAAAACTAAAGCGAAGACGAAAACAGAATGTAATATTTACCAGATGAGATTTCTTTATGTGTGTAATCTTGTTGGAATTTTGGGAGTATCCAACTCTCGTCCATTTCAAAATGGGGTTTGGGTCCCACCCCAATTTACCCCCTACTCCTCATTCTTCATCTCTCCCTCCTACCAAGGAAAGGGAAAGTCCTGGGCATGAAAGGCTCTGTCTCATAGGAAGAGAACTTGGCATAGGCCTGGCACTCAACTATACATTTAAAGATATGCACAAGACATCTGTGCCACCAGCACAGGGGACGAGCCCTCTAAACAATATTTCTGGGACCTTTCTAAGAGTTTGGAGTAGCAATAGGATGCTGTGTATTTTGACAATTGTAGCCCAGTATCAGTAGTTAAACAGTGCTAAAAGTTCTTTTTCAGTCTATGCAAAATAGAACTAGGTTCAAATTGGAATCATCAGTTATATATGGGGGAAATGATTCTCTCTATATGGATGAGATCTCATCAACATGTCTATTCTGACAGAAGAAGCCAGGAGACAATACCTGGCTAAAATAATTGGTAGTGTGAAAACCCGTGAAAAGATGAGAGGAGTTTAAACCTGTTTGAGATGTGAGCCTTATAAATAAGCATCATATTATTCCAACTTTTAAATTTCATAAGATTATATTTATTTTATGTATATGTATATTAGTCTGAAGGTGTGTCTGTGCACCAGAAGCTGTAGTACCCACAGAAGCCCAAAAAGGTGCTGTATCCCCTGGGACAAGATTTACAGATGTTGTGAGCCAACCAACCAAATGGGTGCTAGAAATTGAATCTGGGTCTTCTGCAAGAACACCCAGTACTCTTAACTACTGAGTCAGCTCTTCACACACACACACACACACACACACACACACACACACGTTATTCCAGTTTTAATTTATACAAAGCAAATACAAGCTTCCTTTGGAAGCTTGGTATTAGATACCTTTTCTTTAAAGAGAGAAAGTGAAATTTTTGATCCAGTGGCTTCATTAGGACAAACAGATTTGTCAGAGGTAAGCCCGTATTGGTTACTATTCTGTTGCTGTGCTAAAATATCCCCCCAAACAAACAAGGTAGTGAAGAAATACATATTGGCTTATAATTGGGGAAATAATCCATCATGGTGGGGAAGACATGTCAGCAGGCAAAGAAGGAAAGCAAGAGCAAGAACCAGGCTGAGGAGTGATCACATCCACACACAGGAGTCAGAGAGGGAAAGCCACAAGTGTGTCTGGCTCTAAACCCTGAAAGCCCCCTCCCCCATCCAGGTGGAGGCTTATTTCCTCCAGCAAGACTCCACCTCTTAGAAATACCAAAACCATTCCAAATAAACAGCACCACCATCACCATGGAGGACCGAGTCTTCAAATACATAAGCCTATGAGGGACATTTCAGTTTTAAACTACCAGAGAGGACTAAAATGTTTGTTAAAAGGTGGGTAGAGCTGAGTGAGGGAGAACCAGAGCCAGGCCAGGAGAAATCTCTCTTGCTCTGGGAAAAAAAAAAACACACACACACACACAAACAAACAAACAAAAAACAGAACTAAGAGGTCAAGTTGCTAGAATCAGACAACCTCAGGATCTGAATTGAAAGGTCACACTGGATGACATGACTTGACTTTTTTCTCTCCCTCCCCCTCCCCATCTCCTCCCCTGCCCCCCTCATCCCTCTTCCCCTCCCCTTCATCCTTCCCCCCTCATCCCCTCCCCTCTCCCCCTTTTCCTCCCCCTCTTCTTCTGGCCTTTCCTTTTGGGGGGGGGCATTTGCAGGCTGAGGCCTTAGCAAAGAAAGCCTGTGTCCCTAGAGAAATGGGAATTTGGGTCTCTATATAGACAGAGGCACATATGATGTGACAGGTATACATGCTTCAAAAATATCTGAGTGGATTTCTATTTTTGTTCCCTGTAGAGCATCTCAAATAGGCTAGTGTCTTTTGCTGGACTATCTCAGGTGAGATTCTGAAAACACTTTGATGATAATGGAGTTCCAGCACCTTAAAAACTCCAATACAAGAAAGTTGCTAACTTCTACACTTATGTTTTAAACTTTTAATAATGAAATCTTGATTTAAAGATATATGAATAGAGAAAATGAATTTTTTCTGGACTTGGGACGTAGCTTAGTTGGTAGTGATTACTTAGCATGGCCAAAGCCAGGAGCTCAGTTCCAAGCACTGCGTAAACTTTGCATGGTGGTCCATGGCTGTAATCTTAGACAGGCAAGACGGTAAGAAAATCAGAAGCTCAAGGTCATTCAGGGCTCCAGGAAAAGGTTTGAGGTAGCCTGGGCTACGGGAGACCCTATCTCAGTCTCTCCTCCCTCTAAAAATTTTATAAAAAATAAAAATTATCATTTAGTTTAAAAAAAAAAAACCTCATACTACTCAGAATGGCTAAGATTAGAACTCAGGAGACAGCTGGTGTTGGCGAGGTTGTGGAGAAAGAGGAACACTCCTCCACTGCTGGTGGGATTGAAAGCTGGTACAACCACTCTGGAAATCAGTCTGGTGGTTCCTCGGAAAACTGGGCATGACACTTCTGGAAGACCTTGCTATACCATTCCTGGGCATATACCCAGAGGATTCCTCAGCATGCAATAAGGACACATGCTCCACTATGTTCATAGCAACCTTATTTATAATAGCCAGAAGCTGGAAAGAACATAGATGTCCCTCAGTGGAGGAAAGGATACAGAAAATGTGGTATATTTACACAATGGAATACTACTCAGCAATTAAAAACAATGAATTCATGAAATTCTTAGGCAAATCGTTGGAACTGGAAAATATCATCCTAAGTGAGGTAACCTATTCACAAAAGAACACACATGGAATACAGTCGCTGATAAGTGGCTATTAGCCCAGAAGTTCTGAATACCCAAGACCCAATTCACATATCAAATCATTCCCAAGAAGAAGGAAGGAGAGGGCCCTGGTCCTGGAATGTCTTGATGCAGCAATGTAGGGGATTATCAGGATAGAGAAGTGGGAGGGGTTGATCAGGAAATGGGAGAAGGAAGAGGGCTTATGGGACTTATGGGGAGGGGGGAACCGGGAAAGGGGAAATCATTTGGAATGTAAACAAAGAATATAGAAAATTTAAAAAATTAAAACAAAAAACACGGCTGTTTTATGCACACCTTGAGTACAGCAAAACCAGAATAAAAGACGGGATTCCTGGGAAAGCATGGTGACTGTGCATAATAAAGCTGCATTTAATAATTGTATGCTGAATGGAATTTATGGCACGACACAAGGTAGGTGAGAGTGGGGAGGGTTGGCAAATAAAACTGCTAACAGCCACATTCCAATTCCAGCCCCAGCCGGCTGATTTCAATTCTTCTCATCCAGCTGTGTTGTAGTGAGTGAAACTGGAAGTGCTAATAGCAAATTAAATGAAATAGATACTGTACACATGCGTTATGGGAACCGTAAACTCTGTAACCTTAGCGGAAGATTCCAGAGGAGGAGACAAGATCCCCCTGGTGTGCTGGGAGATAATTGGAAAGAAATTTCCTTTCTTTCCAGGCCCACTTGTGACTAATGGAGAGTCTGATGACAGAAGACCATGCCTGTGCTTTGCGAGGTCAAGATGGTAGCTTCAAGTTGCAATTAGAATGGATTTCTGTATCCCTCACCTTCCCCTCCAGCCCCTTGCCTCGCGACTTCCCTACCCATCCAGGTCCCTGAACTTCTCCTCTGTGATGAGCCCTTTGCAAACACAGAGCTGGAAAGTCATTCTTTTTTCCTTGTTTTTTACAAAACGGTGCACAATGTACTCATTGTTCACCAAATAAACACTGGGTGCCAATAGCTAGTAACGTTGACTGACACTTACTGCCATTCTGGGTACCTTGACAAGTACACATACATATGTACATACCTATGTACATACATCCATACACACACACATATAATATCTCTTTAGGAAGAGACTAGACACTCTGAATGGTGAACATACGTTTTTAATTCTATCTATCTATCTATCTATCTATCTATCTATCTATCTATCTATCTATCTTTGTGTGTGTGTGTGTGTGTGTGTGTGTGTGTGCACACGCGCGCGCGCGCGCGCGCGCGCGCACGCATGACTCCATGCAGAGGTCAGAAGACATATTGATGAAACTGGTTCTTCTCCTTCTACTCCATGAGTCTTCATGGTCAAACTCAGGTTGCATTTGGTGACAGGAACCTTTCTCCACTGAGCCGTCTCAGGGCCAGAGGGAGAGCTGGGTGATCCCTAAAGTCATAGCTTTCAAAGACAGAACTGAGAAATTTTTTCCCCATATCTGACTTATGGACCATGTTATATGCAACCAAGCTCCTCTAAATACTCCCAGTGTGACTCTTGAATAGACCTAAGTTGAGGCTTATTTTAGACATTAAACACTGGCAAATGAGATGCTATATCCAAAAATCCTTTAACTGAGAAAGCACTGAACAAGTTTCCCAGTGATTCATATGACCACTGACGTTTAAAGATCTCACAAAGTCACCCTGTGACAGTAATACCCTTGGCTCACAATGAGTTAATATGCAATAAATTATATATATATATATATATATATATGTATGTATGTATGTATATATACACATACATACATATGTATACACACACACACACACACACACACACACATATATATATATATATATATATATATATATATATATATATATGCACTGTCTCCAACATGGTCAGAAAAAGTCATATATATGTATATATACATATATACATACCCAAATGTATATATGTATATATATGTGTGTGTGTATGTATTAAACTCAAGCTCACATTAAGTAAGTTCTTTCCTCCTGAGCTAATTTTAGTTCTAACCTTCTTCATGAATGCATGCTGAAACAAGTACATATGTATGTGCATGTTTGTATGTGAGCAGGTGCAGGTATGTATACATGTCTGTGAACATTTGTGTAGAAGCCTAAAGTTGCAACCAGCCATGTGCCTTGATCCTTCTCCACTTTATTAATTGAAGCAGGCTCTCTCTGTTGAACCCAGGGCTCCCTGAATCAGCATGTCTAGCTAAGTCAGCTGGGCTGGCCCCAGGAATCCTGTCTTTCTTTGTAAGTGCTAGATTACAATCATCCTGGCTCTTCTGTTGTGATGAAGATCAACACTCTAGTCTTCATGCTTGCATGGTAAGTGTCTTACCCACTGATCATCTCTCCAGGCACCCCCTCACAACATTTTTATTCTACAGTTTTGAATCAGGATAAAATTTACTCTGAATTGATGGTAACAGGAGCAGTGGCATACCAAGGAAAATTCCTGACTTGCTTATGGCTGCTGGCCTTCGAGGAGAAGGTCAATTGTTATGAGTACCCACTCCTCTGTTTCTCTCACTAAGATGCACAGGCTTGCCTAACATGTCTGAACTGACAACCCTTAGTCTTGCTGCCGTGTTAATAAGGAAATGAGAGTCAGAATTATGCAAATAAGTGTTTGCTTAATATAACAAATTGTTCCATTTGGGCTCCCTTAGCTGAGTTACGTGACTATTCTTTTTCTTTGAAAATGAGATGACACTAGAAATAAAGGAAGTGTAATAATTACCACAGGAAATATACCTTGAAGATGGTAAAGAAGCCAAAACAGCAGTTGTGAGAAACAGAATCAAAGTCATCTGATGTTACCAAACTGTTCTATTAATGGGGCTCCATGGAGGCAAATCCCCAGCGCTATTAAGCTCTCCTGACCCCTCTCTTGCTTCCACAGCCCTCCTGTGTGCCTTTGATGGTTGGCATGTGTTCAAACAGAGAGAGTCCTTTACTTGGCAATTCTCTGGCTACACACACACACACACACACACACACACACACACACACACACAAAAGGATAGGGAATCGATGAACAGGATATCTCAAGATGGAAACCATAACACGTCTCTAAGCAAGTATCCATAGCTAATTCATTTACAATGCTCCCCAAATACACTTAACCCCACTGATCTCTTCTCTGGCTGTCTTTTTCCCCCCTCTCTGCAGTTTCTTATTTTCTTATTTTCTAAAGAGAAACCCTCATCTGATCTGGCAGAGAAAGGCGAGCCTGCAGAGCAGGTATTTTGTATGCTAATGGCAAATGTCATCCTAGGTCAGCGAGGGGAGTCTGGTTGTACACCCAGAGAGTTATCAACTTAATGCTGCAACAATGCCTGGTAAGGGGAGAGCTTGGGAAAGGTCTTCCATCAATGGCTGGGTGCATTTCTCTCTTCTGGGCTGAGTTTGAATCTGTAGGAGGGATCCTCTTGGTGCCACTACAAAGGATTAGGGCAATTACTTAAGACTACAGACCTCTCCCTTATCAGAGTGGTCACAGCCTGGGTAACATTAGCCTCTTCTTTTTCTTGCCACATACAAAACCCTGTCCCTAAGAAGGCAACAGGAAACCTTTGTGATTTTCTGGCTTAGATTGAGTTTAAGATGCTTCACTGAAATTTAAAGTCCATTCCCGCTTGGAGCTAAATTATTCTCTAGGCTGCCTTGTTGCCAGGTGGAATTTAGGGCAGCAGGGATGAGAAAGAAGAGGCGGATTCATTATACGTGTACTGGTGGCTGTTTCTTTGAAAGGCAGACTGCTGGGAAGGTCTTTGGTTTGGTTTGGTTTTTGGTTTTCATTAATTTTGTTTTTATTTTATTTTTTCAGTCATATCCTGGAATGACCTTGTAGACAAGGACAAGCGTGATAAGATCTGCCTGTTTACCTTCAAGAGATAGAAACCATGTAGTAGAATGACCATCAAAATACTGTATGTAGAATAATCTTTGACTATAAAAACATGAGCAGAGTCTATTATAAGGGAGATAAAAGTAGGCTACAAATATATATTTATGACACCTCTTTCTTTAAAAACCAAATATGTGTGTTTGCATACATGCATGGCAGGTCCTTTGAAATAGAAAATGTGTCATGTTAGAATGTCAGGAAGAATCAGACGTAGGCCAACCACGGCTGCTGCTCTCAGGTTCCCACCAAAACCTGGAGTGAGAGCAGCACTGCCTAGCAGAGCTGTTGTGAACATTTTAGTGTCTGTTATGTATGGTACTGATTCTGAAAAGTGTATGTATGACCTCTCTTTCTTTTAAAAACCAAGTGTGTGTGTGTGTGTGTGTGTGTGTGTGTGTGTGTGTAGGCATGCATGCATGGTAGGTGCTTTGAAATAAAAATGTGTCATGTTAGAATGTAAATGGTTTTACCCATTTCATCACCCATTGCCAGTCCCAGCTGGTGACATTCAATGCTGCTTCAGAGTGTCATGGCTACTAGAAACTGTTCGGGATAGACCTGTAAAGTATGGAGCTGAGTTTCTATGACTTGACTCCACCTTTCCAATGGAGCTGAGTTCTCCCTGCAAAATTTCCTGTGGCTGCTAGGATGGATGGATTGTATTTCCTGCTCAGAAATGTCCACCATCCTGCATAGCCCTGGCAGAGCCCCCCCCTGGAGTCCATCTTGACGTCTTGTCAGAACAAATGAGACATGTATGAAAGCAATAGCTTCAACATAGGGTTGTGTCTTCAAAATGGGTCAAACGTTCTGGCATTCAAGCCAGTCCTATCCTGTGTTGCCTAGGAGACAAGCCACGTCACCAGCCTAAATCTTCCGTTTCCTCTTCCAGGAAAGAGGAGTCGTTACAGTAGCTTACTCCCTGGAGCACCATCGGACCCATGAGCGAATGGCTCGTCAGTCATTAGTACTTAGCAGACAAGTGCCCGATGTGTGGGAGCTGCTTCTGTTGCTCATCCATTGACGGTCTCTGCTGGGGACAGTCAATGCTGCTCCATGGGTACCACTGCTACTACAAACTGTTCAGTAGGAAGGGCTCTGATGTAGATCTATCCATAACTGTTTGGCACAGTGAGGAAGAGTGCCACCCCCAACATGCAGCGGGCTTCTGATTGATGCCTTCTCATCTTTGCGGTGTTTGAAAAGTCAACAGTTTGGGCTCAACAGGTACCTTCTGGGTTTTATTATATTCTTCCCAAGAGTATTATCTTTGCCTCCCAGAGAGATGAGAAAGGATCAGAGAGAGAGAGAAGGCCTGTTACAGCAATGAACAAGTGATGGTGAAGTCTGAAAGCCATTCCCCCTGGTGCTCAGTTCTTGCCTCTGCTCTGATGACTAATGTCAGGGTCCCGCTCTTTCTATGGAGACTTACTAGGTACAGCAAGGTGGTATGGGGGTTGAATGGGCCCCCTCCAGAGCCTGCAGGTCTGTGTGGATCATGGTTTCACTACCTAGTAGATTTGATTTGTTGTACAAGTGCCTGTATCATCTCGACTAGCTGTTCCAGAACAAGAAATGTTTTGTTGAAAGGGTTGTGCCTAATTCCTGAGTGGAATTGGTACTTAAGGTGGTACCTTTTTATAGTGGTTACTACCACACCTATCACCAAACTGTAATGGTGCTGTGCTTGCTACAGTCTGGGGCTACACAAACAGCCCCTAGCTAGGCTGTGTTCTGAGCTATAGGCAGAAGTATCTGCTACACTAGAAAAGAACCAGGAAACTATGGCAGCAAATGCTGAGTGACATGGTGGCTGTCTGAAACAGAGAACTGTAAGATATTACATGTAGATAAGGATTTTTATAAGGAATAATATGAAATGTATATATTTTTAATATAAAACAATTAATGGGCTGGGAGAAACTGGGACAAACTATTGACAAAGCACTTGACACTCTAGCATAAGGACCTCAATTTGATTCCCAGAAACTGCCAGGCATGGTGACATGGGCTTGCCCTGGTGACGTAGAATCAGGTGAATTTCGGGACCTGCTGGCCACACAGCATAGCCTAATCCATGAGCCAGAGCCAAGTAAAAGATCGTGGCTTTAAACAAAACGCAAGGTGGTCGACCCCTAGGGAGCAACAGCTGGGGTTGACCTCTGGCCTACACACACACACACACACACACACACACACACACACACAGTTACAGAGCAGAGTGCCGGATAATAACCAGTGGCCTGCTTCTTATCGTGTGCCACAGTCAATAGAAATAGGATTTCATGCTAGGGGACTGTCCTAGTTGTTGTCAATATGTCCCGGATCAGAGATCTATTCTGAACCTGTCACTCCATTCATTTACCAAATGTTGATGATTCCGCTTAAAACACCCTGGGATGTGCCAAATGCGACACTAAAAAGAACAAGAAGTCCCTCAGGGGAGGGAATCGTCCCAGAAGGGGACAGATGAGCCAGTGATATGAGAAGTACGAGCGGTGGCCTGGGAGCCTGATATTTTTAGCCTGGGGTGGGAGTGGGGCAGCAAAGAAAGTTTCTGGAGAACTCTAAGGCAAAGGGGATGACACAACTGCAGGCCCAGAGGCAGATATGCCCCCACTACGGTTTTGAATGAACCCTGTGTTTGCTGAATACAACTGAACTGGAAGGTGCAGTAAGTGGCTTTTTTTTTTTTTTTTTTAAATTGTGGTCCTTAAGACAGCAGCCTTGGAGCATCCTCTGATAACTGGTTAGAAATGCAAAACTCTCAGGCTTGACCCTAGAATTCCTTCAGCAGCCCTGAAAACGGAGTCCCTATGTTGGCTGCCTTAAGTCCTCCAGATGATCTATCCAGTGACTCTGACAGGAGCTCAAGGTTTTGCCCTCTCAAAACATAAGCACTCAGAATTAAGCCAAATATGAACGTCACTCCCAACACCCCAACACACACACACACACACACACACACACACACACACGCTCACACTCACACATGCACACAATGAGAATATAGGCCCATGCTCCACGGTGATGAGTATCATCTCCGAAAAACTAAAGCTCTTTTTCTGTGTCGTTCTTGGCATTCTCTGGGTATCCGAAAAGGTGCGTGGCCCAGGGACTTTGCATGTACTTCCTTAGACACCTTTGGAGGCCGACAACCTTCTTAAGTACCCGCTGTGAGGATGGAAACATGAAGACACCCCCACACACACACACACCCCTTATTCTGCGAGGCCAGTGGCTGCCTGTGGCTCTGCGCCTCCTTTCTCTGTGACAATCAAAAACAGGATCTTGGTCTGCTTAATGGGTCCCCAAGGGGACCCCAAAGTTTCCAGTTGTGAGTCTCTGGACAAACAGAAGAAATAGAAAGTGAAAGCAAGCACGGGCCCTTATTTCCCTAACTTGCCAATTGCAAACAGAATTTTCGTTTTATAAACCATGAAATGATTCACAGAGGTCTGTGTATTATTCCAAAGCACAGCTGGCTAATGTAAAAGAATCATTTCCCTTGGTCCACTGGGCCATATACAATTCCCAAGCATGCCAATTTGTATTTGTTTATCTTGCTTTGTGAGTCAATGCATTGGGAATCCAATACAAGGACAGTGTAGAAAAAGAAAAAAAAAAAAAAAAACGTGCAGGAGAGGTGAGCTGCTCGCAATCTTCCACACATCCCCTCATCTCCACAGCCTAACTCGGCTCATCACCTATGCCCAGGGATAACCGTGATAGTGTGTAGAGCAGGGCTTCCAGGTTTCTTCTAAGTTTCTTTAGCCTCCCAAGTCTTCTGAGCACCCTTCCCCCAACCTCCAGAAACGTCTCAATTTGGAGGAGGTGGCTACGTAATAGAACGGTTCGTCCACATTAGTAACATTTAAAGGCATTAAGTCTTGGAATACCCTATTTTCTCCCCCACAGACATCCCTTTAAGGCACGTTCTGGACTTAGTGGCGAGGGAAGGACTCAGTGCAAACCTGTGATGTAGCTCTCATTGGGCCCTTCTCTGTGTTTCATTGGTAAGATCTCGCCTTCTTATTGTAATCATTGCTTTTTTTTTTTTTTTTTTTGGATGACATTGTACTGACAAAAGCATCCTGAGATGGGAAGGGTTGGTTTGGGTTTATAGTTGTAGGGTGTGGTGCATGCTGGGAGGGAAAGCTTGGTGGTGGCAGGAGTGTGAGGCAGCTGGTGGCATTGCATGTGCAGCCCCAGGTGGAGAGAAGGGAATGCTGGCACTCACCCAGCTGGCCTCTTCATTTTTATTCTGTTGAAGACCATGACCCCGTGCCATTAATGGTGCTGCTTTCATTCAGAATGAGTCTGCACACCTTTCTGGAATCCGCTGTCAAAGGTCCATCCAAAGAATCCTTGGTGGGTTCTGAGTCCCATCCATTTGACACCAGAAATCAACTGTCATGCACATCACATATTGCTGGCAAGGAGGAAATGCATATATTGTTGCCAACTGTTTGCTGTTGATTGTGGCTGTCCTCAGCTAAAGCCAGTACCATGACTTCTCCTTCTCTCAATTTCCCAAGTATGAGCATGCGCAACACACACACACACACACACACACACACACACACACACAATCAGGGGAGAGGGAGAGTCTGTAGGACCCTTTTCTGCTACAGAAAATTGTAACTTTTATACCACATATACCACCCCCACAAGGTATCTATTGAAACCGGTTCAACTTAGGCTAACATTTCTAGATCACGTAAGAAATGCCAAGCAAACACACCTCTGTTGTCTCGTCTCCAGAGACTTCCTGTGCGATGCCTTGTGTCTGAAAGACCAGTGAGATGAGATGATCTCTCTATGGGGTAAAGCTAAGTACTTTCTGCCACTAGAAAAAGAAAACATTTATGATTACATCAAATTAAGTATAAAATAATCTTCCCAAGTTCATATCTATGAGCCCAATAGATAGTGACCAACAAATAAATGGTAGTTGCTATTTTGGTAAGAGATGGGCAAGACTATGGTTACAACTTTGTCTTTCTATTAGGGTAACAAGGATGCCTTTCAAAAATACAGATGTCTAGGCTCCCTCCCCAGGATTTAGACTGAGCTCATCTAGAGTAGTGCCCAGCAGTTATTACTTCCTTTTAAGTCTTACTCCAGCTGCCTTTACTAGGCATACATATGATATTCAGAACCACTCCTGCCTAACAGCAAGCAGGTGTCCTTGTTGTTGACTTAAAGAGCATTCTTTCTTTCTTTTATTAAAAAAAAATATTTTTTACACTCCATATTTTACCCCTGGCCCCATCTACTCTCTGACTGTTCCACATCCCATACCTCCTCCCCGGCCCCTGTCTTCAGGTGGATGTCCCTAACTCCCACCCTACCTGACCTGTAAACACCCTGGGGCCTCCAGTCTCTTGAGGGTTAGGTGCATCATCTCTGAATGAACACAGAACCGGCAGTCCTCTGCTGTATGTGTGTTGGGGGCCTCATATCAGCTGGTGTATGCTGCCTGTTTGGTGGTCCAGTGTTTGCGAGATCTCAGGGGTCCAGATTAGTTGAGACTGCTGGTTCTCCTACAGGGTTGCCCTTCTCCTCAGCTTCTTTCAGCCTTCCCTAATGCAACAACAGGGTTCAGCTGCTTCTGTCCATTGGTTGGGTACAAATATCTGCATCTGACTCCTTCTGGGGCTTGTTGGGTCTTCCAGAGTGCAGTCGTGCTAGATCCCTTTTTGTGAGTGCTCCATAGCCTCAGTAATAGTGTCAGACCTTGGGGTCTCCTTTGAGTTGAATCCTACTTTGGGCCTGTCGCTGGACCTTCTTTTTCTTAGGTTCCTCTTCATTTCCATCCTTGTAATTGTTTCAAACAGGAACAATTATGGTCAGAGTTATGGCTGTGGGATGTTCCCCCCCCCCATTTGATGCCCTATCTTCCTGCTGGAGGTGGGTTCTATAAGTTCTCTCTCCCTACTGTTGGACATTTCATCTAAGGTCCCTCCCTTTGAGTCCTCACCTCCCAGGTCTCTAGAGCATTCTGGAGGATCCCCCTAACCTCCTACCATCCAAGGTTGCCTGTTTCCATTCTTTCTGCTGGCCCTCAGGGCTTCAGTCCTCTTCCTTCACCCAATACCAGATCAGGTTCCCCTTTCCCTCCCAGTCCTCCACCACATCCACTTTCTCTCCCAGATCCCTCCCTCCCCACTTATGATTACTTTCTTCTCACTCCCAAGTGGGAGTGAGGCATCCTCACGTGGGCACTTCAGCTTGTTGACCTTTTTGAATTCTGTTGATTATATCTTGGGTATTCTGTACTTTTTTCCCTAATATCCACTTAAGAGTGAGTACATACAATGCATGTCCTTTTGGTTCTGAGTTACTTCACTCAGGATAATATTTTCTTCAGCAAAATGGTTGGATATAAAATTAACTCAAATAAATCAGTAGTCTTCCTTTGTACAAATGATAGACAGGCTGAGAAAGAAATTAGGGAAACAAAAATAACTTGGGGAAACGCTAACCAAACAAGTGAAAAACCTGTATGACAATAATTTCAAGTCTCTCAAGAAAGAAAGAAATCAAAGATCTCATAAAATGGAGAGATCTCTCATGCTCATGGATGGGTAAAACTAACAGTAGAAATAGCCATCCTACCAAAGATAATCTATAAATTCAATGCAATCCCCATCAAAAAACCCAACACAATTTTTCAAAGAGCAATTCTCAAATTCATCTGGAAAGGCTAAAAAGCTAGAATAGCAAGAACAATTCTTAACAATAAAAGAATGGCTGGGGGAATCACCATCCCTGACCTCAAGCTTTACTACAGAGCAATAGAGATAAAAAACTGCATGGTACTGGTACATATACAGACATGTTGATCAATAAAATAGAATTGAGGACCCAGAAATAAAACCACACACGTCCAGACACTTGATCTTTGACAAAGATGCCAAAAATATAAAATAGGGAAAAAAAGCATCTTCAATAAATGGTGCTGGTCTAACTGGCTGTTTGTAGAAAAATAAAAATAGACCCATATATGTCACCTTGCACAAAGCTCAAGTCCAAGTGGATCAAGGACCTCAACATAAAACCAGATTCACTGAATCTAATAGAAGATAAAGTGGGAAAGAGTCTTGAACTCACTGGCACAGAAGGAAATTTCCTAAGCAGAACTCCAATGGCTCATGCTCTAAGATTGAGAATTAATAAATGTGTCAGGAAACTGGAAAGCTTCTGAAAGGCAAGGACACAGTCAATAAGAGAAATTGGCAACCTACAGATTGGGAAAAAAATCTTCACTTACCCCATATTCAATAGAGGGCTAATATCCAAAATATATAAAGAACTCAAGAAGGTAATCACCAAAAATATCAAATAACCCAATCAGAAAATGGGATATAGAACTAAACTAAGATTTCACAACTGAAGAATCTTGAATGGCTGCAAAGCACCTAAAGAAATGTTCAAAGTCCTTAGTGACCAGAGAAATGCAAATCAAAATGACCCTGAGATTCCACATTATACACCTTATACTAATCAGAATAGCTAAGATCAAAACCTCAGGTGACAACACATGTTGGAGAGGATATGGAGAAAGAGGACCACTCCTCCATTGCTGGTAGAATTCCAAACTGGTACAACCACTCTGGAAATCAATCTGGAGATTCCTCAGAAAATTGGAACTAGATCTACCTGAACACCCCACTATACCACTCTTGGGAATATGCCCAAAAGATGCCCCACCATGCCACAGGGGCACATGTTCCACTATGTTCCTAGTGGCCTTATTTGTGCTAACCAGAAGTTGGAAACAACCCAAATGTCCCTCAACAGAAGAATGGATAGAAAAAAAAATATGTGTTTCATTTATACAATGGAATACTACTCAGCTATTAAGAGCATTCTCTCTTGAGGGTTGGTTCAAGCCCTTACATAGAAAGAAGAGAAAAGCCAGCTTACAACCAAGATCTGAGAGAAAAGCAGACCTACTCACTGCCCTAATTCACTTGTATTATCCTGGCCTTATATCCTGGCTGTGGATTTCCTATTTGTAACATTAACAAGGGTGAAAATGGTGAGAATCAGATGAATTCTGAAGAGATCTTTTGCCAAGACGGATGGCAAAAGTAACCTTCAGCATTTTTAGCTCTGTACAATAACTGCGGCAGCATCCTCAAAGAAGGGAAATCTTTTCTGTTAACTTTTATTCACCTTCATTTAATTTTTAAATATGTAGTAAACATGATTGTGGGGCTTCTCATTAGCCAGGGTATCTTACAGTCATAATTTTTGATACAGAACATTACTTACCAATTAGCCTGTCTTGTTCTTTTAAATTTCTTTGCTCATATTTTAATGGGAGCTAATGATGCCTTTGTTGACTTATTTAATGTTATGTAAATGTGGCTATAAAGTGTGAAGGGTTTAAGCAGAAGCCCCGATTTTGCTTACTCTTCAGATTTTGGAGTGTGTAGAATCCCCAGGAAACACACATATCACCACAATGGATGGAAGCGGCAGAGGCAGCCAGATAATAACACTAATTCCAAAAGCGAGCAGTAAGAGGTGTTTGGAAAAGGAGGCATTTTCTCTGGCTCTGGATTAATTGTTCTTATGGTATAAAAGGACTTTCGAAGTTAACTTTCTGCTATTTGTTTGTTTGTTTGTTTGTTTATTTATTTATTTATTTATTTATTTGGTGGTGGTGGTGGCGGTAGTGGTGATGGCTCTGCGTAGTATAGTGTAAGGCCTTATTCAAAGCTCAGGCCAGCACAGTTGGGCCTAGCACTGTCCCTGAGGCTGGGTCTTATTAACCCTGTAGTCACCAGGACTCCACTTTTCCTTATGAGTAGCACAAAAACATTTCAATGAGTAGGTGAGTGAATAAATGGATGAAAACGGTCTCATTCCAACATCCACGTTGTGGAGATGCTTCCCAGCCCTCCAGTAGTTGATCTTTCATGAGCATCACCTCCCAATTCAGCCACTCACATCCTGGCCATGGACTTCAAAACCGGCAGTAACCAAATGCTAATTTAGTTCAATTTCATTCGGTTCATTTTTCCACTCTCTCTTACCATTGCCTACCTTACCAACTTTCTCCTTCTGGCCCTATCTTTCAGCCATCTTTCTACTACACTTCCACACCCACCCAGGGGTCTGAAAATTCTTATCCCTTCCTTATCCCCTGCGAGTCCCCTCTTCCTCCCTACCCAGCTTCAGCTCTGTATTAAGTCTTCCCATTGCTCACACTCAGGCATCCTTGCCGACTTGGTTCTGGTTAAATTACAGCCTTGGTTACATGTCCTTCTCCCTCCTACGCTCATATCATTGCACTGAAGGCTGGCAGTGAGAGTGTCTCTCTGGGTTGGATGGACAGAAAGATCAGAACAAGCGTTGGTTAATCCTTCTGTTTCCAGATAAATTCCGTTCTCCTGGATCATGTGCGGTAGTAGTAAGAAGTGTGCCTCTCCTCAAATTTGTAGCCAGGCAGAATATAATCCCAGCACTCAAGAGGCAGAGGCAGGTATATCTCTAAGCTTGAGGCCAACCTGGTCTGCATGCATAGTGACGTTCAGGATAGCCAGAGCTACCCAGAGAAACCTTGTCTTGAAAAGACAAGGGAAAAGAATGTCACCTTTTCTAGGAGCCGGTCAATTATGAATGTGATTAAGGAAGATAAATTCACTGAGTCCTAACCCAATAAGCTTAGGATTGTTATAATAGGGAAAATTTGCGCCCAGTCACATGTACTCAGAGAATATCATGTGAGGTTTATGTCAGGTCTGGAGAAAATACTTCTAAAGCTAAGAATTGCAGGGAGTGTCCATGCAGCCAGCAGTCTCTGGAAGAAAGGCCTAGAACAGATGCTTCTCACAGCCCTTGGAAGAAACCATTCCTTCCAACACCTTGAACTCTTGGCTTCTACATTCCACAGCTGGGAGACAATCTAATTTGGTTGCTTTAACCACCCAAATTCATGCACATCTTACTATGCAAACAAATACACGACTCGACCCTACCTTCCTGACTTCTCGCAACCATCAGCATCTCTTTCCGGTGCTCACTGTGGAGTGCTGGCCAATTTCATCCTCCATTGAAAAAGACAGGAATAATCAAAAGTTCCCAGCTTAACATAAGCAGCTGCAGAGGGGCCAGAAGAAACTGCACTCCTCTCTCCAGATAACCAGTCCAGGACACAAGAAGCACCCACACTGTCCTCCTCAAGGACAATAGCCCAGCTGTTCCCTCCTTATTTTTTTTAATATCTATTTATCCTGGACCAAATTCTTCTGATGGGAATACAGACATTCTGTTACTTCTGGCATTTTCTGTTAAGGAAATTGGATGTAGTGTATCTTAGTCAAGGTTTTATTGCTGCAAAGAGACATCATGGCCATGGTGACTCTTAGACATTTAATTGGAGTTGGCTTATAGTTTCCGAGGCTTTGTCCATTATCATCATGGCAGGAAGCATTGCAGTTTCTAGGCAGATATGGTGCTGGAGGAGCCTACGGCTTGATTCAAGACTTCTATATCTTGATTCAAAGGCAGCAGAAAGAGACTGGCTTCCACTCTGTGTGAAGCTTCAGCCCGGGAGACATCAAAGCCTGCTCTACAGTGTCACACTTCCTCCCACTTGGCCACGAGTACTCTAAGAAGGCCACACTTACTCCAACAAGGCCACACCTCCTAATAGTGTCATTGCCCATAGGCCAAGCATTCAAATACATGAGTCTATGGGGGCCATTCCTATTCAAACCACCATAGGGTGCAAAGGGATAGCTCAGTTGGTAAAACTTTGGTCTTGAAATCACGAGAGCCTGAATTCAAGTCCCGTAATCCACATCAGAAAGCTGAACAGAGGAGCAGTACATTCTTGTGATTCCAGGACTTAGGTGATGGGGACAGGTGGGTCCCTGGAGCTTGCTGGCCAGCCTAGACTACTTGCCACACTTCCAACCAATGAGAATGAGACTTTATCACAGGGAACCAAGGAAGATATCACCGAAGAATGACCCAAGATTGTCTTCTGGCCTCTGCATTCACATGCACATGTGCACACACATGCATGCACATGGATAGACACACACATACACACAAACAGAAAACTTCCAAGAAAATATTGAATCATCTCCCAGCATGTACCTTCTCCCCACCTATACTGTCTCCTGTTGGTCTCCTTTTTCAGCAAAGCTCCTTGAAGTGATTTCTATTCATTATCCTTAATGCCTTCCTCTCAAAGGCCCACTCCCATCTGTCCCCAAACCAATTCATAAAAATCTGTGCCCCCCCACACACACTCCCCCTCCCCAGCCCCGGACTAGATAATCTGATGGCTATGCTAAGTCACAAGGTCAAATATTCAAGTCCACCTTACTGGAAGTAGTAACAGCATCACTTTCTAGGTTTTGCTGATTCTTCTCCTTGATTTTCTAATGCTGGGATTCCCCTCCCTAAAACTGAAGTCTTTGTTTTCCTCTCACCTCTAATGACAGTCTCTTATATTCCCAGCACAGGGCGGAGTGCTTTATTCTAGCATCAAACTCCAACACTAGATTGATTTCTTGACACCTCTATTTGAATATCTGATATTTGACTCTCAATGCATGCTAAGTAAAATCCTTCTTTTTCCTCTCCACACCCCCTCTAGCTGTAGTGTTTCTCCATCACAGGAGATGGCGACTGCGCCTTTTTGCTGGTCATCCTCCCAGGAGTCATCCTTGAAATAAGATCCACCATTTCAAATCCATATCCAATGGCTGAGAAAAATCTATTGGGTTCACCTTTCGAAATCTAGAGGAGTCTGGCCATTTATCTTTTTTTTTTTTTCTCCTTTTAACTATTACGAGAGGCCATGGCTGTTTTTAAACAGAAACCAGAGTGATCATTTTTAAGCCACGCGGTCATTTTGTTCAGGACCCAATGACAGTTCTTTCCTTTCTAGAAGAAATCCTAGCTCTTAGTATTCCCACCATATTCCCATCAGATCCCTTCTGATCTCACCAAGTGTACCCCCAGCTCATCCTTCTCCAGCCACACTTATTCATAACTGCTCCTCAGCACACCCTACATAGTGGACTTTTAGAGTGCTCATTTAAATGAAACCCCTTTCCCAAATGTCTTCATAGCTAATCCTGGAACTTTCTTCAAGCCTTGGCACAGATTTTCGCTTCATCGTGAGATCCATTGGATGATGGTGCAGCCTGCACCCTAAATTTCCTCATGTGTGCTCATGTATTTGAGCTGATTGTTAACACTATCATCCTCAGGTGATTGATTAGGAAGAAGGCAAGATCAGTTCTGTGGGCCTTTATCTTAGGACATTGAATTCTCTGGACCTTATTGAGCACAGATCATTTAGAAAACGGGCAAAAGTTTCCTTCTTAATGTAAAACTTTGGGAAGGTAGCCACTGAAGTTAACAATATAGGAATGTTCATCTCCGCCCTCCTGGGTTAGCATAAACACTTGTCTTTCCTGTTTGTTTCTTATTTCAAGGAGATTCATCCCCCCCCACCCTCGTCTCTCCTCCATCCCAGGATTGTAGCAATTGTTAAAGATCTACCAAGAGGGATTATCGCTAAGTCTTGTCACTTAAAGAGCCAGAGTAATTTGTGTACAGTACAGTTAAAATTACACCATTATGCTCCAAGCTAATATTACCCTAATGAGTTGAAATGGAAGGAAGAAGGTTGCTTGGGAAAGACTGTAAGTGACTTAGCGCGGGTTTCTCACTTCCAATGATAATGTTCTTTGGAACTGTGTTTTGAACACATTATTATAGATTTAAATATTTTAATATTCATTTATTCTAATTTCCTTTTTGATAGGTACCATCTCCACGCTTGCATTTCATCAACTCTGACTAGTGACACCACTCTATTTAATCTCTTCCGTGGCCAAATTTCCCATGAATTGGGAACAAGGTTTTAGCTGCTTAAGAAGGTTTCAACAATTCCTTTGTGTGGTTCAACATTTAAAACTCAGACAGGGAGCTAAAATCCTTTAACAAGGAACTGCTCCGCCTAGAGCCTCTGTAAGTGTGCCACGATACAATCTACTGGAGATATTGTCCTCAATCACGCCCAAACTCCATTTCTCAGCTGCACTTAGACCTGACATAGAAATCTTTGTTCTTAAGTGTGTCAGTGTGGAGCATATTCCTGGCAGGCAGTTGGTAATTCCTGTACACTGGAGAGAACAATTCAGCAATGGGACTCATGACTAACTGTGCTGCATGCTTTATATGTCTCAGTCTCAGTTGTTCCAAGTGTCCCCTCGGTGGCCCTGACAATGCCCAAATCATAGTATCTCCACCATGCTTTTGGAAAGACATTGCCTTTAGTGGATCCCTGTGAAATGCAATTGTTTCCTGAAAAGGAGTGATTACTGCATATAGGTGTATAGATAAGGATCCATTGAGGAGGTAAATAGGACATGTGAAATGCAGGCTTTGATAGAGAAAAGGAATCAAAGAAGTCTCAAGTCAGATGGCTTTCTTAGAAAGATGTTACAAAGTGATGGTTGAATACACCAGCATCCTAGGCTTTAGACACTAGTGGAATAGCCACTGGAGAGAATTGAGGTCCAATTTAGATGGTGCCCTAGTTTGAAGTGGCCATAATCCCATGTATGTTTAAACCCTTAAACCAAAGGGTGTGAGATAAAAGCCTGAATTGCTGTGCAGAGAAGTGCTATCCATACACTCCTCTTCCTCAAACACTTTCTGATTTATCCCAGATCTTCACTTAGCTACACTTTCCTCGACATCCAGCTCTTCACCCAAATATCAGCTATCCAGGTCTAGTTTAACTAGCCATAATGTTGAGATTTCATAGGTACAGTGTTCCTGTCATATATAAAAGACACAGTCTCATAGATATCCAAGTTCTGGCTCTTCATATTCCCTTGTTTTCCCCCTCCTCCCTGATGTTCCAGATGCCCGAGGTACGACAGTCATGTTGGGTTATATTATAGATTCTATTCATTGGGGTTGATAACCTCACCTTTGTATATTTTAAAGAAAGATTGAGGAGAACACTAGAAAATGGAAGATCTCCCATGCTTATGGGTTGTTAAAATAAATAATTGTGGAAAAGTCCATCATATACTTCTAAGAGCTGGGAAAATAACTTGGTGGCAGAGAGATTTCTTGGCATGTGTGAAGTCTAGGTTCAGTCACTAACTCCATTATTTTTAAATACATATTCTCTTAAGACAGAGATGAAGAGTCCATATTTAAAAGAAAGGTTAAGCTTTATCAACAAGAATCTCAAAGAAACATTTATTTCGTCATCTTTGATTTCCTTTTTTCATGCTGAAAGCACAAGCTGTTATTGATAAGGATGACTATTACTAAAGAATTTTCATTGTGAATACTTCAATAAGAAATTCAATTTCAACAAGAATAGAAAATAGCACACTTCACTTTTAGCTCTCTTTCTTCATGGTTCTTTGGATTAAAATGGGCTTACAGTTAGAAAAATGCCCCTGCCCGTGATTACACTAATTCCTGGAAGTACTTTATTATCGTACTGTGTCCATCATGTCGTCTTTGACTGAGCCCTATTACCCACCAACTTTAGACCCGAATTAATGGGCATACATTGAAGTGATAGAAATATTAGATATGCAAATTCCTTGCAAGGGTTATTCTATATAATCATATATATTATACAGGAACTCAAAAGTATCTGATAGCCATCTACATTTGGGAGATGAGGTTGTCAATGTATATCTGTACACAAGATGAGAGAGGTCTGATATGAAGCAGAGGCAGGGAGATTATGATGGTACATGGGAGGAGGGGAGAGCTGCTTTGTAGAGTTCTATAAAGGAGAAAGCACTGGTGATGGGAAGCCATCTTTATTTCTTTGTCCTATTGTAAAATCAGATATACCTTACAGAGTCATCTAGAGGAGATGATGTCTTCTTGGTTTGTGAATAAGAAACGTCAATTCAATGCCTGACTCATGTTATAGGCACTTCTTTTATTTTTGTGAACAGTTAATACTCAGTTCCACAACCCCCGCATTGGCAAGTGGATTCATTATATGTCTCCTGGTAGACATTTCTTTGAAAGGCAGGCCAGTCTTTTGCCTTCTATCCTTTAGACGTTTATTTCTCCAAAACATTAAATACTCTCTTTTTCTGCACATTTCTATTGGGATATCTCATGCTCAAGGTTTTTAGCTGTTATCCTTAGTTCTACACTCGGACTTCTTTTTTTTTTTTTTTTTTTTTTTTTTTTTTGGTTTTTCGAGACAGGGTTTCTCTGTGTAGTCCTGGCTGTCCTAGAACTCACTCTGTAGACCAGGCTAGCCTCGAACTCAGAAATCTGCCTGCCTCTGCCTCCCAAATGCTGGGATTACAGGCGTGCGCCACCACGCCCGGCTTACACTCGGACTTCTAACATGTCATTCTGTGCACCCCAGACTCAGGGTAACACTTTCTCTTGCATGAGAGATTTCTCCTCTCAGGGACCCCACATGTTCCATTCCCATCTGTCCTCATTTTATCCTTTCTCATTTAAACATCTGGTTAATCACGAAGGGCCAGAGATTCCTTCTTAATGTTCTTTTAGCCAGTTTCTTTGTGTCTATGGCAAATAATTTCTGGACACTAATGTTCATTATCTCATACCTTGACAAGTACAATAACCTCTGTCCTACATAAGCACAAAATGTGTCACATTTCTGTACCTACAATCTTCCATATAAAAGTCAGCCTTGTGGTGTCACCTGCCTCTCAACACAAAATCCTATGGCTCCTTGAAAAGGCTCCCCCCCCTTTTTTTCAGACAAAGGAGAACCTTGGTGACCAGTCATTCTGATAATATTTTCAGGTGCATTATATTTTTCTGATCTCTCTAATTGTGTATCAGATCACAGCCAACCTACAATGACCCTTGCAAACATTTCTACTTCATTCCTTTGAGAACCTTGCCCTGTTTCCTTAGAATTCTTAGCCCTCAAGTTTACAGCTAAGAGCGTAAACTTTTGTCTCCACCCAGGGATTTTTCCTGACTCACTCCCTTCCTTTTGGCCCACAGAAACTACATGCTGTGGTCTATGCTGCCAGATGCCTTCTGTATGCTGTTGGCACCAATCCTAGTAGATAGTTACTACTTCTTCGCTTGCTTCTCATGAAACTCTAAACTCTTAAAGGACACCATTTATCTTGTGGTCAACCATTTTCTCCTTAGCCAATAATATTGACTCTAACAAGCGTATCCAGTACATGCATAACTAGAGAAAGTTAACTGCAAAGAAGGTGCTTATACTTGTAAGGAAATCAGTTTCCATATTTGGCAGAATAGAAGAGAGAAAAGTATTGCCTTAGGGTAGCCTAACATTGTTTTATTCACTAATACTTAAAATGAGCTGTAAGTTACTTGTTTTCTAATACCTATACTCATATTCTGTATGCATGTTTATATAATAGGAAGAAATCTCTACTTTAAATTTTGTTTTAAATAGCAGTTATACAGATACCTAAGATCCAGTGCCATTTTTAACATTGTCCGGTGTCTGAGTTTCATCCATGTTGCCCCATGATCTCTGAAAGGATCTGTTGGCATGATTGATAGCAATCTTCTTTAAGTGAGGAACCTGCCTCACCTCTACCAAATTCTCAGGGCAAACCAGAATTTGAAATGAGCTAGTGAGAAGCTCAGAGCTGTTCTGTGGCAGGTACGCATGGCTGGATACAAGGAGCACCAGGGCAAAACGCTACCATAGGAAGGGGCCTCCCACTGACTGCTGAGCTTTTGTAGTAGTGTGCATGAGCCTCAAGGTATAGTTCTGCCACTAGGGTTATTTCCTAGGAGAGGGTTTTCATAGACTTGGTTGTATGCTCCAAGGGATCACTGAATCTCTTTGTTCATTGACATGATGCCTTGCTTCCTTTGAGCATTTAGTGGTGGTGGTGGTGGTGGTGGTGGTGGTGGTGGTGGTGGTGGTGGTGGTGGTGGTCAGTGGGTGGAGAGTCTTCTCATGTAATCTGAAGCAACATGTTCTTCACTAAACAACTTATGTATCCTATGTGAGTAATTAACATAATGTAAATGCTGTAAAATAAAATATCCTTTTAGGCTCAACAAAATGCTTACTGGGTTAAAAACCAATCAGTAGGATTGAGTGATGTTTGTTAGTGTTTGAGAGGAGAGAGCGGATTCTTTACACATTAGCATTCTAACTGGTGCCAACATAAACCTGCAAACTTCCAAGTCTTGGGGTGTGTGGGATTGTTTTCATGTGAGTGAATCTGGAAATGCTGATTAGGCCTGATACCATTGCTCGTTTGAAGAACAGGGCTTCATCTTTCCAACATGGCTGACAGAAATAATAAAACAATCCTCATTCCTCCACTGAGTGCTGTCCAGGGCCGTTGTTTTCATCTTACTACAGAGTTAGAAGAAGACAAAATGGCTCTAATGGTTTGCTGGTCTTGAGTCCTACTTTGAAAGAAGCCCTCCACACACGAAGCACATAACCATCCCATTAGCATACTGCCTCTTAAGTGACACCAGACTCCAAGGTCTCAGATCTTGTTATTTCTGTCGGCAAATTCTGCATGGAGAGAAGCAGTAACCTGGTGTCTTGCTCTTACATTGCTTGACCTGGTAGGTCCCAGGAGAAGGTTCTACGTAGATCAGTCTACCATGTAGGATTGAATTCAATAAAACAAGGCCCATTCAAATTCAAAAAATTCAAATTCAAAAAAATGAGGCCCATTTTTTCCTACTTAATAACTTTACCCCAGAGCATATCATTTCATCTCAAGATTTAATTATATAACTTCCTTGATGGTTCAATTTTTGTATCTGTTGCACAGAATTCTGAGGATTGATTTTTTTTAAAAAATTGAGTGGTTCTAGTGAACATACAATATATTTTAAGTATTCTTTTATTACTTAAAAGACTAAAACTTATCTTCTTTATCAAGAATGGAAAAACTGACAAAACTTAAAAGCATCATATTTAGAAATCTAGAAATTAACTAATGGCTTCATAAAATGTCTCTTCTTCACCCAAAACCCATCAACTGTCACTAGTTCTTCACTTATGAGTAGAGGCTTATGAGCCTTCCTCTATCTATAATAGAACTGCTGACTGGCTCGATCTTATGTAGGCCTTTGCAGGCAAGCACCGCTGATGTGAGTTCCTGGGTGCAGCAGTCCTGTCATGAATAGAAAGCACTCTGCTCCACTCTTTCTGACTTCTGACCCTTACAGCTTTTTGCTCTATTTTCCATAAGGGTACCCAACCTTTGTGCGGAAGGAGATATATGATATGATATGATATGATATGATATGATATGATATGATATGATATGATATGACATTGATGTTCAATTTATGTCAGTATGCATTTGTTGAAGAGTAATTACATCTCTGATGGGTCAGTAAGCTTCTTAGTACCATACCGTTGCCCCATTTTAACATCCTATGATGTCCCATTTCTGCAGGAGCCTAGGAAGCCAACATCCTACAGCAATGGTTCTGAATCTTCCTAATGCTGTGATGCCTTAATACAGTAACTCATGTGGTGTTGACCACCACTCCCCCAACCATAAGATTATTTTCATTCTGACTACATAACTGTAATTTTATTACTGTTACACATTATGATCTGTGTTTTCCAGTGGTCTCAGGTGATCCTTGTGAAGGGTTGTTGACCCCCAAAGGTATTGCAACCATGTGTTGAGAGCCACTTTCTTACAGCAATAGTGAAAAATTGTAGTATGGAAGACACTAAAGGAGACAGAATAGAGTTGAAGCCCCTTTGAAAACCCATCCCCACAAAATTATCTTTATTGGTATGTTCCATAGATGATCCCTTTTAAAAAGGCAGTTTGTTTAACCTGCGTGCTTACCATGCAGAAAGCCTTTTAGCTAGGGAGATTTCTTGAACATAAATTGCTTGCCATCATTACTGCCAAAGGGGGCAAGGAATAACCAGGTAAACGGTAGGCTGACTACAGTGCCTCAAGGAAATTTTTAAATAAGAGCTTTGGAGTGTTCTGGAATGTCTAGGAGGTGAGAAGACTGGTATATGAGTAGGACTAGGACTGTGTCGAGATCACAAAAAGACCTTCATTCCAATAATTTTTTTGACTAAAACCCTGTTTGTGTCTTATGATGTTCCATCTATACTTTCTTTGAGCGTTTTTTAAATACTTGTTTATGTCTGTGTGTGCCTGGATACATGTATGTGATGGCTGTGCAGGAGCCCTCAGAGTTAAGTAGAGTTTGTAGATCCTCTTGAACTGGAGTTACACATGGTAACTGGCATGTAGGCAGCCATGTGAGAGCTAGGAACCGAGCTGCAAGTGCTTCTAGTCCATCTCTCCAGCTCCATATATAGCTCCAAGATGCCAATATATCTTTATGGATCATAGTATGCAGACTCAGAAATGTGTATACTGCATGATAATAAAGCCAGGCTAATGAACATCCTTATCCCTTCAAACATCAATCAGTTTTATGTGTTAGTAATTTCATACTCTTCTAGTCTACTTGAAATACATCATATTGTTCAACCAAAAATTATTTCCCTGTGCTTTAAAAAGCTAAAGTAATTCTTCTACTCTACATTTTGGTGACCCTTTTAAACTTCATTCCACCCGTAGCCCCCTGCCTTCCTCAGTCCCTTGTGAAGAGACTGTATTTGCAAGACTGACTTTCTTCTTTTTATCAGTGATGGAGAAGTGAAATTTGTCTTTCTGTTTCTATTTTATATCGGTACAAATGAAAGGATTTCATTCTCATCGAAAGAGAATTGTATTTCACTGGTTAAATATGGCACATTTTTCTTCTGTTTATCCATTGAGGGACATCTGGATGGTGCCATATTTTGGCTATTATGACTATATTTTGCATGGAGGTTTAAGTGGCTTTTTGGTACACCTACTTCATCTCCTTTGTAGTTATACAGATTCAGTAGTAAAATTGGGGATCATATAGTGATGTTTTTCAAATTGCTTGAGGAAACTCAGTATTATTTTCCATAACAGCTGCACTAATTTATAACCCCACTAACAGTGAATAAGTATGTCCTTGGGCTAAAGAGATGACTTGGTCAAGAGAACTTACTGCTCTATCAGAGGGCCAGACTTCAGAACTCAGCACACATCAGTGTGGGTGGTTCACTGATGTCTATCTCCAGCTCCAAGGGAACTGATATCTCTCTTCTTCCCTTCTGGCCTCCATAGGTAGACACATGCAAACACACATGCACATACACAAAGCAAGAACATTGTATTTAAAAATATTTTCTCCTCCTCACCAATTTGGGGGTTTTGAGGATAACATTCTAACTGGGATAAGATGGTATTGCATTGTGGCTTTGATTTGGACTTCCTGATGATAAAAACCAGGAAACATTTTCCAGTTACTTGTTTATCACTTCCACACTGTCTTTCTAGAATCATCCATTTAGTTCTCTCATCTACTTTTAGCTCAGTTGTCTGGTGTGGCATGTTCCGTCTTTTAAGCTGTAGATTCTAAATATGAATCCTTATTGAATGAGTCAGGTATTTTTCCTAGTATTTCACTGTCTCACAATTCTGTTGTTCTCTCTGCAGTTCAGAAGCTTGCATGCTTGGTATTTTTCCATTTTCCTGTTCTCACTTTTGTTGACTATACCTTGAAATCCTATCTGAGAAATCACTGTCAATGTCTAAAGCATCACTTCTGGGTTTCCCTATAATGATTTCAGAGATTTAAGTTTAATTATTATATCTCTATTTAATTTAATTTGGCTTTATATAATCAAAAGCAGAGATCAAATTTCTCTCTCTCTCTCTCTCTCTCTCTCTCTCTCATGTGTGTGTGTGTGTGTGTGCAAATTTGCCACAACCATTTATTAGAGTCCATGTTCACTCCACTGTGTTCTTGACACTTCTTAAGAAAATGTTTATTGTTTGAGAGATTCATACATATATATAATGTATTTTAATCAAATTCACCCCTTGTTCTACCTCCAATTTCTTCCCTATGTCCCTCACTGTATTTTCCTCCCTGCTGATTTTTATTTTAAACCAACTAGGTCCAATTAATGCTACCTGCATTGCATGAACATAAGGTCACCTGCATCCATAGCCATCACTTTCCAATACTTAGTTGCTCAGCTAGGGGTGGGACTCACAAAGTGAATATGGATTGATGTTTTTGTCAGCTACTCTGTTTTTCTACCAGTGCCATGCTGTTTTGGTAATTGTACCTTTGTGATGTGTTTTAAAGTTGGGTATTCTGCTGCTTTCAGCACTTTAGTTTTTCTATTTGCTCAGAATTGTTTAGCTATACCTATAACTGAGTCTACTGTGTGTGTGTGTGTGTGTTTAATAAAATATCTATTCAATTGGCAGTTGACTTTTACTCCTTCTGAGCAGTAACTTCCACACTCATGCACAGCAAAGAAGACATACTATCATTAACCAACCAAATAGCATCAACAAGGAATATGAGGAAGAATATGATGCCCAAAGTTGTTACATATTATTATTTTATATGTCCAATGTCCAGCAAGAAATACTGACTATGCACAAAGATAAGAAAGCATAACCCACTGGATATTGTATTACCTGTCTGTGAAACCAACCTTTAGTCTGTCAACAGGAAGATTGTGAGTTCAAACCTGCCTTGAAATATGGACTAAAACCTTGTCTCACTCCCCTAGCCTCTCTCCAACATCAAATATGACACATCTGTGGGTAGAGGGAACAGAAACTGTGTCTGAAAATGTTCAGCTGTTGAATTTACTAACCAAAATTCTACCACAACTAGTTTAAACATATTGTGAAGAAGAAATGACCCAGGTCTAAAGTGATAAAGGAAAGCACAGAATCAGTGGTGCATCAAAGCAAGAGTGTGTTACTGAGACTGAGTGATGTAAAAATTCTAGGATTGAAAAATCTGATAAATGAGATGAAAAGTTCTCATTTATGCAAACGCAACAGCTGGTTCGAGATTAAACTAAGAATGAGTCAGACGATAGGTTCATTGAGGTTATACATTCTGAAGAACAGAAATGAAAAGCAATGGAGAACAATAAGCTGTAGCAGGAAATATTTTTTTTAAAAAAAAGCACCATCCCACGCTAATGCCAGCTACTCTCTAGCCCCGATGGTCTTGCTGCCTCCATGGCTAGCCCCATGCAGTGACCGCCCATCTCATGGTTCTCTTGCAGATTCTGTGTACGTTCCCATCCATCCACCCCTATGGTTAGCGGTCACAAATCCCTATAACCTGGTAAAAGCAAAACTCTAGAGGTTTGTAATTTATCAGTCAGATTTACATTAGGAAATTTTCAACCCACAAAACACTGCACAATGAACTCAAAACTCAAAGGCAAATACAAGCCCTACTTATTATTTAATCATCTAAGAAATTCCCAATATTTAAGGCACCCAGGACTGTGTGGTTCTGGCTCCTCTTTCTCTCCTATAGGTTCCATCTTGTCTCCCTGTCTCTGCCTGGCTTGTCTGTAAAACTCTCAGCCCGCCTTCCTTTTCCACTGCCCAATCACAGGCTCTTGCCTCATCTGGAGCTTGCCCTCACCTGCATATAGACAGCAATCCACAATAAGTAATACATCAGAAGAGCATGCACGGACCAGCATCATTTGAGCCAACAGACACATGATTGTAAAGGTTTGAATATGCTCTGTCCCATTGGAGGGAGTACAAACTTAATATGTCAATAGTAGGTAGAGGTAGAACTCCTGTGGTTGAATTCTAGTGGCTACATAGGAAGGGGAAAAAAAGGACTTAGGAACAGATACGTCCTCTCTTGGTGCCCAGTACCATCCAAGAATTCTGCCTAAAAATTATTACAGAGCTACAAGCCAAAGTAGGTATCAAAAATACATAAATAAAACAAAAACAAACAAACAGAAAATAGAAATCTGAGACTGTGGTCCTGTTTTCAACAGCACCAAAAATGGACTAATATGATGGCAAGAATCTGTTCTGAAAAACTAACAGCCTAGCTCATCTAAAATTAAGTAAACACGAGCAGTTTACACATCTAAATGGCTCAGGAGACCCCAATGGGAGAGGTCCTAAGAGATCCACATACCTACTGATCCACATCATGATGAAGCTTTAGAAAGAGAGAGACAAAGAGAATCTTAGACCTGGGACCGGGTGGTCCAGTGAGGTAACTCAGATGGTAAAGGTGCTTCTGAAAGCAGGGCAATCTGAGTTCACTCCCTGGAACTCATGTAAAGATGAAAGAGGAGAAACAACTACACAGAAGTGTCCTGTGTTCTCCATAGGAATGGTGTGGCATGTGCATGTCCCCCCTACACATCATACACACACACACACACACACACACACACACACACACACTCACACTAAATAAAAAGGTCGTTACTGGGGAAATAGCTCAGAAGTTGAAAGTATTTATTGTTCTTGTAGAGGACCTAGGTTTCATTCTAAACACCCATATTTGTGTATTCATTCTAAATACCCATTGGGCAGCTCACAATGGCTTGCAACTCCAGTGCCAGGCAATCCAATGTCCTCTTCTGGTTTTCATGGTCACTGGCATGCACGTGTGCATAGACACATAAGCAGGTACACACACAGACACATAAATTTAAAATTAAATAGTGAAAAAAAACCAGAGAAACAACTCATTATCTTTGGGAAATACTCTGTAGGATTAACACTAGATTCCTTGTCAGAAATTATGAAGACCGGAAGGCAGTGGAATCTATTCTATATGCAGAAAAACTACTTCACAGGTGCAAAGAAGTGAAGAGATTCCAGGGTACAATTCTGGCACAATTCATCACTTGGTGACATGCTCTGGAGAGAAAGTCTGTCAGACTGAACAAAAAAAGAAAAGAAAAAGGAAAAAAAGAAAAAGGAGTAAAAGAAAAAAAATGAAACAGTAATTTTTGTTACTACACTAATGCCGCCAGTAAAGATAACTACCCAGATATATTTAAAGAAAACATATTATTACTTATGCTACTTTACTTGGACATGGTTTCAAACACTATTTCATACAGCAGCAAATACAGATGTGCTTTTCCTGAGCAAGTGGTATATGAATGAGGAATTGATGTGACAGTAACGCTAAATACCAAGTGATGCCTAAGAACATAGCTTTTGTATACTGCTTTTTTTTTTCTTTCTCCTACTGAAACATGGTAGAGCCTGGCCTATAAAAGCTCCCACTGTGTGCTCTACATAAATAAGTCCCGTAATAATTCCATAGGAAATAATCTCGAACTAGGAAATAGAAACTCATTTAGGGTCCTAACTTCCAAGTCTGAAGAATTCTAGCATATTGTACACTTAGGTTAGTTCATCTGGCCATTCGTAGATTGGATGGTTTGGGGTTTGTCTGAACGTTTTGTATTCTAGCTATTAATTCCTTCCACATGTATAGTAACAAGGAATTGTGATTCTTGCTTATATTTTCATTGGACTGATGTCTTGATTTACTTCCTGGTTCTCATTACTGCACACTCTCTGCAGTGTGTAAGCCATTTATAATTCTTTTCTGTGAAAAACATCTCCATATGCTTCTTTCAATTTTATGATATTAAACCTCTGTTAGTTTTGTTTTGAATATTCTTTCTCAGGTTTTTCAAATGTGTTTTCTTCTTTAAAATATTTACTTCATTACCTATATATGTATGTAGGGGGCTGGAGTTTCTGTACACCTGAGTGCAGGTTTCTGGTGAGACCAGATCTCCTGAAACCAGAGTTGCAGAGTATTTGTAAACCACACATTGTGGGAGCCTAGAATCACACTTTGAATTTTTCACTAAAGTGATACTCACTGTGAACCACTGATCACCCACCCTCTGCTTTAAAAGAAAAAAAAAGTTTTTCTTTTACATTTTTTCATAGCATTCTTGATCATGATATTTCTGTGACTTAAATAACTATATTTATGAATTAGCTTAATTTTTAATTGAACTTGTCAATCTGTCTAGAATTCATAGTGGTGTGGGCATAAAAAAATCTAACCTTTATTTGTTATAGTTGATAACTATTTCTCTTTATTTGTCGAATAATCTCTCCTGGAGATGATACGCTGTAAAAAGATGAATTTTTTATTAAGGCTTGAGGAAAAGGAAGTTTAAGAAAGGGCCTCAGCACACCCTAAAATTTAAAAAAAAAAGTGGGTCTCTTCAAAGATTTTAATATTTTATTTAATATACTAAAGGTAGAATTTTGCTTATCAGCATTCCAGGCTGCTTATAAAACTTCAGCCTCTCCAGCTTTTGTTTAGCATGTTAACTATTTGCTTCAAACTGCATGGCGGGGTGCTCCTTGAGCCTGAATACCAACGGCGTAAGTTCTATTCGTCCTCTTCACAAGTGGCATGCAGTCGCATTTCCTCATGTCCTGCTGGATTCCAGGGACCCAAGGGTAAATGGCGCCCGTTTCAACCTTCTCTCCTGGATTTACACTTAGATGCATAACCTGATAAGAGTGATTGAGGGTTTTCTATTTTTAGCTACTTTTTGTTATTGTAGATCAGGCATATGAGGTGCAGATGTGCATATGCATGTGTATGATGTCCTTAGAACAAAATACACAAATTTCACAAAGTGCAGGACTAACGAACGCACACCATGATGAGCGCTGTTGTTGCTCACGTTTTCCTCAGACGCGGGAGTGTTTGTTTGTGCTCAACCCCAACAGTGATTATTACATGTCCAGCTTTTTATGTCTTGTTTATAAACCGTGGTCACAAGTACACTGTGCTTCTCAATCATTATAACTGCGGATATAGCTTAAGTCTCTTTATTTACATAGTGATAATTGGGAAGAGAACTAGGGAGAGAAAGAGGAAGGAAAGGAAAATATAAGTGATATCAAGGATCCCCCATACTCTACAATCATAAAAAATTAATTTATTAGCTAATGGTAATAGAACGCTCATCACAGTTCTGTGCTTTAAATAATATCAGGATGCTATTTCTCTGTAACTTTCAGCCATATTTTTCTGGCCTGTGGTTTTCTTTCTGCAAACCGTCATCTCATGGTAGGAAGCTAGAGAGTCTTACTTTATTGGTTAGCACCTTTGCTGGAGATAAGAGTACTTCTTGTTAGCATCTCTAGGACATGTCCCTTAAATGGTTCTCACTGGTCTCATCGTAGTACTCATAGACATTCCAAACCCAATCACCACAGCTTGGAAAGAAAGATGTTGCCAGCGAGGACTGTGTGTTTCTGTGATGTAGACAGAGGTTGAGTGAGATGGAAAAGGATAAAAAATGTTTCTGTTGCCAGTTCTGTTCCCAGAAAGTGGAAGATGTCTCAACCACAGCAGGTATTCTAGAGGACCGAGCATCTCACTTCCCAGTCCCTCAAATATGGAGTACTATCTTAGCTCAAAATAAGAAGAGCTGTCCCAGAGAGGAGCATTATAAAGGGTCTTGTACTACAGGCTTTCTCGTTGCAAGAAGTGCCTTCCCTCCCTTGGTAGCTACTAACACTGGAAAAACTTGAAATATTATTTCCAAGCATTTTTGTTTTGCCATCTGCCATTGACTGTCACATTTCACAAGTTAAGAAACATGTTATTTCTTTGTTTATTTTGTCAGTCTTTGGTATTCTCTGGAGAGAAATTACATCTTTTCTGTTTCAGTGGGATACATTTAATCTGTTTTGTCTTGTCTCTAGACTCGATGTAACTCCTTGTGGTTCACAGTCAAAGGCTTTTCTCTCTTTCACAGTTGGCAAATGAAACAAATTCATTCCATGTCCTGGATAACACAGATTTCTGGGTCCATTGGAGTGAAAGCCAGGAAACACAGATGCCTGAGTTTAGCGCAGACAAGACTCTTCAATGTAGAATCCAGTTCCTCCAAAAATGTATCTGTTACTCTAGTATGTTAGCCTGTCAATGTAAGTATTCCTGGAACCCATGACCTTACACTCTTGACCTTTTTATGGTTCCCATTACTGTCTGTAGACTCCATGTTAATTCCTACACATATCAAACAACCACAGTCTTATAGTGGGAGCTATATGGTACATGTGTTCATTGTGCATTTAATGTTGAACTTGAGGCAACTTCTTAGACTGTCTTTCCAAGTAATTAGCCTGACTTCATGGGTTTCTTTCTGGTCTAGAATATTGTCCTATGGTTATTTTGTATCCGAAGAAGCTATGAACCAGCTAGATGCTCTGCTAGATGTGTTGAGGCAACACATCCTTTTCTTTCTAAGATTTAAATCCTCTTCTTTCTATTACTTAAAGTTTAAGAGAGTGTGAGTGTTCTACAGTGGTTTGCTTAAGCTATTCTTATCTAATTATTTATTCTTAGCCACAACACTCTCTATGGTCAATTATGTTCAACCAAATACATACCTGAATATCACAGGTATATATTCCTGAGCACAGTCATTTCCCATCACTAGTAATGATGTATTGATGTCCTCATTAGATGTCTTTACAATATGATGGATGCAAGAGTTGAGTCCTCAAGTTCATAACTTCAGAAATTTGCTTCTCTTTGGATCCCAGTAAATTCTACTGTAATTAAGCTAAAAATTAGAAAACAATGAAGGAATCTTTTATTTCATAATGATGGATCTTTATATTTCATACTCTACACTTAGATTTAAGTTAGTATATATCTGTCACAGGAGCATCTAACTTACTGGCGCTATCAGGAGAAATCCTGTTGCTCACTGTGCCATCCACAAGTCAGAAGCAACTGCAGCAGCATCAGTTACAAAGTCGGCCACAAATATCTCAGTATTAGTCTTTCATCCATATTGCTGAGTGTCTGGCGGCTGAGTGTTTGCATTATGGTAGGAGATGTTTATTGTTGTAGATACTTAAGTTAATACATCATTATTGAGAATAAGTTCTCATATGTTGAGATGGGGGTTAGCAAAAGGGCAAAATATGTAAGACATGATTCCTGCCCTGGAGAGGAAGGTAGGGCTAACACAAATTAATGCTTGATATTTAAAATAGCATATTGTTAACAACCAAACTGAATGTAGAATAAGCTCTTGACATTCAATACGGGTAGCTCTGGAGACCAATTGAATTCCCAGGTATGTACAGTTTGATCATAAAATGCATAAGATGAGAGGGAAAACACAGACTGAAATTTGATTAGAAAGTTCAGCTCACTCAGATGTACCAGGGTGGCTCACAGGGACCTGCTAAAACATCGTGCAAATTCATAGCCTTGGCTAAATACTTCTGAATTGGACATTCTGGAGGAATGTTAAAACTCGGAACACCATGGTCAGTGCATATCAGACACACAAGAGGCATCTGAAGGTCAATGAGATGGCTCAGTAGACAAAGTCATTTGGTGAGCAAGCCTGGCCACCTGAGTTGGATTTCCAGAACCCATATTAAGGTGAAAGGTGATAACCTGACCTTTATTATACTCTGACTCCCAGAGCTCCAAGCCATGCATGCAACACACATGACAGCACACACACTGTAACAGTGATTTTTAAAAGAAAATATTTTAACAAGTTTAGAAAGCACAGTGGCCATTCTAGAATAGAAATTACTATCAAATCATGAAAACAGACGTCAGAATGGTCATTGGATTATTAACAGAATTAGAAAAATTGAAGAATGGAGCTGAAAGAATTGGAAGCAGATCTATCTAGAGACAGTCGCTGGGGATACAATGACAATCACCTTACATACCCACCAAGGTCTTTCCATGACCACAGGCCGATTGTATCTGGTCTTTTCTTCCATGACAGCCAGTGTCCAATGTCTGTGTCCCATCTCCCCATTCAGGTTTCACCGTTGAATCCAAAGCTACCACCTACAGTAGCAGACATCACATAACAAAGCAGTTCACACAGAAAATGGCATAAGTTGGTAAGATCACTCCTACACCCTCCACACAAATGACATAGGAGTGTTCACTGCAACCAAAATCAGTGTATTATAGTACTTTTCTGATCTGTGGAAATGGGACATCTTGATGATCACAGTATTGTTTTCTAGTGAAAAGGCTTCCCTGTGTTCTTTTACCAAGCAATCAGAACCATGCACACGTCTAAATGTCTCCTCAGACTTTTTACTTATATGGGCGGGTTGAGACCATTTTTACAATTTTTGTTTTGTTTACAAAAGACCTTCCAAAATTGCACACATTGAGTTTAAATTGCTATTCTCACCTTGTGGATGAGAAAATACGTATTATTTAACCTACTAACATTTTGTGTTTTATGCATTTTATTCAAGTGTGAATTTCTTCTTTGAAATAATGTACAGCTTTAGGGCCCATCTATTCTTTTCATAGATGTACAATCGTTATACATGGTGTAAAACTTTATGGTGGAACTTGTTCCAAAGCAGAAGGGCTTTCTGTGATGTGTATGTTCCTCCCTTTCTCTTCCTCCACCATGTTAGCTCTCTTTCATTTGTAATTAATGCACACAAGCATTGAATTTGTGAATGTAGCTAGGGGCCCCGTGTAAGGAACGATTCATGTTTATTTTGTGTTTATTTAAATCTGCAAACTGCAGAACTTGGCACCTTTGGCCATGTGACTCTGGCTCTAAAATCCAGAATAGAAGAGACTGCTGGAACCATTGATGCTGGTTAGCTGGAGTTAAGAAATTAGCGGTGATTAAGAAAAGACTAGTGTCACTGAGGTGAAATCTGGGTATTCTGAGAGCACAAATAAAGCTATGTACCAGAGATAGCCAAGGTTCTACTGTGTGCCTCAGCTGTACTTGATAATGTGTAAGAGTCACCCAGGTGGTACTGGTTTTGAAGGCATGAAGGGATCATGAAGAACAGCTGAGGCTTAGCACTGTGAGAGACCATGGAAGGCCATTGGTAAAGGTGCAGCCTCAGTTACAGTTGATGGCCCAGGACTGAATGCAAAGGAGCTGAGGCTTGTCACCTCTATGAGAGGCTGTTTGTGAAGCCTAGTTGCAACAGAAGACCCCAGCATATTGGAGATGCCAGTACCATGGGATGATCACTAAGAACAGCAGCAACAATGGAATAGATCAACCTGAGATTAGAGTGCTTATAGAGGGAAGAGCTGGAGAAGTGATGCCAGCCCTTTGGAGGAGTCCAGAAGATCATGTGTGGTTCCAGACATTGAAAGAAGAAGCTGTAACATTGAAATTGCCTTGGAGACTCCAAGATGTTCAAGGTGCCAGAGTCATGGGCTATCTGCTGAGGAAAGATGCTAGCAGGGAGTGGAACCAGCTGAGGAGAAGGAAGTTTGTTGCAGTCAACAAAGATGAAAAAGGAGTTGGAGATCTGAAGAGCGATTTGAGATCAGACATGGAGATGCAGAGTTTGGAGTTGGCCCAGCTGGTTTCCTGTCTTGTTTTGGAGATTAAAGTTAAGTGGTTGGAGGAATCTCAGAAGAGACTTTGAGCTTTGGACTTTTAACATTGTTGAGACTGCTATAGACTATGGAGACTTTTGAAGCTGGACTAAATGTATTTTGCATTATGCTATGTTTAGATATGGCCCCCATAGACTCATATGTTTGAACAGGCCTATGGGGGCCAAGAAGTGGAATGTGATGGTTTTGTATATGCTCCACCCGGGGAGTGGCACTATTAGAAGATGTGGCCTTGTTCCGGTAGGTGTGACCATTTTGGAGTAGGCATGGCACTGTGGGTGTGGGCTTTAAGACCCTCACCCTAGCTGTCTGGAAGTCAGTATTCTGCTATCAGCCTTCTGATGAAGATGTAGAACTCTCAGCTCCTCCCGCACCAGGCCTGCCTAGATGCCACCATGTTCCCACCTTGAGGATAATGGACTGAACCTCTGAACCTGTAAGTAAGTCCCAATTAAATTTTGTCCTTTTAAGAGTTGCTTTGGTCACAGTATCTGCTCACAGCAGTAAAACCCTAATACACTATCTATCATTACAACAGTGACTGTAGTATCCCAGGACTTCTTGCTCCTAGCTAGCCAGCTAATTACCCAGCAGCACCTGTTCCTCAGCCTCTTGTTTCCAGCATTATCCCCAACCTGTGGTGATCTTCATTCTACCTTCAATTTCTATGAGATCCGTAGTAGAAAATATTAAACTAGATTGATCAACTATTTTTATGTGTATCTGTAGGTATTCTTGTTTGTGCACATACGTTGGGACAAGCATTTGCATACCGAGGTCAGAGGTTGATAGCAATAGCGGGTATCTTCACCCTTCATTTCTTCCCCCTTGAATTTTGAAGCAGGTTCTCTCGATGAACAGCCTCAAGCTCACAAGTTTGGCTGCCATTGGACCCAAGGGATTCTCCTACCACCGTTCCTGCCTTTCAGTGGCTGGGTTACATGTGTGTGCCATAAAACTCAGGATGATTTTTACATGGGTCCCAGGGGTCTAAACTCAGTCTTTCATGCTTTCATGTAAGTACTTTACCAACTGATCCTTCTAGCTTCCTGCCCCTTAAGAGCAACGTTTTGAACATCCACATATGGATGAGATCATATTGCAACTGTGTTTTGTGCCTTGTCTAACAAAGAGGTCTTCATTATCCATGTTGAAGCAACTGACTGGTGGCAGTCTTCTATATGGCTTACTAGTATCCCAGTCGATGTAGGTACCACATTCTCTTTACATAATCATGAATTGTTGGACACTCAACCTTGTTTCCATTTCTTATATGTTGTGCATGGTGCTGCAGTAAACCGGGGACTGCATATACTGAGCTATTCTTACATTCCTGGGATAATTTCCACTGGGTTATTATGGTATCCAGTTACATTTGCTGCTACTTTGTTGAGAACTTTTGTGTCTGTGCTCATTATGGATGATGCCCAGTGGCTTTATTGCATTTTTATATGGTTTGGGTGTCAGCATCCTGCTGGCCTCTTGAAATACAAAGAGACCTTTCCTTTATTTTGAAAATAATTTAAGGAGAATTGCTGTTGGTTCTGTAATTGCACCCTAGAACTCATCAACCACGCCATCTAGCCCAGGCTTTTGATTGACAGCAGTGTTTTTTAAAGTATCTTCTTAGGATACTTTAGGAGTTTCAACACTTTTACTTGAGCAGTTGTAATCACTGTCACCTGTAGTCAGATGGGTCACCATGGTACACACATGTGTTTCAGGTCCACCAAGAGAGTTTTAGATAAATTCCTCAACATCAGGTTCACTAAGTGAGCAACATAGAAAGTTATCAAGTCACCCCAACTGTCAGATATGTTAAACCAGGTCTCTAAGTGTCATCTAACCGATTGCACTATGAGCAAAGCAGCCAAAATTCAAGGTTATGCATGTACTATTCTTCATAGCTTCTGGATTTTAAGGATAAATTCTCTTAAGTTTATTTTAGAGTGTGTGTGTGTGTGTGTGTGTGTGTGTGTGTGTTGCAAATGACTGGAGGCCAGAGGCATTGAATTCCCCTAGAGCTAGAATTATAGACAGTTGTGAGCTACCTGATAGAGATTCTAAGAATTGAACTTGAGACCTATAGAATGGCAAGGGCTTTTAACCTCTGATTCATCTCTCTAACTCCTTAAATTCTTCATCACAGATACTGTGCATGCTGTAAGTCCAGGTGTTTATAAAAGACAGAATGGATTCTATTCTATTTTTTGGGAGTTCAGCCTACTGTGATTTGTTGTTATAACTTGATTAAATATTTGTCATTTAATGTGTGATGTTTATATTTAAAAATAACCATGTGTACATATATATATGTGTGTATATATATATATATATATATATATACTTGATACCTGTTTTCATCTCTACTTTTTTGCCTTCCAAATGGAGAAGTCATATTCATGTTTGCATGTTAATTCAAACATTTGTGACAACCTCCCTAGTTCTCAAAACTAAAAGTTTGTGAAAACAGATATGCAAAGGCTACACAATCGACCATCTCATTCAAAGTGAACTCATACACATACAGTTATGAAGACTTGGAAGGCTGGTTATTCATAACCGCGTTTGATGCATTGACCTCTTTCTTTAAAACACAGCCTAGACAGCTTTCCATTCGCCCTACTCGGGGCACACGTGTCCTACCGTCTTCATGTGAAACTTACGACCTTCCTGATAAGAGCACTGTAGTGTGGGACAGGAGGGAGCAGCAACATGGGTCACCCTCTCTGTGTCCCCCACTGTGCCACCCGCCGTCCTTGCACGGTCCACTTGCTTCCTTTGCTTCCTTTCCGTATCTTACAAGCATCAGCTGCTGAGTCAGCGATCTCTCATCTGAAAACTCTGACGGGGGGATCTTCATTTTATTTCATGTTGAACCATCTTGCAAGAGTGCTCTGGGATCGATCCCCTCTGAATCCGTTCCAACCCTTTATCGCTGGACATCGCTGGTGCGTTTTCTTTGTACGTTGATTGTTTTGTTGTTGTCCACATGGGCGATTGTGGCTATCACAAACGAGGAGGCCCAGTCAGCTTGTCTGGGAAGCAGCTAAAAAATTAATATGCAGTAAAGGCCCTGCTGTCTGGTGGTGGTAGAGTCATGCTCACTAATCAAGAATTCTGGCCATTATAGAGTGACCATAACTATTACATATGGATTATTGCTTTTCCAAGGCATAAAGAGATAACATATAATTTCCTGTAAAACGAGATCAAATAATTGTGGCTTTGATAGTCCAGAGTGTGCTTTAAGAATTCATGAGGCTTCAAAGTCCATTTTGCTTCCATCAATTTTGAGTTTACCATAGAGGCATAGAAATGACTTGGGGGGGTGCAGTAATTAATAGGACATTGGGTAGTAGAGATCTGCCAGGGGCTGATTTTCCTAAAGGAATCTGATTCTTTACAATTGTCCCACTGATTCTGCTCGCATAGTTAGTAGGGCACCATTGGGGTAGAAAGAACGATTTTTTTTCCGATTTCTCACTAGAAAAATAAATGTGACTCGGCTCTGGAGCCTTGCCTTCGCCAGGATTGGCCACTGCTCATGCAGGGCCCCCACTTCAGCAATGTGGACCTCCTCCAGATTTATTGTAAAGGGGGAACCATGGTGTTCTGGAGAACACAAAGATGGGGGTGCTACGGACTTCTAGAAGATCTTAAAAGGGTTCTCAGCTGCCTCAACCAGGAGTTAATTGTCCTTTCCTAGTAACCGCACTTCCTCAGTCATGAGAGTCAGTCTCTCTCTCTCTCTCTCTCTCTCTCTCTCTCTCTCTCTCTCTCTCTCTCTCTCTCTCTCTGCCTTTGTGTACACACCAGCAAAGCTCCGGGCGCCTGTCTTCCACGTGGCAATCCAGGCTGTGTTGCTGTCAGAGCCCACTCGGGGGCTGGGGGTGGGGCTGGGTGGGGGGGAGATGCGGGTGTGATTAGCTCTAAATGAAGTTCTAAACCACTGGTACATGAAATGAAACTATTTTTCCCCCCTCTTTCTCCTTCCCCTTCCCTTAACCTGAGCTGCTCATGTAAGTGGCTTCTCATTTGCTTTCTCTTGAGAAAACAAAGTAAAATAAAATAACGAATGGGGATTAAAAAAAAAAAGAGAAAGAAAAAGAAAAAGAAATCCCTTTGTGAAGACAAGTTCTTTTGCTGCGGAGAAAAGGGGAGTCATTTGCTGCTTTCGCGGTGTCAGTATTAATTTCCAAGCAGTCAAAGCCACTGCTAATTTATTTGCAGAGCCAGCCATCCCCCTGCCCAGGAGCGAGGCTGAGAAGGCAGTGGTTTCCAGCTTCCAGCATTGTTTGCTGACAGCCTGATTTCCCACAAGGCCCTTCCCACCTGTGTTCCTGTTGGTTTTCAGTGCTTGAGCCTGCCTTTCTTCTCCCTCGCTGCTGCCTCCCCAACGGCTGCTGAAGGCCCTTCTCATCTCTGGGTCTCTCTCATCCACTTCCTCCCTCCAGGCCTAAGGACTCCTGGCAGTTCTTTCTGTCACACAGCACTTAGAGGCTCTGCTGGGAACATCCCAGGGGACACCCAATGTCTCCCCTCCCCCCTCTCTCTCTTCCTCTCCCTCTCTCCTTTCTTTCTTTTTGCCCCCCTTGTTTTTGTTTCAAGGACAAGATTCAAAAGAGCCTGCTACAGACAGGTTGTAGGGTGCACCTTCTGATGTGCCTTCAGTTGGGGCCTGAGCAATTTGAATAGCTGTACTCTGTAAAAGTGTCCCCCCCCCCCAAAGCCCATTAAATTCTGTAAAAATCTCTCCGGCTTTGAGGGTTTCCTGATGGAGGTCCAATTTGGGGTCCAGGCTGCCAAAGTATGCATCCCACATCCTACCAGCACTTCAACAATGGGAAATATTGAGCTCCTGATTTGGCTCTAGCTGGCTGCATATCAAAAGGTAGGAGGAGGGAGGGAGGAGCCCAGCAGCAGCAGAGCCCGCTCCATGCTCCCCGTACGCCATATGCCGCAACCAGGCAGGTAAGAAACAGAGAGGGCTCTAGCCTGGCTCCCATATAATGCACACATATAAGGTGCTAGCCCGCCACCTTCTAGCTCATCTGCTGGCCAGTGGGGGCAAGAGTGAGACGTGTTCGCACCAGTGGCAAAAGCCACATCTGCACGGGATTGAAAAGGGAGTGTGGACCGCCCACTTTCCAGATCATGGCTGAAGCCATAGGCATAGGTTGAGGTGAGGAAGAACATCCCTGGAGACGTGTAGTCTGTGCACCAGATACGTCCTCTGGGGCAGGACCTCTGATGTACTTACTGGTTAAGAAAGGCCACGGGTAGAACTTTGCTGGCAAAATGAACCTAGCTGTTCAACCTGTGCTTAATGTGTACAGGTTATTTAGTGCACTTTCTTTTGTAATTTCTGTGGTTAGACGCCCCTTGGACGGTCGTGAGTTTGTGTTTAAAGGAGCTGTGTTTAAAACACTCGAGGAGGCTCAGCGGGCACACTGCTTTCTATATAGGCAGGAGGACTTGAGTGTGGCTGCATACGTACATACCACCCCCTATAAAAGTTAAATATAGTGTCATGAGCCTGTGACCCGAGCACTCATTTGTGGAGGTCATACAGACTGGCAGACCCCCTGGACCTCGCAAGCCTGGAAGTCTAGTTAATGGTGAAGCTCCACGCTCAGCGAAATTCTCAAAAAAATAAAAATAAAAATAAAAATTTTTTTAAATATTTAAATTTTAAATTGTTAAATATTCTCAGTCACAGAGACTGGCCTCCACACATGTTCACGTGCACCCCTGTACCCCTCCCCACCCTGGAAAACACAGACTCTGTCCATGTAGATTCACCATTAGAACTACCAAGTTACATTATGGCATAATCTGTAACTCACAAAAGGCTCAAGGTGTGGCAAACAGAGTTTTGTTCTCTTTGGTGATTTGACAGAGCATAAGTCTGAACAACATCTGCGAGCCCCATCCCGGCTAATTATGTAATTAAACACACAAAGACCCACCTTGTTAGGATTCTGTTTTCCTTCCCTTCCCACCCACTAACTCCCTGGATCTTCTTTTTCCAGATGTTTCTGTCCCAGTCTCTGAGATTCCTTAGTTGAGTAAGGCTATCAGACTCCCTTAGAGTTTTAAGGTTCGTTCACTTCTTAGTTTCCGTCCCTGAGCCCGCGGTGACTAAAAACCTCTTCTTCTTCTTTTTTTTTCTTTTGAAAACAGAAGAGATGTCATTTCCTTGCCTGTGAGTATAACTCCAAAATTCCTAAGCCAATTTCTCTCAAACTTTGTAAGCAACTCACCTTTGGGCTGAGACTAAACAGGGAAAGTTTGGGCCCCAGAGGACAGTTTTTTCTTTTTTTTCTTTTCTTTTTTTTTTTTCTTCAGAGAAGTTGCAAGTGAGAAGTAACACAGCCGCATGATGAAACTCATCTGACAATTGCCACCTGCCCTCCTTGTCGCTCGCTCGGCCTCATTCCTGCTCCCCTGGCCCTCCTGGGAATTCTGACTTTTCTTTTCTCTCTGTTAAGTTAGCAGTTCCTCACTCCCTTCCCCCCCAAGCGTGTTTGTCCTCTGGGATGGAAAAACGCTTTAAGTCTGTAAACTGCATACATTTTCTCCCCAAATCATCTTGAAGCTCAGTTTAAATTGGATGGAGGAGATTCATTTATGGGAGCCACAGCTGCGTACCCACGGACAGAGTGGTCCGGACGGTCAGATTGGATCCGTAGGAGCCAGGGTAGCCAGTGCAGACTACTAAAGACAGGAGTTTCTGGTGTGTATTTACACAAAGACCATTTTCCTGTAAAGCACTGAGAACGTGGGCTGAGGATTTTTTTTTTCACTCTCCCGGTGGTTCCTGTAGTTTAAAGTCCTAGTTAGTGACCCAGCCTGAACATGATGAAGAACGAGATGTCCAAACTGAGGGCACACCACGCAGTGTCGCCTGCCACGCATGCCCTCAAAGATGCCAGCAATGACTGGAGCCAATTTGTTTTCAATCATGATTCTCTAGATGAATCGGAAACTGAGTCTTTACCTATGTGGGATTTTCCAGTTCTCCCCCCCCCCCCAAGGGCGACCTTGAGTTCCAGAAGACCAATGGGGTTTTCTTAGATACTCACAAGGAACCTTCTCTGCTGCTCTAGTGATTTCTTTGAGCTAAGGTGGCCTTATGATCTCCGGTGGCAATATCTGCTGATCACTGCTGAGAGGCTGGCTCTTCCTTTCTCGTCCCTTCCGTATCAACAGTTTGTCTTCTAGAATCCCTTTTGAGGTCAGGTGACTGTATCTCTCATTGGAATCTGGTCACCTTGTTGACAACACCTGGTAATGGTCTCTCTTATTCCCCACCGACCTTGCTCTTTCCAGGGGTTTCTGAGTGTCTATGTCTATGTCTCAGCTCTAGGAAGCGGAGGATAGAACCCCTCTCTGAGACTTTCCACATTCCCGCTACGCCACCTCCTACCTCCCTTCCTTCTGCAGCACGGAGGATGGGAGGATTGTTTGCTCTTCAGGCAAGCCCAGTTACCCACAAGCCTCTTCGCTTGCTCGTGGTTCCCCTCCCTCAGATACCCTCATTGCCTGGTTGTGTTGCTTCCCTTAAGGGTGTTGGAGATCAAGAGCCTGCATACAGTGCTTTTTGCCTTTACTTTGAATCCTTATACAACCATTTTAAAATGTATCTTAGACCGCTATGGAAAAATGGCCCACGCAAGTTAAAATCCAAAGAAAAGGAGGGGAAGGAAGAGAAGGAGAAAGAGGAGGCAGCACAGCTATAATTAAACTCATGGTGCTTTATTTGGGGGTTATTTGCAAGCCTCCAATTTACTTAACCTTTCTTCTGCTTAGAGACTGTTTAAATAACTCTTCTATCAAAAGTCAATGGGAAGAGTAGGCACAGCTAACACTAACGTGGTGATTAGTCTCTGCTTGCTAAGTTCCTTTTAACAGTCTTTGGAATCACTTCCATGGCCAGTTACAACCTGTGAATTCGCAGAGTGGTGAAAAAGGAAAAAAAAAAAAAAAAAAAAAAAAACGCGAGCGGTGGAATCAGAGCCACTTCCGTGCTTAGCGAACAGCTCTGGTGCCTTATGCAAATTAAAGAACTTCTGAGTCTCCTGGTCCTCAAGTGTGAACTGTTTTAGTCTTGTTGAGAGGTGTAGATGAACGCATGTGTGCAAAACACCTCGCACGTAGTAAATATTAATGTTTCCTTTGCTTGTTTTATTATTCGTCTTCTGTTTCCGCCAGAGCCCAGTCCCTTTTCGGGGTGGGGGGGGAGAGATGTGTAGAAAGCTACTCCGAAAATGAAGAGGGACTGACTAAGGTGATAACTCAAAAGTGGGAGTGTGTGATTGCCTTACTGGGGGAGCAAAGCGGTGGAAAGGAGGAATGGGAAACTTTGAAATAAATGTTATCTTTGTAGTTTATATAGACTGTATTTTTAAAATTTGAGCCTGCTCAGAGATCATGAATATACAGGGACACAGATGCTAGATAGATAGATAATAGAATGAGAGACCAGTAGGTAGGTGGGTAGATAGGGAGATAGACTTGTAGCTATGCAAATAGATGAGTAAATTGACAGGTGGATGGATGAAAGATGAGAGATAGATAGCAGATGAATGGATAAGTGAATTGATACAGGATCGATGCTAGAGATGGAAAGACGATCGACAAATAATAGATTTGGGTAGAGAGATGCTAGATGGTGGGTGGTTGAAAGATAATAGATACAGCAGTATAGATGTGGTTAAATATAGATGATAGGTCGAGAGACATGGCAGATAGACAGTTGATAGAGTATTGATTATAGCTATAATGATAGACAATATAGATGATAGACAGACAGACAGAGGAGTGCTGGAAAGAATCCTGGCTCTAACTACTCCCTAGCATTTTCTTGTGATGCTTCCAGGGAATTCTGTGTATACAACAGTGAGCTTATCATTATGGTGTCAGACGTCAAGGAGTTATAAAAGACAGTCAATTATAGTCCCAGCATGGATCCGGAGAAGAACTGGAGTTCAGGGACAGAGCAGCTTGTCCTGACACTGGTTTGCAGTGGCATCTCTTCTCTGTGTGTTTCTGGGGCTCCATGTGTAGGTGATTTCCATCCTTTCCCTCTGTAGGTATTATCCAAGAGGCTGGGTGCCTCTTGGAGAGAGTGGTCAATGGCTGTAAGTTCTCTTATGGTCCATCCTACCCCTAAGTCAAGCTCTTTCATAGCTCAATAAAACCATAAGATTGGGGACTTTCAAAAAGCGATTGCAGTGCCCAGATGCTAATGAGACACATACATCTGAAACAACTGATTTTTTAAAAAAGAAGACTTTGGAAAATAGGTCCCAGCCCAACACATAGAGTGGCTGGCTAACTTACCATGCTGTGAAGCATTCCACAGAACAGAATGCCAGGCCCATATATTTTGCCATGAGTCACTGAGACCTGAATAGAGTGAGGCAATCAGGGTACTTGAGTGGATCTCCCATTAGGGTCCCTCTGCCAGTCTATCACCAACAAATGCACTGACCTGGCAGATCAAAAGCCGCTAGTATATTTCCAGAATATGCTTTGTAGTCAATAATAAATAAATCCTAAGGTGTGTGATTATGAAATGATAGCCACATTCACTCACCTGTCTATCAGAGAAGCCATAGTTGAGTTTCAACTCCCATCCCCTGGGCCTGTGAGATAGAAGCTAGAGTCTTTGCTTGTTGTGTTTAAAATTCCTGGCAACCCTGGGCTAAGTGCCCTGGGGGTGGAACTAGTCTCCATTGCTTCGTGATCCATTAGCTAATGGGCATGATCCTGTTAGCTTTCTATTTATCCCTTAAGCCATTAAGGTTCACCTGCTGTGTCTGAGGCTATACTTGACCAAAAGTGACGGTTGAAATGAACCAAATGTCAAACCATGTATGATCTAAAAGTTATTATTTCAGACATAGTTGGTTTCATGGAAAGGTGAAGGTGTTACAAACTGTCACAAATGACACATGGGGTCCTGGGCATCATAGGCAAAGCACGCCAATGTGGTAGGTAGCTGTAGGAGAAGTGCCAGGAGAACCACCTTCCTAGCGCCCCTAGTGTCTGCTAATAGTGTCTTCCTGGGACTCTTGGAAGCTGCTCATAATAGTTCCTAATCTCTTTTTCAATGCATTCTTTATCATCTTTAAGTAAAAATCCCCCAGCCACTGGAACAAAGGAGAGAGAGAAGAGGATAGTGAGAGGAATAAATATTAGGTGTGTGTGTGTGTGTGTGTGTGTGTGTGTGTGTGTGTGTTTAAATATCATGATAGTATCCATTTATTTGTGCTAATACACAAAAACAATTGAAAACCCAGCAAGCAAACACTCCCCATCCCCAGTCTACAGAAGGCTGACTGAGGGTTTGAGTTGTGCCAGCTAGCTGACCTCATCTTTTACTGCTGGCTCATACATTCAGTCATAGGAATCCTTGGTATGTGATCCTCCTCCTATGGAATGTTCTCTCTTCATCCAATGTATCTTGAATATCAGTTTGGACTCCTTTTGTCCCCCTCAGAGGAGCCCCCCACTGCCCCTCCGCACCTGGTCAGATCTCTAGCTCACTGTCCTTTTGGCTTCCCATCCTTAAAGAGTCCCATGGATTACCGAAGTTGTGTCTGCCTCTCTGGCTCCATGAAGCTTCCTTGAAGGAAAAGGCCAAGTCTGGCTTTTCTCACCATGCCTCTCCATCACCCATCACAGTTCTTACTGCAGGGAGGAAGGAAATTATTCGATCTTGAGTGATCTCAAGACCCAAAATATAGAAAGGACAATTCAGGTGCAAAGTGTCCAGAGAAAACACCAGATACATCTTGGATGTCATTCCTTATAGCTGAGGTGATCCCATCAATTTCTATCATTTCAGTAATCATTACCTTGACCTATATGGGTAGCCTTAACAACAATATAAATACTTAAGATGGCTACCTTGGATTGGTACTCCATGAACAACTGTTTTCTTAAAGTGGGTCCTTAGAGATGGATATTCCACAACTTCTGGCTCGTTCCTCTGGAGAACTTATGTCTCTTTATGTCATTCCCTTATGACATCTGCAAGGGCAGAGAAAGGATTCTGCATACTTGACAGATGAGCAAATGTCTCATCCTCTTTCACACTGGCAGAAATTGGAGTCATTCTGATTTCGTTTCTACATCTCCAATACTCCCAGTCTTTTCTAGGCCAGGATGGTCACATATCTTTCAGTACAATTCTCACAAAGCATGTGAGGTATGTGCATTGATCTAGGTTTATCATTATATGTCATTAGGAGACCATATAACACTGGGCTCGTTGGCAAAATAATCATAGTAGGGTCTCCCTAGGACACCTGACATATCTGTCCACTGATTCTTGGTCCTGACCACTGTTCCAGGTATGGTTTTCAATTTGTGGGCATTCTATGTGTTGAATACATACTAAAATTCTTAAAAAATAAAGAAACCTCTTCTCTCCAGATGCAACTGTGATTTTAAATTTTTTATGACTGTGTTTGTGAGTACATATGTGTGCCAACAAATATATAAACATCCAAAAGGAAGTCCACCTCATATCATTCCACAATTGTTATCTACTCTTTTTTCCCTTTAAATAATCTCTGATTGGCTGTAAACCTTCTAGGTAGACTAGGCTACATGCCCAGTGATCCCCCAGCCAGTGATCCTCCTCTGCCTCCTTAGCATTTGATTACAAGCAAGCATCATTACACCTTGTTTTTCTCCCGTGGGTTCTGGAGATCAAACTCTATTGTGCTTACAAGGCAAGCATTGCACTAGACGAGTGATCTTGCACGCCCCAAAGCCTTGTGACATGCCATTTCCAAATAGGCTCCAGTTCTTCAGATCCATGTTTGCTTTCCTAGACGCCTGGGACAACATGTGATAAAACATACCTCCAGTGCATACATAATACATACAACAGTTTCCCAACATTCTATTGTGATTTCTCCATCCACTACTACTCTATTTTAAAGCAAACTATTTCACACAAGGGCAGAAGAGATGGCTTATTGGTTCAGAACACCCGGTGCTTTCATAGATGACCCCTTCCCCTTGGTGGTTGTGGCCTTCTTGGGCATCAAGGTGTCATGTGGTGCACATTATATGCAGGCAACAGTCATACGCCTAAAATAAAAATAAATGAATCTTTAAAATACTTTTCTACATTTTTTCCAACAACTGAGCCTAGTTGTAGTTTTATTTGCTCATCTAAATGGTTCTTGCTTTATAAAAACTATTCCATAGCACAGTGGCTTACTACAACATCAAGTATTAATTAATCTGCAGGGTATGAGGTCTGAGGAATAGCAGATCTACAAGGGTGCCTGGATGACTGTTTTAGACAAAGATGTAAAGAGTTTATCTCCTGGACTGCTATAGGTTTGAATCTGCTCCATGTGTAAGTGTTTCAAGTTGAGAGAAGACTTTCTTTTAGAAGCTCCATGGAAACTGCTTTACACTTGAACATAAGATGCAAGACAAACATCAGAGGTATGATCTGGGCCTCTATGCTTACATCGTATCATCTAAGCTCCAGAGATGATCTCAAGGCACCTAGCCAATCCTAGCATAGCAATCTGCCACTGTGACAAAATGTCTGAGGTGAAAAACTTGGCGGAAAAGATATTTTGGCTCCCGGTTTTGAAGGTTTCAGATAGCCATGTCTTGGCCTGATGACTATCGGTATGAGATGAGGCAGAGCCCGCATCCTAGCATGGAGCCTTTGGTAGAGAAAGGCTGTCCAGCTCAGGGCAGTCAAGAAGCACAGAGAAGGTTCTAGGGCAAAATGTATCCTTCAAAGGTACCTTTACTGGCCTACAGCCTCCATCCAAACCTGAAAGCATCATAACACATTCAGGTATAAATTTAAGAATAGATCAACCCACCCATGAATATCTCACAATTCAATCATCTCTTACTATTTTTTACTATTTACACATATGTGTGTGTGTGTGTGTGTGTGTGTGTGTAGAGAAATAGAGAGAGTATAGATATAGATATTTCATCACACTATGAGCCCTGAGATTGTGTTATTTACTGGAAAACACCTGTTTCTAGTTGTGATGTGACTCAGCCCTTGGCACACACCTTTAATCCCTCGGTTAGAATACAGACACACCCTTAGTTTACACCTTTAATCCCAAGTAAGGAAGGTAAAATTAGTTTTTAGAAGAAAGTACCCATGTTTAAAAGTGATATCTAATTGGGTGACAGACGGTGATAAATTGAAGAAAGATTTGACAGAATAGGATCTGTGCAATTCTCACAAGAAGAGAGAGGAAAGGAAAACTGTTGAAGAGAGAGAGAGGTGCAAAAGAAGGAGGCAGTTTTACATGGAGAGTTTTACAGAACCAGGTTGAAGAGAGAACAAGCTGGACACAGGTAAAAACAGAACAAGCTAGAGAAAGAGAAGGAGCCACATTAGAGCAGATGTCCAGAGTTAGAGGCCAAGCAGAGAAAAAGTCAGAGGCCAAGAGGGCAACCAGGTTGAAGCAGTCAGTTTGCAGTGAAGTCTGAGCCAGCTTTGTTGACCAGCCAGTCAGAAGCCAGAAAGAGCCAGGAAGGAGGCCGGGCGTGGTGGCGCACGCCTGTAATCCCAGCACTTGGGAGGCAGAGGCAGGCAGATTTCTAAGTTCGAGGCCAGCCTGGTCTGCAGAGTGAGTTCCAGGACAGCCAGGACTATACAGAGAAACCCTGTCTCAAAAAAAAAAAAAAAAAAAAAAAAAAAAAAAAAAAAGCCAGGAAGGGGTGAGTTTATTCACCAGCTAATCTCAGAGGCTGAAAACATTCTAAGCCTAGATAGATTGTACAGAGGCTAGGTGCTTCCAGGACTAGGCCTTGGTTAGCAAAATGAAGCAGTAAGCCTTTGATGTGACAATTACTACAAGACTATAAAAGTTAGTGTGTGTGTGTGTGTGTGTGTGTGTGTGTAATGCCTTGGAACTTACTCTCACCCTGTTCTTCCCAACCTGGAGTTGATATATATTTATTCATTTCCTTTGTTGTTTTAATTATCTCTTCATCCATGACTACCAGCTCCTAGGATTACTCTCTATTCACTAAAATATTTGGGTGAGTGAGTTGATAAATAACTGGTAAGTTATCTCAATAATTTTCTCAACTGGAATGCCAAACTATGGGTCCCCTCATCTGCCTCATCACGCCCCCTCATAAATGTATTAATCACATCTAAATTTCGCCTAAAATATTTTCACTGAATCCTGCAATATTGGTATTTTTTCAACTAGGGTAGTGCTAGTAGGATTATACTTTAAGGGCCACTTATCAAAAACAAAACAAAAAGTCTGTTTCTTCTTCTCTTTGTGTTCCTGAGTTGCTTGGTTCTCTCACCCAATTCTTCTTTCTACCCTTGGCAGGAGTAATGAGTCGTCCTCCCTCTATAAATGTATGGCCCGAGTCAGCACCCACAGCATGTGCCAATTTCTAAATGATTTCCTTCATTTCCTGACTTTGTTGGCCTGGTATGTCCTTTGATACCAAGTGATGTAGTAATATAATAAGGTAGGCAAGTGGCCTGGAGATGTAGCCGGAGAACTGTTTGCTTTTGCTTCCAACGAGTGTCAGCCATTGTTTACCTTTAGAAATCCACCAAGACGCTGTTGTGAAGTTTTCTCTTGTTAAATAAAAACTGAGACATAGGGATGGCCCAGTGGCCTCCAAGGATGTTTTTCTTTGGGCTTTATGAAGCAGGAAGAACTTGCAAGTTCAGTGTGTTTAATTCAATATGCCAATCATACTCGTAGATTATAATAGCAAGAAACAGGAAACAATATAATGTCTGTCCATCTAAGATCCATTATATATGTGATGCTTTATACATATACAAAGTCTAATATGGTCAAGATGACTAATGTGTGCGGGGTAATGAGTTTATTTGTGAATCACTTAACATCATCCTGTACATTTTTTAACATAAATACCATTAGTTTCTTTTAAATAACTAAAGGTAAAGAATTTGAGTGATTTCCTGTTGAAGTCGGTTTTAGTATATATTTGTGTATCTATATTTAATATAGTATATACATAAAGATGTGTGCGTGTGTGTGTGTGTGTGTGTGTGTGTGTGTGTGTGTGTGTTTAAGCCTTCAAGTTCCAATGGGGACCTGGTGTGTTTATATGGTGTTAGTAAGTACTTCCTTTTGATCTGAAGTCACTGCACCTTTACCATATGGCCTCAATGAGAACTGAACAAGCATACTTGCATAGTGAATATTATCAGCCCATTTATTTAGCTAAACAGTTTCTAAAGTCATTTGGCTGCCAACTTTGCCCTTTGAATTTGCCATGCTTTCTTTGTGTCTTCTCTCACATATGACCAGAAGAGGTCATGCTCATGACTCTCTCTCTCTCTCTCTTTATCTTTAAAGAACATGTCAACCTCTCCACTCAGCCAGACCCTGCACATCCTTCTCTAGGGTTTAGCACAATGAGTTTGTCTGACCCTCCCTTCCATGTGCCACCTAACCCCACCTCAACTTGCCAGATCTAGCCTGAGTTCTACATCTAGTGCCCTGATCTAGCCTGGCTACCTCCATCTGTGTCTCAGCCAATCTCTAAGCTTCTTCTACACACCTGCCTGCCCCCACAACCCACAGGGTTCTCCCATGCCACAATCCACCTAGCTATCCAGCAAGATGTACCCTTACACTCCAAGCTTAGACTAGGATTCATATCCTACACACTAGGCTCTTCCCTTCTGTCCATATGATTTAATCCCACCTTGGGCATTTTCCATACCGTGTTGCCAGCACATCCTCTCTTCCATCACGGCATGCTCTCTCCCCATATCAGATGCGGAACTAAGACCACCACATTCTCAGATCTCTTTGAAAAAAATATTTAAGATTATATCTGCACTCTAAAACATGTAGAAATGTTTGCTAAAGAGAGTTGCCATGATTAACCTGAGGTCATATAATTTAAAAGGATAATTATAAACTTTATCAAAGAATCTAAAGAGCTTGAAGAAAGACACAAAGAAACAGCTCAATGAAATTAAGGAGAAAGAACTAAAGGAGAATAAATGTCTGAATGATGCCCCAGGTAACACAAAGCCTAAGAGAAGTAGATGAATTTCTAGATTCTGAAAGTTAAAAAAAAGACCGAGAACAAAGAAGAAGGATATTAAGCTAGTCACGAAAATCCTTCCAATTCAAAATGTCCAGGCCAAGGTAGACCCACAACAGAATTTTATTACACTTTAAAAGATTTATAGCCAATCCTTCTTAAACTATTTTAAAAAGATAGAAGCAGAAGGAGAACATACTTCAACATAATAAAAGCAACATATGATGAATCTACAGCCAACGTCATCCTAAATGGAGAAAAGTTTGAAGCAATTCTACTGAAGTCAGGGATGAGACAGAGATGTCCATCCTCGTTCCTCCTTTTCAATATTGCACTAGTTGGAGCAATAAGGAAGAAGAAAATTAAAGGGTTGCAAATAGAAAAGAGGACATCAAACTCTCCCTACTTATAGATGACATACATTAGTGATTCCCCAGAATTCTACTAGAAAACTTCTAGAAATGATAAACAAATCCAACAATGTGGCAGAATCAATATACACACATTATTGGCTTCTCTACACACAACAACAAACATAGAGAAAGAGATCATGGTGTGAAAAATGAGGAAACTGAAAAGGAACCATTGCCTTAGAGAGGAGAATCAAAGAGTATAATGATCTGAAGAGGACAATTGGAAAAACAGGGGACTCTAATTAGGGATGAAGGAAGAGATAAGCACAGAAGGGGGAGGAGTGACAGTAAAGATGTCTTGGAAAAAAGTTATAAAGAATCATACTATTAACTGCCTAAAAACATGTGTAGTACACCATACTTGTATAAACAACATATATAGTTTAAATAAATTTTTGACCTCTGGGATGCTAATGCCTCCTCCAAGAGTCAAAGACCAACTAACAAAATTCTCAACACCAGGCTTGAGAAACCTTATTTTGAGTTGTTGGTCAAGAGACTCTCAAAACATTATGGGTTATTGCTATTGTCCTTGGTTGCCCTCTCACAGGTAGAAAGTAAGTTGATATTGCTGAAGGCACCATGCAATTCAGGCACAGAACCAGATGTCCTTGGGCTTGAAAGCCTGCTCTCTGAGGATGAGATTTCATGGTACCAGAAAGTGCCATGCAAGCTTCCAAAAGGAGGCAAACAACAGTTCTACCCAACTGTGATGCCTGTGAGCCACAAGGACAGCCAGCATGGTTTGCTAAATCAGCATGTGCAATGGTGGTGCATGTGCTTCGGTTGTAACCAACAACTCTCTAATTGGACTTAGTACCCACTCAACATGCCTGGTACTGGAAAACTAATCAATTTACCCTGGGCTAGTAAATTCATGGATCTAGGAGGAGAACCTACAACTACTACTTAATTTAAACCAGCATAATCCCTAACTATATTCTAAATATTTGTCATTAAACCCACAACCACATTTGGTACCCCACATCAAAGAAAGTTCTCTTTGCAACAAATGGAGACCATTCCAGAAAGCTACAACCAATCGAACTGCAGAATTATGGAGCCCAGTACCAAAGGATACATCTATAATACCACTCTTGTACCTAAGGCTTAGGGATCATTGTGGACGAGAAGACAAAAAAATTTTAAGAGCCAGAGGATCATGGAATTTGCTGTGAGATTGTGTCCAATTGGTTATCCAATACCCAATGGTCAACCCCATGTATGCATCTGTGTGTGTGTGTGTGTGTATGTGTGTGTGTGTATTATTCAATGTATATTCTGGCCGCGGTTTCCACTTCCTCATCTCTTTCCAGATCCTCCTCCTACCTCCCTAATCATCCATTTCCACATCTTCTTTCTTTCACCCTTTAGAAAACAAACGGGAAAAAAACCCAAAACAGAAAACAAAACAAGACACAACAACAACAACAACAACAACAATAACCTAACTCCCTGGTCCCTCCATACACACACAATATTTTGCTAGTATAAAAAGAATAATTTGGAAAGTAATTTTTACCAGTCTAGGGTATTTGATGTTTCAATGTAGTTGAATCTGCTTAATAACTATGAGATATTTATGCTAAATTACTATTTGAAGAATGCTTTAATAACAAGATCACTGGACCAGAGAAAAGAATAGCCATCAAGCTCTGGAAAAAAATTAAAGGAAATAAAACAGCTATTAAATAAATAAATAAATGAACAAATAATAAATAAATACAGATAGAAAGAGTAGGTCAAATGTCATTAAAAATTGGATATTGATAGACTCTTTCCTTCCATTTTCCTGCCACAGGGGATCATGTTTGATTAGCAGAATGGATCCCCCTTTCCTTGCTCTGCAAAAGGGGAGATCTTTCCTTCTAGAAGGGATGTCATGGAAAAGCAACCAGTGAATAAGATTGAAGAAGGAAGAAGTTAGCAATAAAAAACCTGAAGAACAGAAAGCGGGCTTCGTAGAATAAAGAAAGAAAGAGGGGGAGCAAGGGGACGAATAACAATTAATTAGCAGTATTAAATTATTAGCATAAATCAGTGTTGAAGCAGATTTTGGTTCTTTTTAATGGCCATTGGAGGACATAAATAAGACATTTGATTGCTGCTTAATTAATTGTGGCTATTGAGCTAGTAGACTCTGTGTAGACTTGGTGCCACAGAGTCACCCAGACATGTTGGGATCCAGTAGCATTTGTTACAGTGTGTGCTGTGACTGTTTGAGTCGTCGCTGGATCCCCCTTGGCAGCTGTGAGTCAACCTGATGTTATCATATCCCCAACTCTCCGTGGGAAGAGGTATTTAATCTGTGGTTCACGGAGGGCCACATGCCCCTGCAGAATAGCAAAATTATTACCCTTCACCAAATCAAAAGCTTCCTTAAAATATGAGATTATTTTTTTGTACTGGTGTGTGTGTGTGTGCAGGCATTTGTGCCTGTGTGCATGCATGTGTGTGTGTGTGCCTGTGTGTGTGTAAAATTTAGAATGTGAACTGTGCATCTGACAATGTCGTGTCCTGATGTCAAAACGTTAGTGATGTCTATGAACTGAACACAAAAGAGGCTCTCAAGAGGCTCTCATTATATATATATATATATATATATATATATATATATATATATATATATATATATCATAAGTAAAACCTTTCAATAAGGGCCTGGATATTGCTTGATTTCCATCTACCCCCTCTGACTTCCACAGAGCAATCCATGTTATTGAATGAATCATCTGTAGTAGGGCAACTTCTGCCTTATTGACAATTCACCTGCATCTTTGTAGGGCATGAAATTTTCTTTATAGTATTATTCCCAGTGCTAGATTCTCCAGGAAGCCCAGAGTGATCACGTTTAGGGTTAATTCCAGAGCTCAGAACTTTTGTTCTTAATATAGAATGTGAATTTTCTACCTTTGGTGGTTTTGGGGGCGTGGGGGGGAATATATGCCAAACAGATCAAAATTAGTCTCACCGTACCATAAATCTCCAGATAAAACTGCTTGATGTTTTGGTTTAAGGAAAAAAATAGAAACATAATATTTCTAGTTTCGGAAAGTGAATTTGAAGATACAAGAAGGACTGAATCATTGGCCCCACAGCAAGGAAATCGGCCAGAGGGACCAACCTTATCTTTAAAGAAAAGTTCTATTTCTGTCAAAGGCTTGAGCATTCGAATGGGCATTGAGGCTCATTGGTAAAGTCCAGCCTAGCATGTGTGAGGTCTCAGGTTCCACTCCCAGCCCCCAACACACAAACCAGGGACTATTATTTTGACATCTTTTTTTGTTCTCCCTTAAATTCCGTATTACATCGATCATCAAACCATGATGGTTCTTTTACGCCTCTTAGTCCTATCTATGCTCCCCTTTTCTCTCCCTAGTCCAAGCTGTTCATGTCTGGAGTGGAGCACTACAATGGCCCCTGATGTGCCTCAGTTTCCCTCTGTCCCCTCTAGCTCATTCTTGGATGACACACACATAGATGACACCTCTAAGATCTGTGTGTGCAATCTGGAAGTCCCCCCACTGTGTATGAGGATAATAAATAATGTGCTGTGACATGAACAACAAGAAAATAAGTAGAGCAGAGATGGCAGACCATAGATGACAGGGGGACATGGAGAAAGATCTGCCTGACAGGAAGCAGAAGGTCGTGGGCAGGTCAAGATCAGAAGCAAAATGAGTTCAAATAAGTTTAGGTCCCCCCCCTCCGCCCTGCAATGGGATGGGGACTTGGGAGCTAATCAGAATGTAATATATTGAGGAATGAACAATTGTTGGTGTGGGAGAGGGTGGAGGTGATCATTTGGGGGTTTTGAACACAGCATGTTGGAAAGAACTCACTTCTTTGAAATTTTATGTAAAAATGAATTCATCTGTGATGGGTCTTCGGTGAAGCAAGAAGAGTCCATGGTAGGCTTTTCAGTGTGGGCTTGTGTCTTGAGCAGCCGCTGATGCCCGCAGCCAACAGGTTTCCACAAGAGCCTGGTCTCTCTTTCCCAAACCCTGTGGCTGTTAATTTCAATACTTGGTTTCTCTCATAATGAAGTCTCGAGGTATTGATCATAGTTGTCTGTTACACCATGAGGACTGTGAAGTGACACCTTCAGTAACTTGGACTTCTTGCCAGAAGTCCCAAAATGACACTTTAAAGGGACAAGAATGTAGATTCATATACATATACAATATATACAATATATATGGTATATGAGTGTCACTTGCATGTGTGAATGGGCACCCCATATGTGCAGTGCCAGAAGAGGCCAGAAGAGGGAACTGGATCCTGTGTTAAATGTGATTATGATCTGTCACATCGCGCTAGGAACTAAACCAGGCACAAGAGTAGCCAGGGCTCTTAAGTGCTAAGCCATCTCTCAAGCTTACGTTTTTGAATCATTGCTTTTAGATTGGATTTCAACATTTATAAAATGAAACATCATCAACTCCAGTGCTGGGAAAAAAATCTAGCAACACATTTCAAAGTCCTAAAGTGAACCAAGGATATGAAGACCATACATCATTCTTTTTTTGGGGGGAGTGGGGGTGGTTCAGAGTTATTTTTTATTAGATATTTTCTTTATTTACATTTCAAATGGTATCCCCTTTCCTGGTTTCCCCTCTGAAAATACCCTATCCCATCCCCACTCCCCCTGCTCACCAACCCACTCACTCCCACTTCCCTGCTCTCTCTTATTTCCCTACACTGGGGCATTGAGCTTTCTCAGGACCAAGGATCTTGCCTCTCATTGATGTCCAACAAGGCCATCCTCTGCTACATATGCAGCTGGAGCCATGGGTCCCTCCATGTGTACTCTTTAGTTGGTGGTTTAGTCCCTGGGAGCTCTGGGAGTATTGGTTGGTTCATATTGTTGTTCCTCCTATGGGGCTGCAAACCCCTTCAGCTCCTTGGGTCCTTTCTCTAGCTCCTCCATTGGGGACCCTGTGCTCAGTCCAATGGTTGGCTGAGAGCATCCGCCTCTGTATTTGTCAGGCACTGGCAGAGCCTCTCGGGAGACAGCTATATCAGGCTCCTGTCAGCAAGCTCTTGTTGGCATTCACAGTAGTATCGGGGATTGGGAACTGTATATGGGATGGATCTCCAGGTGGGGCAGTCTCTGGATAAGACCATACATTCTGCTGTGGGCAAATAGTCTGGAGCAACTCTGGCCACATGTTCACTTCAGATGGAGCATGTGTTTGCTGGTGGCCGTAGCCAACCACTCTCTCTGCCTGTCTCCTTAACTCCAAGGAGCTGCGCCATTTTTAAATCCAACATTGCCTTGTGAACATCAAGGGACCATGAGTCTGTGAGTTTGCCGGAGGCTCTGCATGAGGGAGCTTCAGCTGGTTGGCTCCTTAGCATCTGGCACACCACACCTCACGCTTGGTGCTCAGAATATGCTGTGAATGGGAGTTGCTGTGCCCCACAAAGCCACGGTGGGCATCTGTTCACACCACCCTCACAGTCTCTCTGCTCTTGGGGTACCCTTTATCCTACTTCAAACTCAGTCATCACACTGGCTGCCAGCCATCCCACCTCCGCTGCTTACTTACTCTTTCTGCCTCGGCTCCAGTTCCTACTTTCTCTAGAAGACTTTTCCAGAAAGTCTCTAGATTATGTCAGACCTCACCGATGTTACTTTACCTTCAAAACATTCTTGACGCGGACTTCACTACCCTTGTTAGATGTTATGTATGTTGGGGTGGTTATGTCAATTTTTCTACTGTGAGCTCCACGAGTGGGGAAAATGCCAGTGTTCTTACTAATGGATCCACTCCGCTTCATCAATGGGTCAATAGGCATGGCAAATGCTTTAGGTTTAAAGGAACAAATGAATGAATAAATGATATATGAATGAATGAATGAATGAATGAATGAATGAATTGACTTAAGGAGTGCTAAGTCAATAATTCGGAGTGTGTTTTTATTCTGTGGAGCTCTGGCATATGCCTGCCTCTTGCAGTTTGAGCATCATAGACATGGGTGACTTGAAAGCGGGTTGTCTTGTCTGACACCATGCACATCCTAAAAACATCCTGAACCTTTTGTTCAGTTTTTATCTTCTGCAACTGATATAGGATTGAAAAAAATAGGGGATGGCCAGTGGGGGGAATCAGGCAGGATTCTCTGTTGAAGACAGGACAGCAGCTTCTGTGCTGGTTGGCTTACACGGGGTAGCCTTTCATGACCTCACCTCGGACTGTCTTTCAGAGCAGTGCAGTAGCAGTGCCTCCCACAAATGAATGTGCTGGTGGTTATGTGACACCCTCTGAGGTCGGGCCATGGAGTTTCTGTTGGTCGAGGCATTTCGTAAGCATCATTAACCTCCTCGTGCCTAGTCATTGCGAAATTAGTAAAGACGTGTAAAGTACAATGGAAAGACGTATCCTTAAATGACCTGGTCCCAGATGTGTGTATATCTTCTGTGTACCTATGAAGTTTGCACATCTACTGAATGCCTGTAGGGTTTGATTCCTGACAGATGTGGTTTTTGTCCACCAGGAAAAAGAAAAAACCTATTATTCACATGAAGTCAAATGTGTGTGTGTGTGTGTGTGTGTGTGTGTGTGTGTGTGTTCTCTAGTCATACACGCCTCATCAGCAAGCCAGGGCACATAATTAATTGGCCAGAAGGCTCACTGGGATTAATTAGCAGTTGCATAGGAAGAGTTTAGCTCAGACTTCCAGTGCAGAGGATGGTGTTCTAGAATGACCAGTTCCTGGATTCCCAATTCAGCCCCTATCATGGGCGGATCTCACTGTTCACTGATAATAGGACTGGGGGCTCTTGCCTCCTCTGTGGGCCAGCACGTGCACGGCTGGCTCACGCCAGCAGAGGGCAGCAGTGCGCTGTGCGTGTTCAATTTGCATTCCAAATTAGCAGATCCCAGAGGGACCTACAAAGAAAGAAAGTGGGTGCCCCCAGGCCTAGGCTAATTTTCTCTGGGTGTTAACACTGGCCTGAATCTTAGCAAACCCAGGCCATTTGCAGTTCATTGAGTGTTGCTCTTCTCTTCTGCCATAGAGAAATGAAGACGCCACTAGGAGCTGCCACCACAGACAGGAAGTAACTTTAATTAAATATTGTGAAAGTTGAAAAGTTTTTACAGCTTGATTTTTTGCAAAAAAAAGAAAAAAGAAAAGAAAAAGAAAAGAAAAAGGAAAAGAAAGAAGACAGAATGAAATATAACAATCTCTACAGTAGTTAAGTGCTCTAACAATTGGACTGTACAGTGTGTGTCTATTGAAAACATTTGATAAGAAGGTGAAATCTGTAGATTAAGAGATGAGTTCACACAGCTGCATCCTACACTGTGAGGCCAGGCATGGCGTATGTATATCCAGTCATCCAGAGGCAGGGCTCTTCCCCCCAAAACTGAAATCTGAATTGAATTCTCTACTCCATCTTCTTTTAAAAAGCCATATTCTGTATTTAGGGGGCTATATCTTAAAGGAACTTGAACACAAGATTCTGTGTAGGAGAAAGCGGTTCCTAAAAACCAGACTACTTCTCCACTGGCTAATCAAACAGAAGCAACAAAACACAATTGATACACATTTTCTTTTTAAAGGCTCTTTGGGCTTTTCAGTAAAGTTCTCACCACAGCACGCAGCTAGCAGATTGGTGGTGTCTTTTGTCAGGGTCTGAGCCAGACATCTCCCCGGCTCACCGCTCGTTCCTTTGCAGACGGTTGTCTGGCTCGCCAGACAAAATATGGCTTTAGACCTTAGACATCTTCAGGCCAGCGCTCGCCACACAAATTCAGACGACCTTTCTGAGTATGGAGAAGCAATGCTAAACCTTGCTTATATTTTTTTTCCAGTTTCTGTTTATTATTATTATTATTATCATCAGTTGTCATTATTATTATTTCTCACCATGAAAAATCAGCTTTCCTCCCTCCCCTCCCCTACCAGCCCCCCTCCCCCAGCTTCCCTCCCCTGCCCTCCCCAACCCATAAAAATCTGCACTCTGACAGTCTAGTGAAAACCATTGAAATCCATACGGGCATGCACAGTCGCAGCATTGTTAATGTTCACTTGCTCTACTAGAAAAAGTAACATTGTCTTAAAGTAACAAAACAGTTCTTTTGTGCTTTTCGATTTCTTTTTTTTTTTCTTCTTTTTCTTTTTTTTTTTTTCTTAGAATGTTAGTGATGGCTGACAGTTGGGGGGTGCACAGTACAATGTACAGGTGAAATGGATATGATTTGCATTGTTAAGGCATCCAATCTGCTGGTTTATATTTATGTGAAAGACAGAATATACAAGCAGACTTAAGAAAGAAAGTATGTTCATTGATCTCTATTAAGTTTCTCCCCCAAATTTAATGCACAAAATGCGTCACTCCAAAGGGAGAGATTCCATGCATATTAGAGTAAAACAGCGGGCTTTTTTTGTATTCTTCCAAAGCAAAGGATACATTATTTTTAAATCTACAGAACTAAATACTACAAGAATAATATGCTACTATTTTTTTTGCCATATATTGGAAAAAACTTCTTAACTTACAAATAATACAAAAATAGACAATGGCTTTTGGGTGGAAATAAAAAAAAATGAAGCATGGTTTAAAACAATACTAAAAATACCTATAAATGAATCGTTTAAAAATCACATTGAAACAGCTAATACAACCATAGGTGACCAAACTATACGCGCGCATTGCTCACAAAGCAAACACACAGACAAAATAAACTAGGGGTGGGGGATGGGAGGAAGGAGAGAAAAGCAATGTACAAATTCCAAAGATAAATACATTATTTATATGGATATTTTACAAAAAAAAATCCCCATTACAACAAACAGAAAGCCTTTGAATTAACTTTGCGAGTATGTGCAAGCTAAAGGTAGTGCGCTTTTTTATTTCTTTGCAAAATATGCAGTAAAATTCTTTGCCGTGTGTGAGATCGAAAGTCTTAAGACATTAAAATGTATAAATAAAACAACAACTTTGGCAAAAAAAAAATCACAAAAGAAATCTACAGTATTTATAACTACATACAGAAACAGAAGGGCAGGGGTTCGAAGGGACACGCCCCGCAGGGACACGCCCCGCAGGGACACGCCCCGCAGGACACGCCCCGCAGGGACACGCCCCCTCAGCGCCTTGCTGAATCTTTGCTATGGATTCTTTAAGAACACTTCCCAGTTGAAAGCAAACTTTCCCATAGAAAGCTGAGTTTGAAGCCTCAACCTTCCCTTCCTCTCTCCCAGTTTCCTTTCACACTGAACTCCAAAGCACTTTACCTATGGACTGAATTTATAGCTTTCCAGCCATGCGGGGTCTTGCGGGTACAGATCCCTGTGTGATTTGAGAGCCCGGAACAGCATACCTACTTGCCTTGGTCGGTTTGCTTTGTTTGGGTTTTGGAGCCAGGGTATAGAGCTAATATTTAGGATTCCAGCGTGAGTAAGCTTGGATCTCTTGACAGGGGAGTGCGAGCGGGATTTTGGCTTGGTAAACTGGAGGGCATATGTGGGATTCTGTGCCTGGACCCTGTTGCTTGAAGTCTTGAAGGCGATTCTCGCTCGGAACACGTGCTGCTCCACTGTCCGCTGGCTTCAGGAGAAGTTGACATTAAGTAAAAGACTAAGATCGGGTTTAAAGATGCAGGGGTTTGTTTTGTTTTTGTTTTTGTTTTTGTTTTTGTTTGCTTTTAAGCAATCTGTCTAGAGGCACTGGATTTTCTGAGTACAAGGGAAAATGTGATCATGTATGTCGCTTGGTAACTTTCCAGGCTACACTCATTTACACAGTTACTTAAGACAACCATACGAAAGAGAGAGAGAAGCTTGCACTGCTAAGGGATGGCGTGTTACGTTAGATACTGAAAATGCACTGTCTGAGCTAACTCCCATTGATATGCTTTAAGGCGCAGAAGCCGACCCTTAGTTTTCTAAAAAATCTAACTGGCATTCCTAGTCTGTCCCATACAAGCTCGTTTTGTTTTTTGTTTTTTTGTTTTTTTTTTTAATTTATTTTTCTCTGTTTTTCTTCTTTTTTTTCTTCCTTTTTAGCTTTTTTGTAAATATCACCACTTCATTCTCCCCTTACATAGCTTTAAAAACATCATAAATTAAAACATGGAGTCTTATTTATAGTGGCCCTTGTGTGTAGCTTAATGGTTTATAAAAGACAAATGATTGCAGAGTTAAGCTTAAGGAAAAGAAAGAAAGAAAAAGAGAACGTGGGTTTGCTCTTTATCAATACAGAATAAATAGATCCCCCAGACACTTGGGGGGTACAGCTTTAACCAACACCCTGCTCTGGCAGACCCCCTTTCCAATTTCAGTATTTGCAAGGTCGGTGATTTTGTTTAAAAATCTGCAGTTATTGTGTGATTCCTCTTAAAAAGGCCTGAGTTAAAAGTTCCACTCTGGGACTCATGTCAGATTACTTTCGTAGCAGAATCCAACCTCTTCATTAATAAAATTCTTCAAGGCAATTCTTTCACATGGGAGGGACAATCATGCCAGATATCGCTACGAAGAGAAAAGACAGAAATCAACGGTTTTGCATCCAAACATTTCACAGGGGAGGGGAGACACAATAATTAAAAAGAAAACCCAACCCACATGTGACAATGGTAATTGAATATTAACCAGATGCCCTTGTTTCTTCCCAGGAATGAATTGTGTCATAAAATATACATGTACCTTATTAAAAATTATATACATGTATATGTGTCTCTCGCAGGGTATCCCAAACATCCCTCCAAATCTGACTTCAATTTTAGGACATACTGGAAAGTCGCATAGCTTGAATACCACTGGGAGAGCTGCAGCCTCAGACTTTTGCAGAACAGTGAGGGTTTTCAGTTTGTCATCCTGCCTTCCCCCAACCCCATCACATACAAAATATAAAACAAAATTAAAAAAAAAAAAAAAGGCCTGCTGTAACTGCCAACGATTTCTGCAAACAGCCTCTCCTTATGGTCTGTATTAGCATGAAAATTAAGCAACAGAGCCGACATCTGAGGGCCTTCCCTTCAGCCCTAGCTGGGAAAGGATATGGCCACGGCCACAGCAGGCATTGTTCACAGGGAGAGCACTGAGGAAGCGTGAGGAGAGAGAGTGTATTTGCCTGAAACTGTAGAATGCCTTTCTGCTCTCAGAATTTCTGGAATGATCTGAGCATGGCCACTGGCGAAAACAAAAACAAAAACGTAGCCTATGAAGGGAAGACCTGTTTTAAGTCAACCCAATTTTGATTTTAGAGTTTGGAGTTAGGAGTCACAAAGCAGTGTTTAGGAAATTCCGCCTCGTGCCTGCCCACTTTGGAGTGCAGTCCCCTGAGGTGCCTAATTGTCTGACCCTCGGCCTCCATGGCTGGAGCATGACGTGAAGGGAAGCACTCAGGAGTTAGTGAACATTGAAATGGAAGTAGAGAGACTGGGGCTAACACCCCCCCACACCCCCCAGGCAGGTTGCCTCTGCCTGGGGACCCACCATTTCTGCTCCTTGGATCAAGCTGAGAATACTGTTAAACTTCTCTGGTCTGTGTTTGCCCCTACGTCAAATAGGCACCATTCCAATAGGGCACACTTAACATAAAAAAGTGTGAAAAACAGGGGTTTGCTGTAGGAAAGGCAGTGTGGTAACTTGAAAATATACCAAGACAAGAGAGATGCCTGTGTAAAGCCAAAGACATGGCTGCCTTTGGGTAACAATGATAACATGGAAAGGGAAAAATAAGGCCTTTTCTTTCCTTTTCATTGACAGATCTAAACTTAAGTCAATATTCTTGTTAGTGATTAATGTGTGCGTGCGTGTGTGCGTGGGGAAAGTGGACCTCTTTCCCTTCCTTTGTCTAAACCATCATGTGAGGAAAATGTACCTTAAAAATAAAGGAACTCTATTCGCACAGATGGACAGAGGGAGACCAGGCCATGTGCCCCCCACATTACTCTGGCTTCCCTACCCCCAACCCCTGACATTTTAGATTCAATTATAAGAAAAACCTAAAAGTATTTTGCCAAACACTTTTTCCGTTAATTTTTAAACCCATCTGTATTTGCAAGGAAATTCGATCCACATGTTTCTGATTCATTTACACGTAAATCATCCAAAAGTTGTTTTGCAAGAGCCCCTTTGCAGTCCAAAAGCTCCTGGAGTCCTTTCCTAAACCCTCATAAGCCTTTCTTTCTTAGAAACAGGAAGTCATCTTTTGCCAAATGCAGCCTGACTTAAGCCCCCCACCCCCGCCACCCAAGATTTGGGATCAGTTGGAAAAGCAGCCCTAGATTTCACTGAACTTGGGGACATGGGGGTGGGAGTGGGGGTGGGGCTTAGTATTTAAACCTTGGGCCTTAACTTGAGAGTTCCAGATGCTGCTATGTCATGTACAGGGATTGGCGGCTGGAGGGAGGCGGGTCCCTCAGTGTGCTGGCTCAGTGTGACTTTGGGTCCCTAAGTATGTGCCAGGTGGATCCTCTACCCTTATTATATACAGCAGGAAGGAAAGCCTCGGTAGCAGGGAGGTAAAGCCTGTAGCCAGTGAAGCTAGTCTCTCTTCCTTTCAATAAATAAATTAATTATTTACAAATTAAATTAAATTAAAAATACTATGTTCCTGGTGTGGAAGGGCAGTCTCTGTCCTGTCCTGAGACAGCTCAGGAAGTATCAATATGATCTAGAGTAAAGCAGAAAGCTGACAAATGTGCTGCCTTCGCCCATGGATTCTTAGATGTGTCCACTGTAGCCTAGATGGACACTTACCATCTGGGCCCTACAAAAACATCCAATGAGGATAGCATGAATTAAAAAATATTAAAATAGCATTTTGTTACTCGAATAATTTCTTAGGTTGATTAGGTTAAGCTTCTTCACAGGTTTTCATTAAACGTTCCCCAGCGAACTCACTGGTGTGCTGGTACACTTCTTGGTTTGATAGTTGTAAACCCCAGAGCCCCCAGCGCCCCTAGCCTTGGGACTCAGCTGGCACTTGAGAGAGCAGCCTCCTGGACAGGAACGGAGGGGGTGTTGCAGAAGGCGTGCCTTCTCAAAGGGCGTGTCCTGCCCTGGGATGCTGGCTTAACAGGGCTTTTTGACCTCTTTGAAGAGAATTTAGAGTGGTAGATGTTTTCGAACATGATTTCCCAGCTTGTAAATGTTTGCAAACTGCAACTCTACCTCAGGGGCACCGTGGGCGAGCCGCTCTGCCAACTATTCTAGGCCAGCTCACAGAATAGAAGTCTAACACAGGCCTGTTGCTTTTTACACAAGGCCCACAGTGACTGGCTTACAAGTAGTTGTAAAGGGGATACTGCACCCGACGCATTTCTTACACAACAAAATGTGAGCCATTTGTGGCCAGAGTCTAGGTACCTCAAAGGAAGTCCTCCCAATAAAGAAACCTCACTGCGTGACTCCATGACAATCCTGGAGCTAGAAGCTGTTTTTCTATCTGTGCTGCAATCTGAAAATTAATTATGTGGGTGAGAGGGATGGGTATCGGAGGCTTGGAATGTCCCAAAACTGCTGATGGAATGCTGACTTGCTTAAGTAGAGCCCGGGCTGATTCCCATGAGACACCACATTCCCAACGCTGCATGCCAAGACACCATCCCAAGGCCACAGTGGCTCTGCCATGGTCCCCGGGGCTGGGTGATCCCAAAAAAACATTGTGTTGAAAGGCAACTTAATCCATCTTAAAGGTTCCCATTTTGATAAGAACTAAGACACTGTTGAAAGCTCTGCAGGGCTGGGAGAGACTGAAGGAGTGGGGATGCAATCTTTCCCCAAACTACCCCAGGTATAAGGATCATGGTCTCATCAGGTGTGGAGTGAGGCAAGACCTTCCACAAACTGAATGTGTGTGTGTGTGTGTGTGTGTGTGTGTGTGTGTGGAGAGAGAGAGAGAGAGAGAGAGAGAGAGAGAGAGAGAGAGAGAGAGAGGAGAGAGAGGAGAAGAGAGAGGGAGAGAGAGGGAGAGAGAGGGAGAGAGAGGGAGAGAGAGGGAGAGAGAGGGAGAGAGAGGGAGAGAGAGGGAGAGAGAGGGAGAGAGAGGGAGAGAGAGGGAGAGAGAGGGGGAGAGAGGGGGAGAGAGAGGGAGAGAGAGGGGGAGAGAGGGGGAAGAGAGAGAGGGGGAGAGAGAGAGAGAGAGAGAGACTGACTTGATACTGAGGTGCATAATATTAGGGTCAAAAAGAGCCTGAATGTTAACAAGGTATAAGGATGGGGGTGGGGGGTTGCTATGACTACTACTTCACAAAATCTCCCTGATCTTCTTATCTTAGCTAGTGGACATGGTGGCATGTGATGTTTCTGCCCTAACTCTGAAGTCCTCCTGTAGGATTCAGACTCTCGGGGGACAACTGTTTTAGAAGGAAAAAGACGTTTCTTTCCACAGACAAGGGCTGAATAAAGCTGGTAAGTCAAGCCTTTGGGCTTCAAAGACAGACTTACTCGGGAGCCTTCTGTTAATAGTTATCACTGACTTCATCCTGATAAGGATGGGTGGAGCCTTTTCTACATGTTTATCAGTCAATCCAGAGGGTAGCTGCAGTTTCCAGAGTTTTACACATGGCATTAATTGGGCTTAGGATGTGGGAAAGAGCTCTGCAGGCAAATGCCTTTAGCAAGCAAGACGGACAGTTGGCTGTGCACATCCGTTGACTTAGCGTCTGCACATTCGCCAATCACATACCAGCAATGGGAGGAAGGATCTTATATAAAGCAAAATGAGTTGGACACAGAAAAACAGGTACCACCCTCCTCACTTATCCATACAGGCTACAAAGCTGATCTCTCGGAAGCAGAGACTAGGATGCTGTTGCCATAGCTGGGAAGTGGGGCAGAGAGGAATAGCAAAAACAGAGCCAATGGATACAGTGGACAGGCGAATAGGAGGACAGGTGACTTCTAAGAGCACAGAAGTCCAACTGACAGCAACCAACCAAATATTTCAAAATTGCTAATAGAGAGGGCTCACGCTCCTCATAAAGAAATGCTAAATTTCCCAGGTAACAGATCAAGGTAACACATTGTACTCTCGGTACAGGCCCTTCTCAGCTTAAAACAATGCGCTCCCTGGGCGGGAATCCCTGGTTACTTTTCATGGCAGAAACGGCTGAAAGGCAGCTAGCCTATGAAATAAGCTGATTCTTCTTCCTGCTACATGGCCCTACAGTCCGAGGCTGGGAGTTAGCCTCTCTTAGGTAGGTCTGTCTCACTAACTTGGGTATCGTGTCTTCCCAAATATAGGCAAGTCGCTTTCCCAGTTGTTAGACCTTGTGCTCTACATGGATGTAACCTGGTGGCTCAGATATAATATGGCGAAGCAGCCTGGCGGTTGACCAGTTGAGGGAATGCTTGGGGTTCCTCGATCTGCTAATTGCGGGTCTGTGGACAAGCCATGGACAAGCCATCTCGGCTCCCTGTCTCCGTTTCATCAGGTGGATGAAATAAACAGCCACCTGAAAGAGCAGTAGAGAGCAACTGGTCTTGTTTACATGGTCACGTGTTACATGGTTACATGGTTACATGTCAGTTTGCTTGTCCAACTCTTCCTCCTTAGGCAGTCGTCCCTTCTGTATGCATAGTGGGAGTTCTGAACTGGGTGAGTCAAAGTGAAATGCCCTACTATAGGCTCGAGAGGCAGAGGAAGCACCGAACAATGCCCATCCCCATGAGCCCACATGTCCAGAGCCCATCAAAGTTTCTTTTCAGTGGGACAAAGAGGCTGGCCAGAGCTGAAAGATGAGATGAGGTGGGTCTGAAAGGCCACTGTCAGAAGGTCATGCTTCCCCGTGGACACTCTAAGATCCATGCAAGCGATTTCTGAACAAAACCAATGTAGGTGGCAACACTGTGGCTAGGTCTGCCGGCCTGCTGGAGAGACTGTCGAAAGGGTGAGAGTGTAGGCCCTAGGGTGGCCCGTCATGAGTGCAGGCTGGAGGGCGGAAGAAGCTTCAGGACCGAGAAGTAGCTTAAGGAGAGTGGTCTTGGTTGATTGAACTCTCCTTTCTCCATTCACTTTCCCGATGGGGTCACATCTTCAAAGTGTAGGCATTTAGCACATGACGGCATCGGGAGGACAAAAGAGCATGGGGCTATAGGGGAGTCCAGCAATAACGGTCCCGTTAGGGACACACACCCCTAGATGGTAAAGGCAGGGCTACGTGTTGCAGTACGCCTGGGACATACTCCATGCCTTCTTAAGTCCAAAACCCCTCTATGGGTTATCACAATCCTCCCTTGCTGTTGATATCTTGTTCCTGATCTCAACTCTAAATGTGTTGGCTAGTTTTGTGTCCACTTGAAATAGGGTGCAATAATCCTAGAGGCGATAACCTCAGTTGAGAAACTGCCTCCAAAATAGTGGTCTGCAGGCAAGCTTGTAGGGAAATTTCTTAATTAATTATTGACAGGGGAGGGCTTAGCTTATTGTGGGTGGTGCCCTCCCTGGGCTGAGGGTCCTGGGTTCTGTAAGAAAGCAGGCTGAAGCTGGGCAGTGGTGGTGCATGTTTTTAATCCCAGCACTTAGGAAGCAGAGGTAGGCGGATTTCTGAGTTTGAGGCCAGCCTGGTCTACAGAGTGAGTTTCAGGACAGCCAGGGCTATACAGAGAAACACTGGCTTAAAAAACAAAAACCAAAAAACAAAAACAACAACAAAAAAAAACAAAACAAAAAAGCAGGTTGATCAAGCCAGTTAGCAGGACTCTTCCATAGCCTCTGAATCAGCTCCTGCCTCTAGGTTCCTACCCTGTTTGAGTTCCTGTCCTCACTTTTTTCGGATGATGACTTCCTAGTGATGTGGAAGTATAAACAGAATAGATCCTTTCCTCCCCAAGCTGCTTTGGTCATGGTATTTCAATATAGCAATAGTAACCCCAGCTAAGAAACTAACCAAAGTTGATATTGCCAGCTTAAGAATTATAACTTTACCCCCTCCATATTGGATCATCATTACTTCAATCTATATGAGTTTAGTTGTTCTATCTGGAGGAATATTGGGGGAGACATTTTAGCTTATAGATTTCCTAGTCTGTGTACCTGCCCTTAGATGTAGTTCCAGGGTAAAATACTTTCCACCTTTCTTTAAGATGATAGACTGGTATGTGTATGTATTTTTTATTATTATTTTATTGGTTATTTTATTTATTTGCATTTCCAATGGTATCCCCCTCTGCAGTTTCCCCTCCTCAAGCTCCCTATCCCCTCCCCCTCCCCTGCCTCTATGAGGGTACTCCTCCACCCACCCACCTACCCACCCACTTCTGCCTCAGCCCCCTAGCACTCCCCTATCCTGGGTCATCAAGCCTCCACAGGTCCAAGGGGCTCCCCTCCCAGCGATGCCAGATAAGGCCATCCACTGCTCCATATCCAGCTGGAGCCATGGGTCCCCCGATGTGTATTCTTTGTGGCAAGTTATTCTAGACACTGACTTTGCTATGCCAAGCCATCTGCCCACAGGTTCTGAGGAATGTTCTCAAAAGCTCCTCCAGAGGTCGAGAGACACAATGATGTGGTTGCTCAGTCTCTGGGGTTGTACCATTTAGGTTCAACCTTGACTGTAACATGTCCTCACCAGGTCCCTTAAGTGGCCTAAGCTTGACTGTACCCTTCTATACATGGAGAGTAGAACTGAGCTCTGCCGGTCCTGGGAGAGCCGGTGTGAGCTTACTTCAGCCGGAAGCACCCAGGACGTACTATGTGTCTACATGTGAACCGGGGCATATACTTCCACTTGAGAAATAAAGCTGGGAAATACAAGGTGTGTTGTGTCACTGCCCTTCTGACCATTCTCTGGTCTCCACAGTTGCCCTGTATGTATGATGTGCTGACCATGGAAGCCAGGCTCTATGGTGAGTGGTACAGGGCAGGGAACAGGGGCAGAATCCTGTGGCTTTCACTCACCTCCACCTCCACTGCCTGCCGGTGATGTCTCTGACCTCTGTTTACCATCCATGAGGTCAATCACCAGGCACTGTACAGATCTACTGGCCCCCATACGTCATCAGGACATTGTAGAGATGAAATAGATAAATGCTGCCCCGTGCTTAGCAGAGCACCTGGCATACTGTTTGGTGCTCATTAGATGGCGGTTGATTATTTTATTGATCTTATTTCCCTACAAGCTGTCTTGGGAATCTGGGATACATTCTTGGAAAGTGTTGGGTTTTAGAAAGAGATGAATTTTTGGCCTGATTTTGATGCCAATGACTGTCACGCACCAGATGGGAGGAGTCAAGCAATATTGCAACCTCTCTCCACCTTGAGTTTTCTCATCTGCAAGGTAGGGACCGTGAGCATCTGTGACATCATCCTGCTGTGGGGGACACATGAGGTCCCAGAGGCCAATACCATTCATGGAGCCATGCACATGAAAAGAATGTGAGAAAAAGTTTTAAAGTTGGAATTCTCTTCCTTCCTCAATGAATGAAAAAGGCTAGCTCAGAACCTGATGGTCCTGACACTTCTCAGTGTTCGTGGTGGAAAGGAGACTGTACAGCTTTAATATGAACCAGAATATTCCAGTGGTTCTCAAGAGGTCTTTGATGTCCGTGATCCTGGTCCCTTAACCTGGGGCTCTGAACGGACGGCAGCTGTCCCCTCCCTGCCACATCTTTGCATAGCCTTGTCCTGGCACAAGCTACAAGAAGAGAAGGCTGAGTGACCTACTTCAGGGGATGGCCTGTCCCAGGAGAGACTCTGCTATGAAGAACATGATAGTATCTACAAAACACCGGTCGGATAAAAGCAACGACAAAGAATCGGAAGGAACAAAAGAGAAATGGTGGCATTAGTAAATGCCTACAGTGTTCTCCAGCAAGTCCTGAGCTGGAGCAGGAAGGGGGTATGTTACAGACACGGAGGAGACAGGAACAGGGTTAGTGGCTGAGACCGGAGAGTAGTAACACAAAGGTAAAGAGGAGTCAGGGCAGAGAGAAGCTGGTAGAGCTAGGGGCTAACCCCATCCCCAGCCCACATTCACAGCAACAGTGAGATACCTGCTTCAGACCTCTGGGACTTACCTTGCAGGCTGTTCCCATTGGTGCTGGTGCAGGTGGGAGGCGGGGAGGTCTGGGGTCGGACGACTGGTGCGAAAGCACTCTTCTGTTTCACGGCGGAGACCATGTTGGCTGGTGAGAAGGAGAAGATGCCCGAGGAGCTGCTGCAGTTGGAGGGGAGGCTCGTGGATGAGGCCATGGTGGGGCTGGATGGCACAACTGAGGGTTACAACGAATGATGAGAGTTATATCCGGAGACGAGGAGGCTCGCGAGAGATCTGACCTGGCTACTCTGCTGTTGACCATTCTTGGGCAAGGCCCTCGCTAAACTCTCAGGATCCCACCAACCCTAATTTCATCATGTGGTACTTGGCATGTGCTACCTTCAAGTTAGTAACCTTCAAGACTTTACGGTGGGCTTTTTGCATGCCCAGTAATGTGCTAGTCACCGATGTCACGGCGGGGGATTTCCGGGGGGTGCAGCGGTGATCTCTGTCATTCAGTCCAACAGATCCCAACACATGGAGCATGTTGTGGAAAGAAATGAAGAGCCTCCATCCTTTGATTTTTTTTTTTCTTTTCAGGCAAGGAGACAAAAGCCTAATTTTATCAGGATTTAGCATGGCACAGGAGGGGTCAGGGTAAAGACAGTCACCCCTGGAAAGGCAGAAGTGACAGCATCAGAGAGGAGAGGAGAGGGAATGTCTTCTACCTCTGGCTTAAATAAGGTGTTGCTATAGCATGTGGGGACAGAGGGGACAGGGAGAGACTAGTTTGAGTGGATGCCTTCACCCGTGAAGGAATGGGGTATGTACCTGGGACATGTAAAGAAAATGAGGAAATGGAAGGCAAAGGCAGCATCATGGCTTCAGGCTCAGGCAGAAGCCCCCTTTCTCTCCAAGAGGCTATAGGATCTGGATATGGCTGGGCCTGGATGCTCGCCCACACAGACTCCAGGAGGTAGAAAGCCAGTTAAACACAAGAAAGCAGCATCGGTGGAAAACGCATCACTATAAATCCAAGTTCCAAATTCTCTCTTCTCACTTCCCATGGAGCCTTCTACCAGTGTCTGTGAGGTGAGCAGGGAGCTCTGATTCATCTGCAGTAGTGGGGACTCAGGTGATCCATGCCATCCTGGTTACTCCAGGAGACAGTATCAGGGCCAGGGTTTTCATGCACACCGTTCCTTTGCCTCTCTCTATGTCCTAGATACTCCTGGGTACTATATTGTTTATGTCACTTAATAAACATCACATATTTCTCTGTGATGCACCGGATCCTTCACGTCTTTTCATCTTGTCAGTCGACAGAATAACATAAGGCCAGGGGCTTATGACAATTTTTTTTTAATGCATAAGCAAATTGGAAGTGAAGATATAATCGAGAAAACAGTCAAAGTGAATACTCCTACTACGTATACGTAGTAGACTTTCCACTGCATCCCCTGCAGAAGAATCATCCGCAGAGGAAAAAGGCCACCGGGTCTGAAGAGGAGTTTGGGCCTGGCTGGTGCTTGGTCTCTTAGCTTTGGAAAGTTGGTGATCTGGGGACCAAATCAGTCATAGGCAGAGATAGCCATTAGGGGGGAAATGACTCTTTATCTTGAGGCCAGGTCAGCATGGGTCCAAATGGGCACGGTGCTTACTGGAGGAGAATGGAGAGGCCTCAACCACACCTCAGAGTTCTCCCCAACATTGGCTAGACTGTACTTCTTTTCTTTTAATGAGACCAGCATTTTTATCCATCTCTTAGGATTTGTAAATGCAGGAATGTGCTCAATAATAACACCCATTTAAATTGCAAAATTCCTGCACTGGAGGTTTGATTTTTAAATATTCTTAGACTTGAAATCCTGCTGGCTCACCAAGGAAGGCAATTAATCTCGTTGGCAAATGCGATCATTATGTGTATTTAGAGGTGGGGAGTTTGGGGGGGCAGTTAACAAGAAAGGGGTAAAATATAGCGGGGCCCTGCCATTTGTTACGACATTATTAGTTACCAGCAGCCACACCACAAAATGTGCTCACTCGTAGAATGTCTTATTTTATTTTTTTTATTTTGTCGGAATTTTTCAACATGAGTGGTTTATGAATAATTAAATATTACAGAGGCAAATATTCAAATCAGCCGGGCTCTGTGTTTATTGTTTTATTTGCATTTATGCAGATAAAAGCATCCCATCTGAGGGCCTATTTGAGAATTTAATACTGTATTTGTGAGCAGCGAGGAAATCAATTAATGGAAATTAAATGTTCAAAGTTTCTCAGCCTGACGGATGTGATCTCAGGCAGAAGTCACTGGGTGTCCTCACAGGCTTGGGAAGGTGAACAACCCCAGCCCCTAAATTGAACTGCTACCATAGAGCAATTAGCTTATTGATTTAATTAAGAATGCCACCTTTTAATTTTCAGGTCATGATTGAAACATCTTCTGATTGAGTAGTTGGGAGGCCACTGAGGGATAGATCTTCAATAAATCAAAACCTAATGCGAAACCGACCCCAGTACTGACTGGTAAACTGACTTGGTGCGTGCAGACTCTCGGGCAAACTTTAAATGGTCTACACATGACCAATATGGTGGAAATACAAGCAGAGCACATCCTGAGCGGGGAACTCCCTCAGCTATAGCCCAAGGCCTGGATGGCCTGCCTACCTTCGAGTTGTCAGCCACCAACCACACTCAGCGAGGAGCCGGCATTGTCTCCTATACTTTGAGCTAAGATTCATGACTACCCCTTCATCTAGCCGCACACTCTTGCTCCTCTCCAAGCGGCTCCACAACTAACCACACTCTCTGCATCGAAGATGCATCCGCAGTGTTCCAGACGAACCTGGCCATTTATGAAAAGGTCCTCAGAGGGAGAGCAAGGGGTTATGGGGAAAGAGCCTGTGACATTTTATAGAGAGAAATGCCAGTTTGCTGAGGCTCTTTAGATGAATGTATTTATATATAAGGATGCCAATTCGCTGCATTCTTTAGATACAATTGAAGTGCTGTACCCAAACATCCTTGAGGCTAAACTTCCTTAAGGTAGGAATAGGGCACCTAGGGATAGTCATATATATTTATTTATTTATTTATTTATTTATTTATTTATTCATTCATTCATTCATTCATTCATTCTTCTGTGTGTGTATGTGTGTGTGTGTGTGTGTGTGTGTGTGTGTGCATGTATGTGTGTGTGGGGGGGTATGTTGGGTGCTTTATCTTGCCAGATTTTTGTGAAAAAATATGTGTTTGGATCTGTTTTTATCTGTTATGAGTATATCATGCACAAAAGTAGAGTCAGAAACATCAGCTAACACGTTTTATTATTTAAGGAGGGGATCTATTGTTGCAGCATCAGGATGATGACTTAGATTTTCCAAGTGCTTCTCTCCTGTGCCAGGCCTGAGGATCAGATTCTGGCAACCACCATCTTATCCCTGTTCCCCCAATACAGGTAAAGGAGTGGTTCCGACACTCCTCCTCTTACGGGTGGGACTGAAGAGGCATGGAGAGGACATGAACTCAGTCAGGGACCTTTAGTTAGTAACTACGAGAAGTGGGCGGTAGCCCTATTGCCATCTGACCACAAGCATCCCACAAGAGAGGGGCGGCACTCAAGTATTGAGGGTAGCAGGCATGCGGGGGGCATCTGTGCTCAGACCAGCCACGCCCAGTTGGCCTCTCTGCATGATACAAAGCTCTGTAAAGGAAACATACGAGACTTGGGACGCATATCTACTTACTGGCATAGGGTGAGTTGGCAGCTGAGCCGTTGAGGAAGGTTGGGGAGCCGCCCAGATTGGACATGGCGGCAGAGCCGTAGCCGTTCATGCTCGTGGTGACGGAGTTGTAGTTGGTCTGCTGTGGGGTGGTGCTCGGCACATAGCCATGCGGTGACACGCTGCTTGAGTTGCGGGTGAAACCTGAAAAGTGAGGGGACAAACCCGGGGTGGTGAGGGGAGCATTCAGAGGGTGCGTTCCTGGGAGACCTGCCTGGGGTAGAAGCGAGGAACATCTCCATCATTACCCCCTCACTGTGACCGAGAGGGAAAAGGCCTGATGATTCATGTGCATGGGCTGGTCCTGCTATCTCTGTGATTAAAATGGGAAGCTAGCACAGACACATTTCTTAGGAGATCATAAATACTTAGCAGGCCTGTGAGAAGTGGCAGTGCGGGGTCTATAAATTATCATTTGGGAGCAGGAATAAATCCCAATCGAAGAGATGTTCCCCCGAGTTAACAGGTCCCTCTTCCCTGGGCAAGAATGATGTGTTGTGGCCTACAAGAACTTTAATTCCATCTCTCTTTGTGATCTGTCACTCATGATTTAGGGTGAAAAGTTGGATGTAGAGATGGCTGAACGCATGCATGCATTCTTTCTAGCCCCCTACTAGGTCTCCAGATGTGAAACTAGAAACGAACTCCTATAATAATATTCAATACACACAAGTAAAGAATCTCCTCTTTTAGAAGAAAATAGTTGTTTTCTTCTTTTTTTTTTAGTGGTGGAAAGGGTGGGAGCTTGCCTTTGTCAAGGGGCAGGGGGAATGGAAAACAGGGAGGCAGCAGGCTTCTGACCTTGATTGGTGGCTTGTGAGGCCTCGGAGACATTCACAGCCAGTTGTCCGCTGAAGGAGTTCACACCCATCATCCCTGCATGGACCGAAGTGTTAGCAAGGGCTGGGAGCTGGTTGTGGTTTCGAGGGACACTGTACAGGGCCTCGGCAATGTCGGCAGCTCTCTTCAGGATAATCTCCTGAAAAGTGAAAGGCGCATCTTTGTTAGCTACCCCAACTCACACTCCCAAATAACCTGTGCGCGCCTCTTCTCTGACACATTCTGTGCTCAGAGGAACTCAGGGCCGGCAATTCATGTCCCCTGGTACCATGCAGGGAAACCAAAGTCTGAGGGTTAGTATAACTGCTCTGTGAGTAATGAACTCGGAAGGGGTGAAGAAGGTGAGAGTGGCTAGACTCAGTTTCCCAAGCAGCTTCCGTTCCTTGCTTACCATTGCTCGTGAAGCATGGCTGGTACACTACTGGGGCCTCACTGTATAGTTTAGGAGAAGAAATTAAATCCTTCCTTCCCAGTCAAGATTCATTTTTAAATGGAGCACTTTTTCAGAAAGGCAAATGATTCGATAGAAAAGGAAATAGAACTTTTGCAAAATCAAGAAAGTCTCAACAGCTCCGTGACACGTCGCATCTCAGATCCTTACGTTCTTAACTCATGAGTATTACTTTCATAGGCTTTTTTAGAAACTGCTTTCACATAGAATAAGGACTCTGAGATTTGTCCTTATTGAATGAGCAGGCATCTCATTGAGTTAGAGCCCGAGGACACTCACCTGGTTGTTGTGGGGCATCCCGTACAGGGCTTCAACCAGATCTGCAGCCCTTTTAAGGATCACTTCCTGTCAAGAAAAAAAGAATAGATTGTAGGTGTCCTGAGGGATAGCAGGTGTCCTTATCTTTCACATGACAGCATCTCCATCCTTCTGGCCGTCCTTTGCCAAGGGACAGTTGTAAAAGCAGTAGCTTGGGGACCCCTAAAATGCTCTTAGGTCTCCAATTCATCATTGTTCACATACACACTTAATTGAGTCAAGAGCTGAACAGCATTGGTACTGCAAGATAAACCATATCACTCAGTCATCTGCCATGGGCATGATAAAGCACTCATATGTTTATTGCTGAATACAATTGCATGGTCATTTACTAGATTACCATAATCAATGCCATTCTGCACATGGTATGTATGCCTAAATTGTGTTTATTTTGTACTTAATTGCTTATTCCAGAAACCATGACCTTATCAGATGTGTCATTTTTGAGGAATTTCCAATCAATCAATCAATCAATCAATCAATCAATCTTCAGCCACTAAAGAAGCATGGAAGCATGTAGCCTTAAGCTTCTTTTGTTTGTCTCTCTTGTATGGCAGAGACACAGGAACCTCACATACTGAAGGAATATGATGTTGATCAAAGACCCTTGCACAAGGATTCTGTTGTCTCTAGAAGTCCCCACTGTGCCAGCATTCCTGACTCGTGGCCTTGATTTCTTGAACCACAATTCCTTGCTACTTCTGTAGTGTTTCTGTCTCTTCTCTCTTGCCCACCCATTCTCCTTCTAGGTCTATGCTTTACTATTCATTAAGGTCGAAGAAAAAGTAGCTCCCTCTATTTACTAAGCCAGCCTTCCACATTGGCTTGCATGGGTCCGGTCAATGGGAACACTCTACAAAGATACACATTTGGACAAGTGTTAAGTCATTCTTAAGATGGGGTCAGCAAAGAACCACATCTAAGAGTGAAAGGCAGAGAGCTGGCTTATCAGAAGATCTGTTTACTGTCGTCCAGTGTTGTAAAGGTGCAAATGGATGTACAACTTTAAAATCGGATGCCTCGGAACCCAAGTGGGAAGGCGGGGCTGTTTGATTTTCATACGCTCCAGACACTGATCAGAAAATAGGGCTATAATTACATTCATTTCGCTGTCACTGTAGCCTCTTCAAAAATCCTTGAACAACTCTTTCAATGACAAGCTTTTAGATATATATTAGCATTTTTCAACTTGAAATTCTCCATAATATAAGATAAAACAGTTGTCATACTGCAGTAACTACTTACCACATATATAATGTCCTAAATTCAAAAATGAGATAGAGGAGGAGTTTCTAATTCCTGATAAACATTGATGCTCGCCTTAAGTTCCCAGAAACGCATTCCCCTTTCTAAAACAATTCAGTCATTCTTTTTTTTTTTTTTTTTTTATGTAGGGGGTAGAAAGCACAATATAATCAATGGGATTTGAGTCAATGTATCTAAAATCATTCCTTGACTTTTTAATGCAAGCTACATGATAATTCACCACTTTTTGTTTGCAGGAGTATCTGACCACAGTGGTTAATAATTGACCAGGGCATGGGCACACTAAGCCCTATCCCCGGCTCAAATTCAGTTAGTGCTGCTTCCATCAAAACCTTGTGGCTTTATCTGGCTCTGAGTAAAGGATAAAAAAAAACAAAACAGGATCAACTTCATTCATTCATTAAAAGATTCACCATCTCTGGGTGTATGGTCACATATATCTCCAAATGGATATTTATGCTAATGTTTGGGCCCCAGTAGGAAGGCTTTTCTCTCTCTTTACATTATTTTGAAGGAAAAAAAATACAGATCCCTTGTTTGCCAAACTCATGATGCAGTACATAATTCAAGTGACGAGTTTCAGCTCTGCAACACTGTAACTGGAGGTTGTAGCCACCCTTCTCATTTCCATTAATTGCACAAAATCAGGGAGTTCAGAAGGAATGCCAAAATCTTAGAAGATTTCACAAATCTGAAAGATTGTATTTTTTGATAAACAAGTTTTTCAGTTATACAACCAAACTGACCAGAGGCTAGTCACCATTTAACCATTTGAATGAGAAGCACATAGATTTCTCCCCACCCTCCTCCCCCAACTTTGGATCCTTTTGATCTTTGGTATCTTTTTTTTTAATCATGAAGGTGTAGCTTGTTTTTCCAGCCCAGCACATGGTCCCAGGCATGGAATCAGCATAATGTCACTTCAAGCCATCATCTGAATTCCAAAGAGAATGAGCCTGATTTCTTGTCCAGAAAACTATGTTCTTAAATGATACCATCTCACCCGTCTAAAAATGTCCTTCAGTGCAGTAACAAATTTGGGGGTTTAGGGAGACCGCATTTGGTTTAGCCCTGCCAATGTGATTAGGTGTCTGTTAGTTATTTGTGCAAATGGGAAGGAAGAAAGACATTCCTGGGCCCTCCATGAGTTAGTGCCACAGACCTGCAAGGTGCTTGGATTTCGGTGACCAGAAAATTGCTCTCACCTCCATGTCATTACGTTCCCAGTGAACTAGCCCCCAAGCGTGTTTGTGTTGGGGATCTAATATATTGCCTTTCAATCAGAGCTGAGAGCCACTGAACACAGAGACAGAACATGACGAGCGGGTCAGGAAAGCAATAAAGATTTTACAGAGCTGTCCAAGGTGCTAAATTTACTCAATAATGGGTTTGGCACCATAGTGTTAACCTCTCATTTACTACCAGTTTGAGGGACTAAATTGAAGTAGCTGACTTCATTTACCTTGAAATGTATATTTTATGACATTATGTAAGGAGATGGAAAGGGCACTGCAGTTTTAACAATTTAAAGGCTAAAGCATGTTTAAGATGAAACTTGAATATTTATTGTATATTGCACTTAAAGTATATAGAATGTTAAAATGTATTGATTAAATTTGTAAAAGGCATTATAAAAATGACAGGTAGTATAAGAGATGTATGTCTTTTAAAATCAAATTGATAGTGTATGCTATCTCTTCTGTGGCCGCAAGTGTAATTTTTTTGCAGTTTTATATGGTAATTTGAAAAATCTGTAATTTCACATTAGGAAATGATTGAGCTTAAGATGTTTTTTAAAAAAGAAATTTCCCACGAGGGGAAAAACTGGACATTTCATATAGTATTTTGTCTTGAAAATTATTCCTTAAGTCCTATTTTGGTGGCATTAAGTGGGAGTATGGTAGACAGATCCTTCAATTCTAATATTTAATTTCAATATTTCTCCAGAAAAAGCTACTTGGCTAGTACTAATATCTAATTTTTCAAGGCATTCATTTGTCAGAGAGATTTTTCTCTTCCTTTCATAATGATAAAATGTCCCCCTGCTTGCACTTTTAAACACAAGAGTAGAGATTAGAGTCTTCCAAGATAATTAATCCAATACGTGGATTTCAAAACAAAATCCCATTGGAGAATAAAAAAGACATCCATGCCTCCTCTAAAGACTTTAATGCTTGTTCTCCAACCAGAATTCTGAGTCAGACACTATTTTTCTCTGTATGGCCCTGAAGTTTTAAAGAAACAGAGTCTGTTTGTTCTTAAAAAAACAACTTCACATTGATCTGTTTTCTCGTACAATAACAACGTGTCATCTCTTGTCCTACAGTGTTCACAAAGTAACGACTGTACAAATGGGGGCTTTGGAGTGGGAAGGGGCTACATTATTCAACCTACTGGGAGGTAACGGAAAAATTCTAGAGACTCAAAAAGGGGTGGGATTCCAAGACAGTTCAAGTGTAATTGCTATGGGTTTAGTAGGATTTGGGACCACAGCAGCTGGATGGGCTGCAAAGAGAAGTCCATTTTTTTTTCTAGTTTTAATCCAATCAGGTGGTGAGCTATGTCTGAGCTACTTGTGGCCACAATTATTACCTGTATCACTGTCCAGCTACTCTGAAGACTTGTTACCCTCCCAACATTGAGCTTCAGGGTTCTGCAAGGGTTACCCATGATGCCCTCATCCTCAGGCTAGCCCACTCTAGTCAATCTTCTTTCTCTGTAGTAGTGGAAAGCTCTTCTCAGTTCAGGTTTAAGCAATCCTCATGAGCCTAGAGGCAAGATAGTGGGCTCTTTCTTTGCTATCTCCTTACCCAATTCTTCTTTGGAGTAACCACTTACAATATGTCTCACTCCCCCAGAGGCTGAACTTAGCAATGGTGGGATGTAATGGCAGAGGAAGTGACAGAACTCCTCCAGTCTTCATGCAGAGCCCCCTAAAGCTATTGTCCATAATCCCACTTGCCAAATGAAGAAATGAAGACTCAGACAGGTCAGCTAGTTTTCTCTGAGTGTACAGAGCTGCTGAGTGACTGAGCAGGGATTCAGATCTGCTACACTTAAAAACCCGAGACCTTGACAGCTCTTCTAATCAATCAGTAATTATTCCAGCTTTACTGATGTCCCAGTCATTTAGCTCTTCCCTCTCAAAAATAATATTGGCCATACCACCCAGACCTGCATAGAGCATATGCCATAAATTATTTTGCTCTGGTCTGAAAGACATACGCCTTCATTGTCCACTGCTAGATGCTATACAATATTCAACAGACTCTTTGAGGCCCTGGGCTCATCTAATTCCCGTTCTTAGCTCCTAAAATAATGCTCAGTGAAATCCAGGCCCAGAGAAAATTCCACTATAAGATTTCATTACTGATTTTCTCAAAGTGACATTTAATTCATATTAACATACCAGTGATATATTTGCTGAAATTCATAATAGCACAAGAGTGAAATTTGGTATTCCATATGTTGACTTTCTCAATCCAATGTGTAAATTCCCAAAGGTTGAGTTCTGATCACTGTATTTTTTTTTAACATCACCTGTTCTCTTATGAATTTGCTCTTTCATGCCTACCAGCTTGTACTTACATTTTTAATGTTGTGGCTAATAGAATAACCATATTAGGACAATTACCTCAGGTAATAGGCATCTAGCAATATCAGTCTGGTCTTAGTACATATCAGTTAGTTATTAGCCACATTCCCAAGCCCTTAGAAGGTACGTATGTATTTCTTTGCACATTCACAGATAGCCACTGCGGCGACCTGGAATGTCATCTCAAATATGCAGACTCAGCCAGCTCATTTTTCCTTTCATTTCACGACAGTAAAATCTCTAGCAATTATTCTTCCATCCATGGGAATCTTTTATCATCGGCCTCAAAGGTACAGCTAATAACCCGAAGACCACGGCTGCACAACCATACACACACTCGCTTGGCCAATGGAGCTCAACATTCTGAGTCACACAAACCATCCCTGGGAGGGGAGATGGCCGGAACCTACTTTTCTTCACGGCACCTATAAGCCAACTTCCTCAGCTAAGGCATAACCACTCATTAACCCAGATATTTTTAAGCTTTTGAATTAGATTTTGAGACTCCGGAAACTCATAAGGGATGCACTGGTCACTGAAGAAGACAACCTATACCACCTCTTACACTAACCCAGCCAGGATACTAACATTTCAAGGGAGGCAGAGGACAACAGAAGAGAAACATGACAGACTTCAACGACAAAATCAAATTGATTAAAGTGATTCCTGAAGAAAACACCCAATAATTTCCTGTCATCCCACATCCCTCGGAACACCCTAACACCAATCCCTTCTCTCTTATCAGGGAACTCAGAGTACAGTGGGCCAGCAATGTAAAATGAAACAGAGTAGCAGGATCACTCCTGCCTTGAACGGATCAGCATCTATTAAGGAACTCAGCACTGACTGCTGAGTTTATAGTGGGACCCAGATTTTGCACAGCTCACTAGATTTGTGGGTGCTGGCTCTTTCTCTTCTTGCTTCAGAAAGCCCGGCTGACATTATTGATTGCAAATCCCCAACAGTGCGAAAGCTGATTAGAAAGATTTCAGGACCCCTTTCCCCACCATGCTGCATGCACCAAGCTATAAACAGCAGAAATATCAGGATGAGTTTCTTTGGAGCAGAGGTTTATATCCTAACTTCCTCTATGTTTATTCAGCTAAATGGAAAATTCCACAATGGGAGACGCTGCATTCTAAAAATTCAGAATAATGAGGCCAGCGAGGAGACGGGTGAGCCGGACCAAAACAACACTTGGGCACTGCTCGGCTCCCTATCCTCGGAGAGACATTCCCCACATTTTTTCATTTTTCTTGCGATGTGAAACTTCTTGAAGGGGAGTTTCCCGTCCATCATTAGAGGCCCTTGGTGTCACACGTTAACACTCTTCACTCGGAAGCCCTGTGACTGCAAAGAGTCACTTACATTTAGCGTGGATATAATTACGCATGTTTCTGTTGAAAGGGGCACTCTCATTATGGCTAAGGACCACTTTAGAGTAAATTGAAATGGAAAGGAATAGCACAGAGGAGGTGGAGGTAGCAAGTGGATATTTCCAGGGACGCATAAAATGCCAAATGTGTAACAATTAGATTTTACAGCTTTGCACTCTAAAGACTTCAGAGTGTTTTATTATATAAGGAGACTCAGCTGGGGCTGGGGCGATGGCTCAGTCAGGAAAGAGCTTGCCTCACCAGCATAAGGTCCCAGGTTCAATCCCCAAGCTCTATGTAAGCCGGGTGTAGTTGTGAGTGCTTGGAACCCCAGAGCTTGGAAAACAGAGAAGGACAGATCCTTGGGGCTCTCTGGTCAACCAGCATAGCTAACTGTGGAGTGGGGAATTCAGGGAGGGACCTTGTCTGAAAAAGAAAACACTTGGAAAGTGAAGAAGACACCTACCACAAACCTTTGGTCTTCATATGTAACATGTACATGTACAACCACACACACACATATACACTATTTTTCTTCCAAATACATACATACATACATACATACATACATACATACATTTATACTCATCTGAGCCTATGACTACCTTACAGAATACGTTGGTGCATTAACTTGTTTATCATCTTAAAAAGCAATACAATTCAAATTCTAAAATCTCTATCCATTTGCTTAATAAAACCATTAAATTTTTTAAATGTGTGTGTGTGCGTGTGTGTGTGTGTGTGTGTGTGTGTGTGTGTGTGTGAGAGAGAGAGAGAGAGAGAGAGAGAGAGAGAGAGAGAGAGAGAGAGAGTGCATGCATCAGATCCTCTGGAATGGTTGTGCCCTATCTAACATCAGTGCTGAAAATCAAACCTTGGCCCTCAGGAAGAGTCACAGACATTCTTAACCATTGTACTATCTGTCAGGTCTCCAAAGTGTTATGTATTTTAAAGAGAGTCTACTATTATTACTATCAGGGTCCAAGCGCCCTAGTGCAGAAGAGCACACACAGGATAGACGTGTGGTCCTATTGGCTTTGTGTTGAGTTTGTGTTCACTTTAGATGGTAGTGCTCTTAATTTCCAAATGTCTGATTATATGTCATCGCCCAGTGGGGCTGGAGATCTACCAGAAAGCTAGCTTGTTACAATCAGGGGTGTAGGAGCTTCTGAACGATGTGAGATTAAAATCTGCTGTAAGCTAACATGTTTGGAGCCACGTAAGACATCCTAACTTACATGATTGACTTTTACAGGGGAAAGAAAAAGGCTGTTTTCAAGCAGCCGGTTATTGCCTCAATGGGGGGAAAAATCAATGAAACTGAAATGAACAAGAGATTTTGTCTGAGCTGCAGTTAATACCACTGAAGAGCCATGGATATTAAAAGGTCAACAAATAAATTAGCCAGAGTGTTATGAAATGAATGATTTGGCTTATAATTTTATTGAGTGAAAATTGTTCCCTGCCTATTAGACCAGGTAATTTTTATCTGGTGCCTCAATGACTGTTCCATAAGCAATAATACAGTTGTGAGAGCTGCCGGTTCGATCGTGTGACCTCTGAGAAGCTGGCCAGGACAGCCGACTTCCCGATGATGGATAGCGGAGCTTGGTCTCCAGGAGGTGCTAGGCCTCCCTTCCTGCAAGGGATCTCATAAAAGAAACATTACAACTTGATTCATTTTACCAAAATGTTCGACTTTTCGGGTGTCAGCAGTTACGTGTAAATTGTGAAACCAGGCATTCCTGGGAAGAGTCGCAACAATGGTTTTTCCCTCCTCTTTTTTTTTTTTTTTTGTCTCTGAGCTTTCTCTTCTAAATGGTGTCATGGTAATTGGTGAATGGGAGCCTGGGGTGCTTCCCGCCGCACATACAGTGGAGAATGGTATCTGTGCCCTTGTGGATGTGACCCGCTCTGAGGTACAAAGCTGAACCTGGCAACCCCTAGCTGCCTCTTCTCATTGCGATTCATTGTGCTGGTTTAAGACCAACGCTCTGGGTTAGGTCCTGCCGAGTGGCCTTGGAAATCGACTTTCTGATCAGGATAAAAGGCTCTGCTGAAAGAGAAAACTCTGGACAGAGATGCCTTTTTCAGGGGTAGGTTGTAAAGTGAGCACACGAAACAAAAGCTGCCTAGAGTCAAAATTACCCTTGAAAATCTTTTAAGTCACCTTTAAGTCGCCAAGGCTGAGGCTTTTGGAGACACGCACGCACACAAAAAAAGCCAAATATTATTTCTGTCTCTCTTTGTCTTTGGGCCCTGGCTTCCCTTCCCTTAGGGCAAGATGAAATTAATATGTAGCTTAAGAAAAGGCCTTGGAATGGGAACAAATGATATGCTTGTCATATGTGCATATGAAGCATATGTATGTGGATGCGTGTGCAAAACGCGTGTGTGTTTACATTTATGTTAAATTTAAGTGGTAGATAAGAATACTACGATTCTCTTTGGCTTTGTAAAGCTATTGAACAATACTGGCTATTATATGTACATCTGGCTGAATATTATCTGTGAATTGTATTTCCCAAGGTTTAAGGGATAGTCTTGAGTACAATCTGCAGTCAAAATCCAGTGCCTTGGACTGGATATGTGGCTTACTTTGTAGAGTTCTTGTCTAGCATGCAGAAAGCCTTGGGTTTGGACCTCAACAGTGCATATATATAACTGGGTACAATGGTATATATCTGTAATTCCCAAATTCAGGGGCAAATGCAGGAAGCTCAGACATTAAAGACCATTTTTGGCTATATAGCAAATTTGGGGCGAGCCTGGGATATATGATACCATGTCTCCAAAATATTGAAAATAAATTAATTAATTAAGAAGAAAAAAAATCAAGCAGTTTGCAAGGTGGAGACATGGCTCCGAGATTAAGAGTGGGTATTTCTCATGCAAAAGACTGGACTTCAATTTCCAGGAATCATGGTGGGTGGCTTACAACTATCTCACTAACTCTAGCTCCAGGAGATCCGACACCTCTAGCCTTTATGGGCGTCTGTATTCACTTGGATACACACATGCAAGCATGCACAAATGAAAGGATTATATACATTTGTGTACATATGTGTGCACGCACATGTACACACACACACACACACACACACACACACACAAAATTAAATAAATCTTTTATAAACCCCCAGTGAGTCTAGACGTCTGGGAACTCAGTACTTGTTACTCCAGTGCTCCACTGCAATGTTACTCAGGGCTGACGATGGCGAACAAGAATTCTGGCCTTGCCCGTGCTCCTATGGTTTAAGCCTTGAAAGGGATTCCTACTGGCTGGAAGATGGAAAGGGCTTTACCCATTCCACTTCCCTTTCTTATATGGTAGGTGGGTATGAGGTAGCTTAAATTAAATTTCTCTCTCTTTCTCAAGAGCACAGTGGTCAAAGAGCCCTTGACAGAGTTCTAGCGTTCTCCTGGTAGGTAACTGCTCCTATGAGCCCTAACCACATAGACTGAACAGCCAAACACAGGGAATTCTCTCTCTGGATTCTCGGGGCCTCTAATTCTTGCTACCACTTTCACCTAGCTCAGCCATTTGGGAGTTAACCTTGGTCAATGCCACCCCATCTCTCCTCCACCCAATTGAGGTGAGGGGTTCTGAAACTGGCGTGCAAACCTGCCTCTCTTTAGAATTCCATTTATACGTTTGCAGAGTCAGGGCTTAGGGACTCGGGCACTGGATCTGAGGCTCAATGGTCTGGGCTCAAACCCACATGGTGCTACTTGCAAGGAGTATGAACGCATGCGTGCCTCTGTTTCCTCGTCTATAAAACAGGACAGTGCCAGCACCTGCTCTAGCCGGTTATACACAGTGAGTGCCTACCGAGTATTAGCCAACCATACTTCTTTGACAATCCCCACTTCTTTTTCAGAGCGTTTTGGCAAAGTATGGAATTCTTGGACTCGAGGGTGTTGTGATGGGGATGGAATCAGGTCTGTAAAGCACTGAAAGCAATCGTGAATGGACCGCTGTTGAGATGGTAAGGAGGGGGGGGGGAACCTCTGCTCCCAGGCTGGATGAGCTGCAGCACGAGGCCTCTGCTTTGTATTACATCAGCTACCGCGTAAGCCCCACCACATTACTTTCCTCTCCGGGCTCTCTGCCTGCTCGTCCCTAAAAGGGATATATACCAGTAAGAAGCCTGAAAACTAGATTGTAAAATGAATCGGCAAAAGATAAATATCACCTAAACAAGTAAAATTACTATTTTGTGAGGCTCCTGTGACCTATCAGTGAAGTTACAAGGATATTTTTTTGATTGCACACATGAGTGTACATGTATGCACACATGTATGGGTATGCATGTGCTGGGGGTATGTATGTCTGTGTGCCTACGGGAGCCAAAGGGTAATAATGTCTTGTGTCCTTCTCGATTGCTCCCCACTTTATTTCTGGAAGTGTCCCCTTGCTGAACCTGAAGCTTGCTGAATGGCTACCCTAGCTAGCCCCCTGGTCCCAGGGATCCCTTGGTGTGTCTCCTGAGTCTGAGGTAATAGGCAGACCACCTGCCTGGCTTATTTAAGTAAACACAATACTCAGACGTGTACAGCAAGTGCTAAGTCATCCCTGCAGCCCACTGAAACCTCTTTTCTCTAGATGCACACATCCACACAGAGCTTCAGCAGTGCCCTGATCTAGGCTCAGCTCCCAAGATAGGAGGACACAGCGTGCGAGGGAAAGCCAAGTTCCTGAGCTAAGCACATTGTCGAAATGGGAAGACGGAATGTGCCTCTAAGTTTTCTGGCAGATGAAGGGGGGGGCAGGCATTCCATAGTTTGTGTACAGACAAGAGAATGAATGCAGAGACAAGATGTTTCTTGGACCCAAACTCAAGGGTTCTTTCCCCCTCTCTGGGGACTGGACAGACCATAAGACTGGCATTTGTTTTTGTGGTTTTGATTAAGTAAGGTTACTTGTGTCTGCAGATGTAATGTTAACAAACTTTCCTTAAATTCGGAAAGTAAATAAATGGAAGTTATAAGCGAGGGAGAGGTGACAGAACAGGAAAACACTGGCTGTTCTTTTCCTGAACTCCTCAATTTCCCCCCCTTCCTGCTAGTAGGCAATGTGGTTATGCAAAGATTTCTTATTTGTATTTTCTCTGATGCAACTGCGGGTTTTGGATTACTGATAGTCTGTGCATGAAGACTAAGACAATAAAAGCACAATTAGAATACACAGTACACAGCCAACCCAGCTTTATTTTTGCTCCAGCTCTGTATATATGATAAATCGCTAAACAGGAATGCTCTTCGGGGAGGGTGATTTTGGGGTCTTATCACTCCACGAAGCAAAAAAACAAAAAAACAAAACAAACAAACAAAAAAACCCACCAGTGCTTGTGACTAGAATCTGAATTTCAATTTTGCAAGTGTACAGTTGAACTGAATAATCTTTGGCACAATGCAGTGCACAACTGAGCCACTAAATGGCTGATTTACTAAATTATTATTAGATGAGCCCTTGCTGTTCCAAATGAAAGTGCAGTCACCGACTTCCTCCATGGTGAGTTCAAATTGTTCTGTGTTTAAATATTCAGCATGAGGCTAATGTGAACTGATGAAATGAGACTATAAACATTCACTTTCGATACAAAGAGAGTGGCAGGGAGGCGGCGCATCACGAAGCCTTTGGAGGTGGGAATGATTTATACTTTAGGATGGGGCTGACGACTTCCATTTACTTTAAGGTACTCTTAATTAGCCAAGCATTTGAAATGACTGATTTCCTGCATTTGTTCGAGAAGAGCCGCTTCGTGGGGTCCAAGAGCTTCAAATGGCAATGGAGAGGCTCAGTGAGCCCAAACCTAGACTGGCTTCCATAGCCCATGGCTGGCTGGCTCCCCATATCAGCAGTCATGTGTCTATTTCAGCAACTGTAGTGGCTGGCACTCAGTGTGTTTTTTTAGACTCATCCAAAGGGTCTATGGTTCATGTGCCCTGTGATCCACCCCCTCTACACTGTCTCCCCATGACAAGCCATGATTTACTCCACGTTGCTATGGACACATAGCCATACTCCCATCCAGCTCCCTTACTGACACCTGCTGGAATCAACTACCACCTTCATAAGCCTTTGGACAAATGGAAGCTCTCCTGTCTCGTGTCCCTTCTGAGGCCAGTTATGGGCAAGCACTTAAAATATTGTGATCACTTACAGCAGATTAGAATTTTTTATTGGCACCGGTGTTGCCATAACAACACGAAGACAGCAGATGACTTAAGCAAGGCTTGCAAAGCACAAGGCTGCTCATCTGGCAGTTAAAATGAATACAGTTCATTTCACAAGTTTCCCATATGGACTCTTAGTATATGGTAATGAGGAGACCATATGGTGAGAGAAAATGTTCTGCGAACAATCGGGATCCAATGGCTGAGTGGGAATTTGGGGGAGATAGCCGAGTGAGAGATTCTGGTGTGCTCTAGGGGGGTTCGAGGTTTGGCTGGGGTTTTTTTGGGGGGATGACTGTTTCCCATAGGGGTTTTGAGTTTCTTAATCCATCCCTTAATATGTCGGCTGTGTGAAATGACAAACATCTTGCAAATTTTGCAATGTCATCCATCACAGGCTGTCAGCAGTGTTTGCAGACCTGACTTGCGAGATATCCTTTCAATGTGCTGTTCTTAAAAGGCAACAGTACCAAGTTTTTAGACAAAGTGCAGGAGAATTTAAGTACTTCTGACAAGCTGAGACATTAGCAGTAATGATTTTAAAAAACACTCACATCTTTTGCCTGCATGTTTAGCTGTAAATAATGCTAGAATATATAAAAGCTTTAAAGGAAAAATGTAATAAATACTTTTTATCATGTTTCATAAGGGATGAAAACTGCTGGCAGCCATGCCTATGGCTGTCTACCCATGCAAATGTATGCAGATGGATGGCCCGGACTCCCTTCCCTACCAACCAGAGGAGAACCTGGGCAGACAGCTTGAGCAAGACTGTACAGTCAATCCTGTACTATCCATGCTTCATAAAAGATGAATATAAATGCATTAGTTAGACACGGTGAGCTAAATTAGAAGGTCAGGCAGGGCTGGGAGGGCTGAAAAAAAATCACACAAGCAATGAGTGTAATTACTCTTTCTTAAGTCTATTAAGTGCTGTTGTTCTATCAAGGCTCTGGGGTATAGGACACGAAGAACAAGATAAAGTAATGTGTATTTATGACTCCCACTGGATCAATTTACCAGATATTTTCAGCTCCATAAAGCAAAATACACAAATGTGGCCTTTGTTGCTTTTCTCAAACTGCTTGATTTTCTCTAGAAGGGAGACTGGATCTCGTAATCAAATGGTACTTGCCCGGTACATATTTCCACTATGGCCTCTCTTGATGGCAAAAGAAAGAAAGGCCACTGAGAAGCTTGGGGGGTGGGGAGATAGGCAGAAGATACCGGTGAGGGAGAGGTAGCGGGAGGTCATTGCCTTCGGGCAGAAGTAGTTGAGTTTTGAATAACCAGATCTGAAGGAACAGTGGAATTTTAACATACTAGACACAGAGAGGGGTTTTAAACTCATAGACCCAAGTTCGAGTTTGAGCTCTCTCACTTGCTGGCACTGATGTCATAGCAAGTCAACAGACAGACCTCCTCCAGGGGCTCAGCCTAAATGCCCCTCTGTGGAACGTGAGATGTATGTCACGCAGAGATTAGTGTCCCCACTTACTGGAGACGCCCCAGCTGCCTGGAACTTCTCGTTGCGTGCATTATCTCCTTAGTTCCTAGCAGCACTGTGAAACAGCTGTTCCACAGAGGAGGAACCTGAGGCTTTAGACTGCCGTGCACCGAGTCCTGGGTTTGCCTTCCAAACTCCTTGTGTGTGTGTCTGGCTTGCATGCTGGCGTGCTTGGCCTCTCTGCTCTGCAGAGACGCCATCAAGCAGCGCTAGACTTGCAAGAGGTGTGAAACACACAAGCCTGGCTTCCCAAGAGTCATAGCCAACATGCAGGATGCTGGCTAGGCTCGAGGCCTGCTTGAGCTGCCTGTGGGCTGAAGTTCACAGGCTGCATATGAAGAGGAGTAGCAAAAAAACTAAAAACAAAAAACAAAAAACAAAAACAAAAAACGGAGACACCACCTTTGTCCTTTGAAGCTGAGGGAGGGAGCTCCTTACTCTAAGTTGGTGTTGAATCCCTGAAACAATTCGCATATCAGCTTCTGATTGGCCATAGTCCTCATCCCCTCCCCTCCTCTCCTTTATCAGAACTCAACCTGGACCCCAGAGTCAGGTTTCTCCTGTCAGAGAAGTTCCCAAAGTCATACAGACGCAGAGATGAAGGTTCATTCATCAGGGAGACAGGATAGAACACTATGTATATCTTAAAGACCTTAGCCTACTCAGCTCGGTGTGCAAATGAAAGCCCTGACCAGGGAGGGCTAGTGTAATTATAGCGCCTCTCAGAGATGAAATGATTTACAAAGAGTCTGCTCACTCCTCTCTTCCCTGTTTGGTAAGTGGGGAAGATAAGGAGAGTATGGCTATTTTCCCAACTTCTTTCACAAGAGGGGGAATCCAGTAAAACAAAGCAAGTCTTCCTTGTTTGAAAAAGTGCAAGCCTATATACAAAGGCATATTATTATGGAAAGCTGTCTGCATGGTCTTTGGAGCGGTTTCATTTGACAGAATATGTGGGTGGTTGTATGAATCTAGCTTTGTCTATTCACAAACACATGGGTTTAATAAAAATGGGGTTTGTTTTTTAAGGTGTGTGGTCCGCAGTTCGCTGAAACACCCCTGTTTGACAAACACTGGCCATGAGTCCGAGGAAGGCAGAGGCCCTTCCTACAGCCCTAACAATGGACAGTAGGAGTATAAATCTCTCTCGAGTCCACAGGAATACCCTGTGCTGGCTCCATCCGCCACTTCCTGACCCTGCCCTTGAACTCTTGCTCCACCTTAACATGCAGAGCCAAGAGGACAGCCAGTCTGCCCTGAGTCACAGGGAGCGCTTCCTGGGGTGGGCTCCTCTGGCCACAGTCCTTCCACAGTTGGAGTAGCTGGAAGCAAGCTGCAGTGTTTCCTCAACACACACACACAGCCATTGTGTCCTTGATGGCCCCTCCCAAATCCAGGAAGAAAAGGTTGAAGGGCTCACCCAAAGGTCCCCGGGGACAAAGTGGCATGTGCCTGAGCTAGTTATCCAACAGTTTGAAAGCTAACGTGCAACGGAAAAATGCCTTCAAGTATAAGTAAACAAAACTCCACCTTATACTCTGATTTCTCTCCTATCCTTATGAAAAACGAAACAAAAATAAAAATACTGCCCGGTTTAGTTAGATCTTAACCATTTAACAAGTCTTGGTTCCTAGTTCCATTCTTATCCCCATTTTGTAGATGAAGAAACTGAGGCACAGGGGATAAAGCATATATTTAATTGCTCAAGGGATGGGAGTTTCCTGCTCTTGCTTTTATTCAACTGACTCATAACCAGGGTTAGCCTCTGGTATGTGCTAAGGGACAGGAGAAAGCAGGCGGTCCCACTGCTCCCACTTGACAAACAGGGAAACTGAGGCAAGTACAGGGAAGGAAGCCTTTCGACACAGGTCACGTGGCTAACAAGTGACTGAGGATGAGGTTCTAACTGGTCCGATCTGAGCTTCCACGCTGTGTTCTTAACTCTGGAGAGCCTAGCGGTGAAATGCTAACCTAAAATCTAGATGAAAGTAAAGTCGCTACCTAAATGGGAAGGATAGAAAAAGTTGTCATTGTGCCCGGGTCTCGGTCCTACCATACAAAGACCACGGTCGGCTCTCTGTGTGGGCACACATTGTGTCTATCATTGTTGCCCAGGAAAGGCACAGGAACTGTCTTTCTGCTGGACAGTGGGACCTACAGTTCAGTCTTTCCACAGGACACCTATGCTACACCTGGAAAGGTGTAGCTGCCCAGTGTTACTCATAGGCTGTTTCACAGTGAGCCCACAGTAAGACTGGCTAGGGGAATCAAGGCAGAGGCTCTTTAACCTCAGTGATGTAATCATGACCATATTATCCTTCCCTAGAAGAAGTGCATTTCAGGACTTTCTGTCAGTATGAACAGCATCGCAATAGAAGTAGGCTGCTCTGAGAAACTAGAAGCTGTGTTCTTCCTCTGTGGTCAACGTTCAAGATAGGCATGTCTGCCGGCCACAGCCCTCCTCTCTCCAGCATTGGTGGCTGTCACGCCCACTCACTCTGTTCCTCATGCCCATGCATAGCCCTGGGGGACAATGGCATGGGAGACAGGACCTTCTCAGAAAGGAGGCTCTGCCTGTAAGCACAGGGACCGTGTCCTCATCCTTTGCAGAGGTTCTGGGCTAAGAACGATGCTGGCTTTCATTTTTTTAAATCGTTTCATGAAGACATACAGATCTAGACATTATACACCTGTAAACTGCCGTGAACGAGAGGTCCTTTTATCCGTTCGGTTAAGGTTATGGCAGTAGACCATGTCATAAATAAAACATTGTTTCGCTGTCAATTAGTCATGACAGCTAGCCTGGCTCCGCACTCTGAGCCTCTTTAATTATTATCTCTGTGGAGGCCTCCTAACAGTTTGCAGGAACTTCTGTTTGGTGCACCTCCTGCTTTCAGACATGATCAATGGTAGCTGAGTCCCCCTCCCATACAAACCCCTCGTCTTTTAGGTCTACTGTTGGGATTACCTCCCAGAAAAGGGACACAGGAGCCACGCCAAGACTCAATTCCCAATTTCCGCACTGACAACAGTAGGGTTGTTATCTTGATTCTTCCTTTTCATCTCTCACAACTTTGGGTTTAATTTTTTTAAGTAAGGAAGATACTTTATCAAAAAAAAAAAAAAAGATGTTGTCTTATTTGACCAAAGCATATACCTCTATTTTCTTTCCAGCTCTTTCTACCAGATCTACCAATACATTTTGCCTTGAGCTCTTCATCCCCTCACCAGAGGGTACAGCTCTTTGAGCAGATAAAATCCAGCACCTCCTTTCTTCTTGCAAATCAATATGACATGCAGATGGATTAGGCCAGACTCTAGTCACAGGCTGAGTAAATTTAAATCTCAGCAAGGTACATGCTATGTGACCTTGGGCAAATTGTCTGACCTCTCTCTGCTTCATTCCTTTCTTTCCTAAAATACTAGTGGAAACAGTACCAACATAGAGAGTTACTGAAATTGTAAGGTGACATGATAAATATGAAAATATGCATACCAGTGCCTATCCCAAAGGGCGTGCTACTTTTTATCATGACACACAATGTACCAAGATGAGTTGGTTATCTATGAACTATTTTTTTTGTCTTATCCAAGAGGGTATTTTGCCATTCTCAAATCCAACTTTCTAGAAACCATGTCCCAAGGTGGGGTGCAGGGAGATTCTGACCTTCGGCAAGCGCTCTGGGTCACCAGGATGCCGGGGAATGACCTTCTGTAACCTCTGGAAACCGTAGTCAATGGTGGGTTCATTGAGTGCTGTAAAGAAAAAGTCACAAGGTTTAAACATTTCAGGAGATGAAGGCTGATTTGCAGCACAGACGTGGAGATATAACTCAACATTTAGTAGATACTCTTAAGCCTCCCATGGCCTTTCCACCATCTATTTTGTTCACTATGGAAAGAACTGACTCTCTTGCAGAAACATTGGTAGACAGAGAGAAGAAGAGTTTCAGAAAACAGCCCCTAGGGCCAAATTCTATATCTTTAATATATTCCTAAGTAAAAAGTAAAATAAAACATGTCACTAGGTTTTAGGATTCACCCCATTGCAGAAAGCTGGGGAAAAAGTCAAGAGCTCGTCTATACATTTGAAGTGACAGTGGACCACACTGCTATGTGTAAAGTCTCCTATAGAGCGCAGTAGACCTAATATCTCAGCATTTTCTATGCAAAGAAGATAGTGGTGGGCCGAGCGGAGTGAGAATTTTGTCTCCAAAACCACGGAGAACATCTGCAGAGACAGCATTGAACATACCCTTGACTCAAAACCTTCCCATCTTAAGCAATAAACCATTCACAGCAATGATATTATTTGAAAAAGACCAACTTCTGTAGAGTATTAGCACAGCCTAGCTGACTCTCTAAGAATGCTTTTCTAAAAGACTCAGAGACCCAACTGTAATAATAACATTTGGAGACAATGGCCCTCATTGTGTCCTATTGGTCACACTCCCTTAAGCTAGACCAAATAGAAACTAGAGTCTATGTTATCACTATCAGAACTCCTTCCTAGCATACAAACCATTTTGAGCCTATCTAGTCTGAGAAGGTATGAAAGATGGCGAGATCTTCCTCTATCCATAATCCCAATACCCAAAGCCACAAGTAGGCAGTAGGAATTTATTTTACTTGATTGTGCAATTGCTTTTCTTTTCTAGTTTAAGGCATTTCACTGCATATTTTCTTCCTTGCTGAATAAAAAGACAGTCTCTGCAGCCCTAACATTTTATCTATACATTAAAAAAAAAAAAAACAAGTTGCCACATTCTTTACTTAAAATGCATTTCCATTAACCTAAATTTTAAAAGTAAGATTTGTACTAACTTTAAAAAACTGTATTAAATTCAAATAGGTCCCAAGGCTAATGGAAGCAATTTGTATACCAACCCAAACTGACTGGCCCACTTTTCAAAATACAGGTATGATAATCTCTTGGTTTTAAAAGGACATTTAAATGGAAAGACTGTGAATTTAGAGCATAATTATACCAATAGAACCCTTTCACTTGTCAACTTGTAAATCTAAAAGGCTATCAATCATTGCTAAAGAGGAAATAAACCTTAAAACTCCTTGATTGACAGTGCTTACTTTTTTATGTAAGAAAGGGGGGTGGGGTAGCTGAATAAAGTGGCCAGAAATCCATTTACAAAAGTACATTGTTTTACATAGGTTAGTAAAAAGCCAGTAACTATTTCTCCCAAAGACACATAAATCAGGGGAAGTACTTCACGTGTATGTTTTAAGGCAGAATGAACTTCAAGGAACTTTATTTGAAAAATCCTCTCTCTCAAACTAAAGTGCCTATTCAGGTCATTCGTAGAGCTGTGTCTTCATTTTGGATGATCTAATCATTTTTGCAAATATGAGATTTAGGTAACTGCCCCCACCCCTGCAAACAGTAAACTTTCAATCTGTCTCTTGTGGAAATTAGTGAAAACTACAACCAGGTGTGGTGAATCTCTCTGTTCTAGTATATGAGTTGAGACACAGTATTTATTATTGCTTTCATTTTATGAATTCTTTCTAAGCCTTTGAGAAGAATCCTTTCTTCAGATTGGTTTGTAGAGAAAAGGTCATGGAGCTCTTTATGCAGAGGAGGCGCTAGTTATAAAAGTTATTCAATCAAGATATGCATGGAGAGACAGGAATGAGCACAGGGGAGTAAGCTATAGATCATTCTACCCCAGCCCATAATTCCAATTGTCAGCAAAATGTTTAACCATAAACAGTAGCTTTAGAAAATTAAGAGTATTACATTAGTCCCTGAAACCATAATTCAGAATCCTACAATTTTTACCTGTTCAATCTAAGCCACTGATAATGGGAGAGGTGCAGATCCACCCATTCCCTTATTTACATAATGAATTCCTAGTGTGTCTAGAAACCCATGCTGTTCTCTGAAAAGCCTTTAGACTAGGGTTGGTGGAAGATGTGATTTTTCTGGCTGTAAGGCCAACTCACTGTAGAATGACTGACACTTCATATCAGCAATTAAAAGAATCAATTCAACTATCATATGGAACTAATAGCAAAAGAGCTGAGAAGTCATTCTGTTGCCATGAGGAGTAATTGGATTAGACATATTAAACTTATTACTCCAACAAAAATAAGCATCTACGCTAAGGACATAATCCATGACAGAGGAGGCATTTTAAATACTGAGCCACACTGGAGGGTTCCTATCTGCTTCTTATGCCTTCAGGATTGGCTCCCTGCTTGCATTTTTCAAGTATGCTGACCTCCACTCTGTATTTCAGTATTGAATATCACAATGGGACGGTCTGACGCTGTGGACCATGTTAACAATAAAGCCATGCAAGACAAGGCATACTATTCCAAACTCAATGCAGCCTGCAGACTTCTCTGTGTGTGCTGGGTAGGGGAAAAATTCATGTGTGAGAGAGATTTGTTAATAAGGATCAATAGTTTTGTCAGTTTTTAAAACACGCAACTGTCTTCACAGAGGGAAGAGGAAAAGGGACTGAGTTCAATGTGTTACAAAGCAGAATGTGCAGAGAATTCTATAGAACTGAACATTTCCTGGTCTCAGATCAGTCTCATATGGCAAACACCAACCTAAGGACATTTCTAGTGCTAGGTTACAAAGACTACAGGGGTATGTATCTAATATGGTGACGTTTCATGATTCACATTTTTAAGTGCATCTATGTGAGTACTGCATGTAGGTATGTGTGTCTTGTACACAAGGAGTCCAAAAGGGGTGCTAGATCTGGTGGCACTTGACTTACAAGTGGTCGTGAGCCACCATGAGCAGGCTGGGACCCAAATCTGCATTTCTCCAAGAGCATCAAGTGCTCTTAGACACTAGGCAATGTCTCTAGCCATGAATGCATTGACTTTTCAATGAGTGAATGAATGAATGAATGAACCTACCTACCTACCTATGTGTATTATAAATAACACTGTCTGCACATAGACTGACTAATATTAGTTGTTTCTAAAACTCATGGCTCCTAAGAAGCTTTTCCCCCCTCATCTTTGACCCATGCATTTTCTGTTTTCATTTTTGCCCCTGCACAATAAGCATGTATTATTTTTATAATCAGAGAAAAAGGTTAAGAACAAGAAGATTGTTGCTGAGATGGAATCTGACCTGCTTGTATAAAGTAATGACATCAGAAACTATGCCTTAAAAGGGGTCTGTGTACCCTTTAATAACCTTGCATGGGTTATTACAGACCATAAGAAAAATAAGTACTATACTTTTGCCCAGTTGTATAAATATGTGACTATACATAAACTCTCAGAAAATCAACAGAGAGGGTAATGGGGGAGAATCATAAAGAAGGCATATTTATTTCATCAACAAGGGTAGTGGTACCTTAGGGACGTGTATCTACCCTGCAAGAATGCAGTATAAACTTAATTCTTCAACAAAGTGACCTCACTGTACTCACACGCAGAGCTCAGGGCCAGTGGCAAAAATAGGACTAATCAATTGTTCTCCCTCACATTTGGGACAATTCCAAGAATCCGGTAGAGAAAGAAAAAAACAAAGCAGCTTAATTGAGCGTAATTAACCATGTAAAGAGGCGTAGACAACTTAAGTCGAAAGAGGAAAAACAGGAAGCTGTGAGCTACAGAGCATGGGCTGGGACTAGAAAAGTGGTCCCCCTACCCTGCTTCCAAGCATCTTAACCCCACTCTGACAAGGATGTCAGATGCTGTCACCTGAAAATCAGGTAAGGATGACAGCAAGATAGAAGGATCACAGGCTTAGAGAAAGAAAAAAAAAATGTCCCTTGTCCCAAACAGAAATGGCTCAGTGCTTACACCCTCTGCATAAAGAAATAGGACTGGTGGGTGCATTTTTTTAAAAGTGCTGAAAGATAGAGGTTGCAAGTCATCATTTATTTGCAGTGATGACCAAACCCATTTGTAGAAATTAGCTCTTTGTGCGACAACATCTTCAGTCTTTAAAGGTAAAGTTTCTGCCAAGAGCATACAACCCAAAAGGACTGGTGGGGAACTTTGGTTTTAGAGTCAGTAAAGTCTTTCTTATTTAGGGTCACCCTCTTGTTCCAAAGTCTATGGCTTGTGTTCCTCACAGTCACTACCCTGGACAACTTCTCATGAAGGATGAAACAGAGAGCACCAGGTTCCTAGTGAAATATGATTGAGTTGAGGTGTCTTCCATCAACCTCTGCAAATTTATTTTCTAGTACAGAAGTTCTCAGCCTGTGTGTCGTGACCCTTTTTTGAGGGTCCAATGACCTTCACACGGATTACCTCCCAGATATCCTATCAGATATCAGACAATTACAGAACAGTGCATTACGGTAGAGAAATGACAGATATGAAGTAGCCACAAAATGACTTTATGGTTGGAGTCACCACAACATGAGGTGCTGTATTAAAGGGTCACAGCATTAGGAGGTTGAGAAGCACTGTTCTAGTAGATATGCATTTCTTGATTATATCTTGTCAGGGAGTCGTGTGCAGCATGCTAAGGAAAGTCTGAAACTTTCTAGCAATCACCCAAAGGCAAGTTCAAGGAGTCTAATTGGGACCTCCAGGTTGCAGGGTAAAGGCAATGCTTAGCATGTCAGGGGACGCTCGTATCCAGGCCATGATGTGTGGATGGGCACTAGAAGGGGGAGCGCACTCCACAGCCAAGGTTCTCACTTCATCTGCAGCCAAGTTATTTCTTTTGGAAAAAAGTAATAATTAAATAATACCGTGCCATCTCGTCTGCCTGCACTGGGGCTATCTACAATGCCTTTAGCTTTCTTCCCAGCCTCCTCAGCTCAAACTCTTTTAGAGGAAACCTGGTAACTCTCCATTTCCAATTTCTTGATGAGGCCTTTCTCCCAGTGAGCATCACCTTAGGTGCTTCCAAACAGCAGAACTCCCTCTCTGCAGAACCACTGTTGCAGTGTCCAGAGGCACAGGAGACACTGTAGGTGGAGAAAAGCAGGCCCTGCAATGGGAGTGTATACAGGAAAACATCCAATACTGAATCGGCTCTGGGCACATGTACCTGTGGTTTTGTGGGTTTGGGTTTGTTTGGGTTTTTATTTCTTTGTTTTTTGTTTTTGTTTTTGCTTGTTTGTTGGAAATCCACTTCATAAATAAATCAAGTAAGGAATTCTCTTCCAGCATGTTTACTGGTTAAATCTTAATTGGTACGTACATCCCCAGTTGTGAAAATTTATTTATTTTTTCTCTTGGCTTTTCTGAGTCCCCTTTTAAAGAAATCATTCCTTCTCTGTTAAATTTTAGCAGGGACATTAGTTCCTGGAAACAATGGAGATGGGGCTGGAGAACCGTGTCCCAAACACACCTGAGAAGGGCTGTGGGTGCCACGCAGACCAGAGCTCACAGACTGAGTGGCTTTTAGGGCCCAGTAACTCGCAAAGGGGTTTCAACATATTTCTGAGGTTTTAATTTCCTTTTTTTAATGGCTGTGTGGCATGATGTCATTTTGACTGGAAATAAAAAGAAATGCAAATATTAGGAAGGTAATATTTATATTCCATTGCCTTTTAATGTCCAAACAAATATGTAGACTCCATGCCAAGTAATAAATAAAACCTCATAGCAGAGGCAATGTTAAAACTAGCACCTGGGTCTCCCGGCTTCCCTGGTGACTGCTCTATATTTGAACTAAAGGAGTAACAGCCGAGCATTTCCCTTCCAGGCAGATCCATTCTGGGTTGGAGAGTTATTACTTATACGCCAGGCAGAGCCTTTTTCTTCCATAATGGCCCCATTTTTCCCTCAGTCACTAAATTAACAACTAGAGGTAAACAATAAAACAGCAAGTTATCTTCGAAAAGCTATCTTTAAGAGTGACTCTAAAATATACTAATGGGAGGAAAAAAATCTGCCAGAACAACCCAAACAAGAGCTAGAAACAGTTTAAATGAAGAAACTGGTTACACTTCCAGCCATTTGGGTGTTTCATTACCTGCCTAAACGTTGGAAGAACAGGTACCATGCCGGGTCAGCTTATCCGTGGACCAGAAACAGCCCCCGAGAAACCTAAGAGCAGACCTCTTGCAAATCAGCCTCTCTTTTTAGTAAGAAAGGCTTTCATACCCTGGCAATCCTACCCTGGGACGCAAGGAGGCTCACAGGAGCTTCCAAGCTGGCTCAATGGACAATGGAAGGCTGCAGATTTCAACCACAAAGGTGTCAAGATGGAGTCAACATAGGAACAATTAATCAGTAGGAGGTGGAAAGGAAATCCAGAGCCCCCTTTGAACATGCCCTGAAATATTCGGAGAGTATGAATGTCTTTTGTGGTAACAACTTTGAGATAGAAAAATCGAGCAGAAGAATAATTTCATAATCGGAGGTGTGGAGTGACTGGTGTGGGTCAGCCATTTTTATAACGAGTAGTAACCAAGAGGACACATGATGCAAACAGAAGTTACATAGACAGAAACTCAAGAGGCCGAGAGAGCTGAAGGTCACTGACGCCTGAGGGGTTTACTGAAATGCAAAGGACTTTCATTGCACCATTTCAACATCAGGTGGAGGAAGAAAGGAGAGAAAAGGACTCCTTTTTTTTGTTTTATTGAGATGAAATGGCTTTACTGTATTTCTAAATCTAGGAAGAATACATTCCAATTCTAGACAGTGTTTTAAGCCACAACAGGAGGGAGAACTTCATAACATCTGCAACCATGAAGAAGCACTATTCCAATCTTAGGGTTACAGATGTTTTCATATACCATCTCAATGTTGTTTTCTATGAACATGGATTAAATGTTTAATTACATCCACCTCATTTTAAAAAGTGTTTTAGCAATGATACTAAACAAATGGTCATAATTTGTCTATCAAATGCCATATTAACAAGCATTGGGCTTCCCCCCACCAAAAAAAAAAAAAGCTCATTGACTTAAGGAGCTGTAATGACTAACACTTGTAATAAGTTCCTGAGTGGGGGATATGGGCCCCTTGAATCCCTGTGTGCACACATTTCCTGACAAAAGATTAGTTATTTTAGGTTTCACATCTTAAATTCAGTTTTCTCTAAGCTACCCGGAACCTCTAGAGACTTTTCAGAGATGCGAAGTGATCACAACAGTTCTGTACAGAGGTGCCATTTCAAACACTGCCCAAAATCACGGAGGAAGACTCTTTTTCCCAGGAAAATCAAATTATTTTCCATCAGATATGGTATCATGAACATCTACAATACCCCCCTTAAAATAAATGTTAAGAATCAGTACCCCTTTCAAACATGGGAATTGAAGCACTTAGTAGTATAAGCTTGTCTAGAAGACTTGTAAGATTCTGTTGTTTGTGCAGCAATTTGCTTGATATTCTGAGATTACTCTTTTTTACTGATGAACATATCTATAGCATATGGAAAAAGTCTTATTCTCCAATCAACTTCCCTGCACTTTTGTCCCTGCCTGTGATACTAGGAATCTTTCTGGCTAGAATCTCAATCTTGTCCAGAAGAACAAGTCCATTCTTGGTCTGATTTCTTTGAGTTCAATCCACCAGCCAATAGAATGTACCGTAAACTCGCCTCCACAGTCATCAAGAAGCTTTGTTTCCGGCCTCACCAGTGCCTTGGTTTCCCTTCTGTTGCTGCGATGGATGAATCACCAATAAATCACCGTATGGAGAAAGCAACTCAAGGCAGGGAAGGATTTATTCAGTGCATAGTTCTGTCGCTGTGGGGAACTCAAGGCAGAAGTTCTAAACATCATATCCACAGTCAGGACCAGAGAGAGAAAGTTATGAATTCCCAGGGTGTTTGTTTGCTTACTTGCTTGTTCCATCTCAACTAACTTTCTTCACTGTTAAACAGTTCTGAACTCTACCCAGGCCAACATTTAGGGTGGGGTTTTTTCAACCCACCTCAATCAAGCAAAACAATCCCTATTAAGTTAACCTGATATAGACAATTTCTCCATTGCTACTGTCTTCCCAGGTGACTGTATGTTGTGTCAAGTTGACAATTAGAGTAAAAAGCCAAGTTTATTTTATAAACACACCCTGTAAAGAGCTTTAAGACTGTTTGTCTTTTGAGAAAGACATTAACAATGCTGTGATGGGGCTGATCTATCTCATATCATGACTACCTAGAATTTTCTGGAAGACCCTTGCTGATAGACATGCCCTCACATGCAGACACCCTCCTCTCTCTGGAGGGTTACATTCCATCCAGACCAGGAAGCAGGTAAACCTGTGAGGATTAAAGGGAAACTGTGGTGGTCTCTAATTATAACAAAGCTGAGGAGAAAAGTCACCCTGCCCTTCTGTGTGGTGGTCTATGATCGGTTTGGCCTTCTGTGGGCCTTCATTTTGATTTCTAAATTTGATTCAAGTATAAAATTAAAATTAATTCCCTCCAGCAAACCGAAGCTAAATTGTCATAGTTTTATAGATCTATATCTCTTTCTATTTTATGGCCTTTCAATCTTTTTGCTTTGGATTAGAAAAAATCGGGATCATTTATGATTAAGTTTTAAAGACAGATTTGTTCCTTTAAGGGTAAAGAGAAGGCTGATTTTCACTGTGTAATGGATGGCAGTGTTTAAGGAGTGAAGGCCAGCATACTCCGTCTTTCTTTCTTAAGGATAAATCCATAATTCTCTCCTGGCGGATCTTCTGATATATCAAGAGCAATATTACCTCTATAATTGTTCCTCAGATTTCTTCCCAGAGAGTTTTGACCAATAACTGTTATCAAGAGTGTAAAATCACCCAGCCTGTCTGATAAACATGTTTTCTTCTGTCCCCACCCCAGCGAGTGCTGTGACACCGGACTTTTATCATCCTGCGTGTGTTCGCAATGAGCTTAGGACAGCAATTGCCGGGAATAGGCAGGCGATAAACCGCATTGATTTAACACATCTTGTTTTCAATCATGCTTGGATTTTCTGAGCACGCGTTTTTCCTGTACTCGGGCTTGTAGCTTTTATCTGACGAGCTGATCCCTTTTCAAAGGAAAATGAAAAGGTCGCACAATAAGACACGGTTTACTGGAACTTGAACACGCACCAGGGAAAGTATTTTAGATAAATACTGTCAGACAGAGTGGAGCTGAATTCCAACAGCACAATTGCTAAACAACAATACTTATTACTCTCTGAGACTAAGCCACCAGCAACGTGTGGCTCTCAGCAAGGAACACCTCCAAGTCAGAGAGAGGGCAGGCTCAAACTCCTTTCCACTTCTTGCTCCTAACCAAGCTCAGAGTTCTGGGACTGGGGACTTGGTGAGTGTTGACATCACAGGTTTCTGAGATAATTCACAAACCTGTCCACAGAGCCATTTCCTTGAAACCAGTGTTGTAGGATGGAGACAGTCCAGCAGAGGCTGGCAAACCATCAGAGTGAGAACAAAAACAATCCCCAAGCAAAGTAAGGTAAAGGGGATCCAAACACCATGGCCACACCCCTGATGAGGCAGGGAAGGGCTCATTAACTGGAGGCGGGAAATGATTAGCAGTTACTTGGTAACTTTTAAATGAAATTAAGAAGCACTTGTAACACAACTGTCATATAGAAGGCTACAAGGGCCTTGTAGAGAAGTCTAGATGCTTCTATCCACCTCACATCAAACCTAAATATCACAGAGAAAAGAAGCTAAGTGAAGTGAGGGTACTTCAGAGTCCATTTCATGGGTAATTGCTGGCACAATCCTGAAACAGCCCAAGTGCTTCCTCTGGCCTGAACATTAGACTTCGGATACTTTCTTTTGGCTTTGACAGTCTCAGAGTGCCTGGACACACTGCTTTTATGCCAGGGCTCCTCAAAGCCTCTCTGTTTACAGCGCTGTGGTCATCTTAGTAATCCTTTCAAAGCTCTCCTTAGCCAAAAGAAACAACCATCCTGATCTCTGTGCTCTTACATCTGACAGTGACTGTGTCTAACCTAAACTAGCATGCCAACAGAAATCCACAAAGATTGAAAAAAAAAAAAAACCAAACAGAATAATAAAGTTTCTAATAATTTGTCTTTGGTTTGGGTTTTCTATGGCAGACTCTCGGTAGCCCAGACTGGCTTCAAAGTTGACATCCTCCAAGCCTCAGTCGAAATATGCCAACATGTGCCAACATACCCAGTTTGGTCCAGGTATTTGGCTCTAATCACCAGTGACAACTCAATCTTGCAAAGCTAAAACAACTTCCCAAGGAATAGCATGCAGTTTAGTATTGAACTGTGAGTGACCTTGGACTAGTTAGTGGTTCGTGTAATGCCTGACAGGTATGCAGTTTCAGGCTTCTTTCACACCAGAAATGTCCTATAAAATCCCTGTGAGGTTACAGGCACACCACAGTGCATGAGGTTAAGAAAAACATAGGTCCATGCAGGATCATGCATCTGTTTAAATGCTGAGGTGCTGCACGGACCCTGTGCTCTCACTGCTGTGTGACCGGTAGCCTTCTTCTTATCATCATTATTGTTGTTAACGGTGGCAGCTAACAGAGACCGTATGTATTTATAATATGGCAAACCTCTTTCTGGATCAATCTACCTAAACTTCCCAACAACCTTGTAAAGAAGGAATTATAAATTGCTCCCATTATACAGAGAAGAAAGCTGAGGCTTAGAGATGCAGATATTCAAGCCACAGAATTATAAATGAAAGGGCAGGAGTCCAGGCAGCCTTCCCTTAGCATATTTGATCGGGCCTCTAGTTAGGACAAATGAGGGACTTCCAGAATATTCTTTATTAGTTCTGGCTTCTGAGGTCTTGCTAATAACTTTTCACTCTTCCTTTGCTCTTCCACTTGCCATTTCTCTAGTCTTTTTGTAACCCTGTGTCCCACGAATCCCACGTCACCAGACCCCGTGTGCTTAGCAGCTGACAGCCTAAACAGTCTTTTGCCCTTTGTTCTAAGCTTTCTGGAGCAAGACACAGCTAGCTATGAGTCTAGGTGCCATCACTGACCAGCTATGTGTCTTCTGGGAATGACACATTCTTTGAGCCTTTCCTGTCCACAGTGCAAAAGTCGGATGTGTTCTTTGTCCAGTGTTTGACACATAATTCTCAATGGATGCTTTTTATTGCCATGAATAAAATGCTTGCCATAGCTTAGAAATAAAGGACAGAGTGGGCAGTAACAGGTTAATTTTATCTATTTACATGTACTTCCTTAGCAAGCTACTCCAGAGATAGGCAACGCAGAGGGACACGAACAGAACTTTAAAACGACGGGGTAAATGTAATAACCTTAGGGTGCTGGACTCCAGGAAAGCCCTGAGTGTTACTTGCTTATCCCTGTAGCTCAGCCTTTCTCCTTCCATTACACTAACTAGGAGTCACATTTCAAAAAACTTCCACCCACACTGATTCTCATCCATTTCCCTAAAACACAGTATCTGGATTCAGATACAACTATTTCAACCCCCATTTGAGAGATGGCTCAGATGCCAAAAGCACTTCCTGAGGTAACTTACTGAAGTTCTGGGTTCTCTCTCTTACTGAGGTTCTGGGTTCAGTTTGTGGCACCAACATGGTGGTCCACACCACCCTTTAACTCCAGTTACAAGGGATCTACCACCTTTTCTGGTTCCACGGGAACCAAACACAGATGTGGTACATGTACACATGTATAAGCAAAACAAGAATACACAGAAAATAGAATCAAAGAAATCCTGCAATGAATACAAGTTGTGGGAACCAACAATAGGAAAATAGGTAGGAAACAATGTTCTTAGATGGGAAAATTTCAGGGTGTTCTTGGATGGTTTAATTCAGTGAATGAAAGTGAAGGTGTGCCTCAGGCTAGCCCTGTGTAGACGATGAAGAGAAGGAAAGGTATGGTGGCATTCCAGAGTCTTAGGAATCTAGATGACTCTGGTACAGTATACCGTACTACACCATGAAGAGATGCCTAATCCAGACAAATGATAGCAAACAGCTCCCCAGAAGTCTGTACAACCACCGCAAAACCAATGTACTGATAGTCTACTGGGCATGACAACAGCAGTGGCAGCAACAACAACAACAACAACAATGACTCTCTACCATGGAGAGTAAACATTTTGCAAAGAGAGTATCTGAGCTGTATGTGAGAGGAAGAATAGGAGCTTTCCACTAAAAACATGTGGGAAATGTATGCCATGAACCAAGGAAGAGAGAAATTAGGAAATGTGTTGTGGATAGCCCTGGACTTGTATTTTGATGCTAATTCCACTCCCAGGAGCAGCTAAGGATGAGGAGTTGCCTTGTGAACCTTCTCCCCACCTTAACTTTTCAAATAAAGGCTTGAGCCAATGATTAGGCAGGAGGAAGTAGGGGGAGCTGAGAGTCTGGGGGAGGAGAAAAGAACCAAAGGAAAAGGGGAGGAGCTACGGAGGATTGACAGGAAGGGGAAGGAGTTACCGAGGATTGTTGGAGAGGCTGGAGAGAAGCTCCTGGCCTGGAGAAACCTCAAGTTATATGGGATAATATAGATGGAAATAGAGTAGTGTAGTGGGAGATCTGCCCAATCTAGGCTTATAGCTTGTATTGTTACTGATTGAGTTGAGATTTCTTTTACCGGATAATTGGGTTGGAAACTAAGTAGCAACAAAATGGCACCCAACTATACGAGGGAGAATCCAATAGGGAATGCATTCAAAGAAGGGTGGGCACTGCGGATCTGGGAGAACATAGCTTATGTGCTGGTAGTGGAGTGCTAAAGGTTAACCCTACAGCAGAACTTGATCCCAAGTACCTTGCCAGGAACTTCATTTGGGAGGCAACAGAGGTATGTAAATCCTTCATGTATAAAGAGTAATGAGAGGATCTCTATTTCAAAAAAGTGATCCTGAGAGCCAAAGGCAGAATGGGTTTTAGAGAAAGTATGACTTCTAGATGGAAAAGTAAAAGCCCTACAAGGGTGGGGCTGCCTTGGGGAAGAGGTAAATTGATAGCAGAAATATTATAGAGTAGAATAGACAGGACTTCCCCCACGTGTTCGTTGAGAGGGTGTAGAAAGAATGTGGGATGTCAAATAAAAGCAAACAAATCTTTAAATCAATGTAAGTTTTGAGAAATAACAAGGGGCCTGAATGGTCCTAGAGAAGCATGATTTGGCAATATTTTAAAAGTTCAAGAAGAAAACTAAATACAAAAGGGAGGAAGCCTTGAATCCATTTTCAGATGTGGTAAATGAGGTGCCAGTTGTACATCCAGTGAAAACTATGAGCAGACAGTTGGAAAGGAAACAGAACAGTTTAGAAAAAAATTAAGGATAGATGCTCTGTGTGACATCAAGACACAGATGACAGTGACACATTGGTATGAAAAAGAGAGGCAAGAGCTAAGAGCCTGGGGGGAGGCCAGCAGGTCAAAACTGAGTAGAGGGAGATGCACAGACCAAATCGGACACAGGCCAACCAAACTAGGTAGAGGAATGCCAAGATAGAGCAATGGCACTGACATCACATGAAGACCTGCAACCGAAGGCTCCATCCACAGCACCTCACGCATGTGGAGAGGTTGGACCATTCTCGGATGGTTGACAGGTATGGCCAGCACAGTGTGAGAATGCCTGGGAACTGTTTCACTCCTGAAACTCAGGTTTACTTTGTTTCCCTCACTAGCTACTAATTCAAAGGTCTGAACACCCATAGCTTAACTTATCCCAAGAGTGAGGAGAGGAAAGGGGAATGGGGGAAGAGGGATTCTGTCTAAGATCATACATCCTAGTCCTACAGACAAGGGGAGGACCACACATTGTAAGGTAAAAGCCCTGCCGTCTGTCACACACAGCTATGGTGTTGAATCTAAAACTCACTTTTATATCATATAAACTCTCTCAGTATTGTGTGGGTAAAGACAGAACATTCCTAATATTCATGTTTTTTCCTTCTCCCATACTTGATTTCTGTCTTCTATGACATATCAAGAGTTAAGATGTACACTGGACCGATCCTGATGACTTCTTCTCCCTGTCCTACACTGGTTCTTGCGATCCATGAAGGAATGAAGTCTTCTTGCCACAACATAGTAACAAAAATAATGTCTGTGTAACCAGCATTTAATTTCCACTTTGGACCTTGGTGGTCTTAATATTGGTCCCTGGTGTATACTAATCAATAGGTGTTTAGTTAAGCGATTCACTGGTTTTGGAGTTACAGGTACTATGCGGGCAATGGGCATTCGGCCACTTCCGCACTAACCCCTCACGAGATGCTGAAAACCAATTTTGAAAAGCAAGCAATAAAGCACCACATAAAAAATAATGGTGTAATTACTTGTTGGTCAGAGTATGCCTACTGTGGTGATAAAAGTCCAGAGGCGATGCCAAGCACCACAAGTGGGTTTGCTGTAAACGAGACACCGATCTTGACCTTCAGCAAGAAGGAAAGGTTTGAGCTCTCACACCTGAGCACTGGGATCCTGTCTCTAGTTAAAAAATAACAACAGTGAATTTATCCCATTAATGCCAGTATCAAGTGTCAAGAGGCAGAGAGGCGAGGGCTCTCACTAACTTCCTGACAGAAAGACTTTCAGATCCTCATTACACCACCAGAGAAAAATGGCCCAGAAACTGCTTGGGTGAATAATCCCAATGTGAATATAATTTGCTCTCTAAAATGTAGGAAAAAAAAGGGAGGTGCTTGAGCATAAACTAGACTATTTAGAAAGAGGTGAAGGAAAGAGACTTCCGGCTGTTGACCTATGAGCAAGTGCCACTGTAAGTCACAGTAGAAACCAACTAGACCATACTGAGGCTAAGATCCTTCCTCTGATTATCCCACGTGTTAGGCTTTTCTGCAGAAGTGTGCGTGTGTGTGTGTGTGTGTGTGTGTGTGTGTGTGTATAGGGTAGACCGAGCAACAGCTTTGAAGGATGTCATGGAGCAGCTCATACCTTAGGGTATCAAGATTGATTACTAATTTTGCTTTGGTGATTGCCAGTGTTAGGTAACTTGTAGTTCATGTCTTGAGGCTCAGCCTGTAGAAGAATTGTAAATGATCCTAAGGTATCATGAACAGACTGTATAGCAGGGGGATACAAAGAAAAGTCAAGATCGAGTAATGGCAGGCCAGTTGTTAATAATAAAAGTTGCTCCAGGCAGTGGTGTACATGCCTTTAAGCCCAGCACTTGGGAGGCAGAGGCAGGGGGATTTCTGATTGCGAGGCCAGCCTTGTCTACAGAGTGAGTTCCAGGACAGCCAGGGCTACACAGAGAAACCCTGTCTCAAAAATACCAAATAAATAAATAAATAAATAAATGAATGAATATTTCAATGATGTAAACTTGAGTCTCCACCCAAATAAGATTTTTGTACACTGATGGCTAATAAGAACTGGTTATAAACTTTCTGGGAGAAAAATTACCATCTATGAATAGACAAATAAAATGTTAAGTTTAAAGGCAGAGATTCATTCAGGTCCTAGGAATGATGTGAAGGAGTGCCCAGAGCCACAGAAATCATTTCTAGTGTCCCTTTTATTCCAAGAGGGTAAAGGGCCACACCTATTACATCCATGTTTTCAGCCGTAATATATGCAATCTAGACAGGTATGGCAGGGTATACTTACAATCCCAGCACTTTGGAGACAGAGGCGGGAGGCGCACCACATGCTTAAGGCTGGCTGGACTGCATAGATACTTCCAGACCAGCTGGAGCCACATAAGCAGATCCCATGTATAAGAACGAAAGAGAGAGTGAAAGGAAAGGGGGGGGGAGAAAAGTGGGGAGAGGAAGAGGGAAATGTCCTAGCTCCTACTAAGGGTCCTTCCTGCTCAGAGATGGAAAATGCAGCAGCAGGAGCAGCAGCAGCAGCAGCAGCAGCAGCAGCAGCAGCAGCAGCAGCAGCCGCCGCTGCCTCCAGCTCTCTCCAAGGATGGTTGTAACGGCCCTGCTTCAATCGAACAAGCAGAAGCACAGGGAAGCCACCTTCTTTCCACTCTCCCATTCCTGTCTGCTGACCCTCATTGGAAGGTGGACAATATATGAGAAATGAAAAGTACATGTTTAGCCTTCTCCACGGGGCTCACTCTGCCTGAGGCCAGTGTGCCAGATACCGTCCCTTACAGGCTTCTTTCAGAAGGCTGGGACATGTCTGCAAGGGCAGAGATCCAGCCTGAGAAACTGCTGACCTATTCCTAAGTGGAAAATCTTTTTTTATGATGATACGAGGACAATAGGTACTCACCCTTTAAGGACAAAAATCAAACATACCAGATTGCTTCCTCCTCTCCCCCCCCCCAACCTCACAAAAGCTATCCAAACAACTTTTAGATACAAATGCATTCTTTTATATCTCTAAGGACTTCATCCTGATTGCAGTCATACAGATGGGAGCAAAGGCACAGGCATTCAGTGAACTGCAGGACTGTATTGCTGCAGAAAGCCTTCTTTCGGGAGGGGGGTGGGGGGGTGGGGGGCAAGGCCAAGCTTGGGGAGCCCAAGTGCAAGGTGGGACAGCAGTTAACAGTCTGACCACAACCCAACTCAAAAAGTGTTAGAGCCCAATCTGACCCAGCGCTCCTAACTCAGTTCTCCACATAAGCCAGGTTTTAAATGAAAAGGATCATTTTTGGTGTGTGTATGTGTATGTAAGCGCGCGGCGGTGCGTGCGTGCATGTGTGTGTGTGTGTGTGTGTGTGTGTGTGTGTTTTCTTTAGTATTGTAAGAAGTAAACTGGGTTGGTAGTTGTTTTCATCTTGACGCAAGCTAGGGTCATCTGTGAAGAGGGAATCTCAACGTAGAGAATGACCATCAGATTGGCCCGTAGGCAAGCTCTGTGGGGTATTTTCTTGAGTAGTGATTGGTAGCAGAGGGCTCGGATCACTGTGGGTGGGTGGCACACCCGCGGGCAGGATCCTGAGTGGTATAAGGAGGCAAACTGAGCAAGCCATGGGGAACAAGCCGATAGGTAGGCTCCATCCGCGGCTCCCGCATCAGTGCTCGCCTTCATCTCCCACCGAGATTCTTTCAAGGATGGCCTGTGATTGGCACAGGGAAGCCAAATAAACTCCTCCCTCTTCCGGTTTTTGGTCACGGAGGTCTCCATTACAGCAGTAGAGATCAAACTAGCACGAATGCTCATTTTACAGATGCAAGGACTGAGCAGAAACGTGACTGAACTGCTTCGGCTGAGAATGAGTCCCAGTCCTGCCCTGCGGACACAGGCTGTCTCCCACCGATGCCGACGCTCTCCAGACCGGAGGTTCCCACCACTTTCTAGAAAGGATGCTAATGCAAGGGGGCGCAGCAAGGCTCCAGAGCCCAGCCAGTCCCCGGAGCTGTCTCGACGTTTTCAAGTGGTTCTATCTTACTGTTTGTTGTCTTTTGTTTTGTTTTGTTTTGTTTTGTTTTGTTTTAACAGCCCTAGCCATTGAACCCAGGGCTTTGTACAAGCTGGCCAAGCACTGAGCAACATCTGTAGCTCTCTTCTTCGTTTGTTTGTTTGTTTGTTTGGAGACAAGGTGTCACCGTGTTGCCTGAGCAGGCCTTGAACTCGTTCTGTAGCCCAGACAAGCTTGTGGCTCTTCTGCCCTGCCTTCCTTGAGTCACAGTCATCACTGTCCTGTGATGACTTTTACGATGTTTTTAGCCATCGCCTACGTGTCCTTTTAAAGGCCATCGTGCCCACACTGCTGAGATTAAAAACATCTCCTCTGGCCTTACCAAAGTCTTCATAGTGGAACTGGGGTAAGAACAATAGCTCCCTAACACATCTGCACACTACAGTGACTGTGTGCCAGACTTCCTGCTCAGCACGGGAGCTTAAACCGTGGACTGCCTGCTCTCTGGGGGCAGCCTCTGCTGTGGTTATCCCTGTTTTGCTAGGTAGAGACCCAAGAGTGGCAGAGGACAGATGGATCCTGACCAGGCTTCACTACAGAGAGACCTAAATCATGATGCTAATACAGACAGTCTGTCTCCACTGCCTGCCTACGAATCCTCCTTCACCTGGACTAGCCCTGCAGTACTGGATGGGAGTCAGGGAAGGGGCAACAGAGTGCCCGGTTCCTGCTCTGAGCTTTCGTTTCCCATTCTGCCTCTCTCTGTCTTTGGGTGTAGATAATGATGCCTCTCCATTGGAACACCACAGGAGAAGACAAACCGTCAAAGATGCCTCCAACAACAAGCATAGCTGTATTCAGTGCAGAAGACAGGAGCTGGTATCTCCCTGTGCTAATCAAAGACTAGCGTTTAATAATATACTTTAAAAATGTAAACTTGACCGAATGGATCTGACTGAAGCCAAAATAAATAAATATATAAATAAAAAAAAATCTGTGAGGTGCCTGGTGACGTCAGCCATAAAAAAGATGAGAAACGACACATACTCCCTCATTATCACCTTCCTGCTTGTTTAATCTCACCTTGCAAGTTCTCCTTCATCAAATTAACTTGAAAATTATTTGGGACCAAGGAAGCCCCGGGAAAACATGGGTGGAATTCTGATATGCTTTCTTCAATTAACTGCTCATGGCCCAGAATTGAGGGGAACGCTGCCCTTCCTGGGGAGTCTTTAAGTGAAAAACTCATCTTAATTGAATGCACATATCAGCTATCTTCGAGATTCACCAGCCATTAATGTCCCATTTTCACTGGCATGCCTTCTCTTCTCCATGGCTGCTACGAGAGCAACACTCTCAGGGCTGAGCTTAGCTAGGAAGATTCAGCAGGGATGCAGAGGGGGCAGGAGAGGGAGGAAGTGGGCATTTTAAGCACTAGTCCTTCCCAAGCAAACTAGCACTCCGGGGCTAAGCAACAGCGAACGCAACAAATACTGCTGTCCTTGCAAAATCGACATTCTCCTGATCAGGGCTGGAGGCGCCTTGCAGGGGAGTCATACAGAACACCATCCTGCCACTTCACCAGGCTTCAGATGTGGCCGCCAAGGAAAAGACTGGGTTTGCAAATATAGCCTGAGAGGGGCTGTGAAGGGGCCAGAGAATGATGGAGGGTGGGTGGGGCGGGGTGGGGTGGGTGGGGCGGAGTGGGGTGGTCAACAAAGTGCAAAGTTCTTTCCTGAAATATCGGGACTGTTCTGAGGTTTCACTTTCCATTCTCTCTCCAGGACAGAAGGACCTAAGAGGGAATCTGAGGTGTGCACCCAGAGGATTCCTGTTGGTTCCTGCCCCATTATGTGTCGGGTGACCATGGAAGCCAGTCTAGTATAGCGGCCAATGGAAGCAAGCCTCTGGAAGCGGAAGTATGCCAGGCGCAAGCTCCCACTGAGCCCGTGGCCTCTTAAAATCAGAAGCGTGTGTGACTCAGCATCTCACATGATGAAAACACCGCGAATGACTCGACTGTAAAGGGCCCGTGGATGTAATTGCTTGCGCGTGGAACTTCGTGGCTCCTGTTGAAACTTTTTAACCATTGCTATAAAGTATTAGGAAAATATCAGGAGTAGGCCTCATGTTGGTACATGCGAAGCACTCTCTGCAGATCTCCTAGCTTGCATCTTACTGTGTTTCCCTTAGCCAAAACTTTAAATCTGAAAAGGTCTCTGATCCCCCAAACACCGAAGGAGTTTCCTGATTCACCATAAGCCTGGCCTTGAGACTTCAATGATGAATGAACCAGATCGGGCCATTCAAACACTGGACTGACCAGTCTACAATGAGAGCTACGGTCATTAGAAAGCTGCTGCGTCAAAGTGGGACTTCAGTGAACCTCCTAGCGAAGCCTCAGTTGTGACATAACTCCAGGAAGCTCTTGGACAGTTTAGGATTGAGGAAAACTAATAATAATTACAGGAGGGAACCAAGCACACACTGAAGAGCACGGATTATTAGTTTCCTTTATGTGGCAGAAATATGGTCTTGGTTGTGGGACTGTGGGAACGCCAGCTCTCCGAATTTCATTAGCCCACTGGAATATTCTTAGCCTGGGCAAGGGAAACTAACTCTCCCACATTCGTGCTAAAGGAGTAGGCATGGACATGTCCCAATTTGGGAATTAAATTATCTTTCCTCATGATGGCACCGACTCTGACACTTTATAGAGGGCTTCCTTTATTGTCAGCAATATGGGACAGTGGATTTTATTTCCCTTTGGACAATGAGATTGTGGTTAGCATAACATCAGTGAATCTAACATCAATCTGCTGTCAAAAAATTCGTTTTATGAAGGCCAGAGAGAGGTTGAGCCGAAAGCAGCCACGCAGAGGGGCAGATATATAAACACTGGACGAGAAACTGAAATCAATTCTGAGCACAGCAGAAGCAGAGAATCACTGGCATCCGTAAGCACCTGCCATTTTAATATTCAAACAATGGGATATTTACTGAAACAGCAGATCAATTCTTAAAGGAGAGCTGCGCCCAGCAGAGTTTATTTGTGGCCCTCTGTCCAACATCCATTAGACAGGGTCCCTGTCCTTAGAAGAGTGGCTTCAAATAAATAGTAAGAGCGGAAATAGATTCTATTCTCTCTGTTTACTTTATTACTATTGATTTCTGAATTCCCTCCAATCTATTTCCTAACTGGGCAGATAATATACATTTAGTACCGAAGGTAATTATCTAAAATGAACCCAGTTTGCAGTTGGGTGATAAAAAAGAGAGGGGGCACTGATAGATTAAACACTTATACATTAACAAGTATGGCCGACTGTATTAATATAAATACCAGGGTCTTAGTATGCTCACTTTATGGCTAGATATAATTTTGTAGGCTAATTGTGAGTTCTTGTATACACTTGGGCATATTTTATTTCCACTGTTCTATACTTTATGGCACTATTTTATGGTATAAATACTATGGAAATAAAAAATAAAATTATTTCAAATATGTTTTATTTGAAAGAGATCTACCTCCCTCAAAAAATTATTTTGGAAAAACATTAAATGTTCAAATGCTTTAGAACAATTTAGTTGTGGGAAATTGCAATGGTTATTAAAGCATCAAGTTAGAAAAGTAAGCATACAGCATATCATAATGCGATTAATGTGAAAGAAGGACTTAAGTAGTTATCAGTAGCAGGTAGGAGAATCCAGGAAGTCTACCCTGTGTGAGATCATGCTTCTTTTCAATGCCATGCTATGGAGAAGACTTAGTGTGTAAGGAAGGGGGGTATATCAAATAAAGCAGGATATGAAACTGCGTGTATAAACAGATGTATAGTACAATATAGCTATGGATGTAAAACAGAAAGAAAATGCTTGCCTGTGTTTGTTATACATAGAAAAATAACAAAGAAGTCCAGGGAGACATTACCCTCTGTGGATGATAAGCACTGGGTGAGTTTGTAACTTTTTATCCTCTCTTGGTTTGGGCAGGGGGGGTTGTTTGTTTATTAATTTGTTCTGTTTTTCTACATTTACTATAATTAGCACACATTATTTTGTGAGTGGTGTTTTGAAATGGAAATGATTGTTATCTCCTCGAACAAATCCTACAGAGATGGGTGAAAGGACCCCTTGGACTCACTAGAAGGTGTTACAAGCACTCTTCTTACCCCTGGCTTGTGAGAACACGAGGGCATTCTCCAGCCAACGGACTCCTGGGGCATCTCACTTTCAAAGGTGCTGCAAGGCTATGGAAATCTGGAAGTAGTTGGACATAGTGTCGTTGTTAGGATTTGAGGGTAGATTCTGGGGTCGCATGGGCAGATAGTGGCTGCTGTGGTCACACTGTTCGAATTCTTGGCAAATGACTCAACTCGGTTTGCTTCCTTCTTATCTGTAACAGCAGGGCGGTGGACGTGGGTGGGGTGGTGCTAGAGGCAAAGCTTCTTCATTTGTAAACACTTGGACTCATATAAGCACATAAGCACTGACATGGTTGTTAAATGAATCCTACGAACCTGAGTCCGTTGGTCAGAAATAGTTATAATGAAGAGCCAAATATGGTCAGGATACATGTCAAATCGTTGCCCTTCTGTGAGTGTTCAGAGAAGCTTCTCTCGAGCACGGCTGTCATTTGCTGAGGAAACTAAGTCATTACTTGGGACTGGTATAATGGTTCCAGGCACCTGGTAAGGCTCCACATACCCATCCCGCTGCTCTCTGATGATGACAGGAATGCTAAGGTTCAGTGATTTGGTTGCTGAGTGAAAAGTGTTACTTGTAGCTTTATATTTAGTAGACTATATTTAGAGTCTCATCTAAGACATAAAGCCAAGTAGGTGTCCCATAAATATTTACTCAGTGGGAGAAGGGAATGAATGAATTGAATGAATGGCTTCATCATATACACATCAAGCGTTCTGCTTCTGGACATATTACCCCACGGGAGCCATGGTTTGATACATTTGTCCTTGTTAAACAGTTAAGTAGAGTGGTATATTCCTTTAACCCCAACTCTCCAGAAGCAGAGGAAGGAGGATGTCTGTGAATTAGAGGCTTGGCTGGTCTACATAACAAGTTCCTGGGCAGCCAGGGAAACGGCTCCTAAAATAAAACCAAAAAGGAAACAAACAAACAAAAAACCAACCCAAAACAAAAAATTCAAACATCATCAACAATAACATAAAAAACTAAGGTTGAAACATCAATGTTTTCAGACTAGAAAATGCACTTTTGTTAATGTGGAAACCATAAGATGTCCATATCAAAAGAGCAGACAAATGTAAAGCTTTTTTTTTTCCTCCAAGAAGGAAACAAATCATATCTCAGACCTTGAATGACTTCTAGAACTTTTTGTAGGAACGGTTGGGAGGACGAGAGCCCTGAACTCAGAATCCAAAACAGAAACAGGCAGTTCGTGTAAGTGGTTCTGTGGTTTCCACGGCCAGGTAGAGCATGACAAGAACGTTACAGTAACTGACATCAAGTCCAGAACTTGTCATAGAGGCAGTCTGTATGGTAAATGTCACTGTAACAAAAGTCGTTACGGAACAACCGGGAAAACAGCTGTTGAGATACTGCCTAGCTGTGTTGTGAGCACTTTGGAGGATCTCTTCACACACTGCATGTCTGAATGTGTAACTTTTAGCCTTTTGTGGAGGTGGGTCTTGGCTCCAACACCTGGGGGACTGGGGGATGGTGAGAAGGCCAGTGTCCCACGGTTATAAAACCTTCACAGGGTCTCCAAGTCACTTTCCTCAAGTGTGTGCAACTCACGCAGATAATTATAGATGGCCACATTGTAAGCACTTTATTGCTTCTTTTCCTCCCATAAATTTCAATTTTGGAAAGTTAAAAGTGAAAAAAATGTGGTTTCAATTTCCTACAAATTGCACACAATTTGGTTTTAACAAGAAAATAGGAAAAAAAGGGGGGGTCATGTTCTTTAAAGTGAATTAGGAACTAGAGTTTCTTTCCACCTGCTCAATGCCATGAGAAAAATAAAGAACAAAATTTAGGAGTGATGCCTCCCAAAAATGGAACTCATGAACCACTATAGAGAGGCACAGTCCTTTGTAAAAAAAAAAAAAAAAATCAAAACATGATGTAAGCAGTCTAACAGCATAGTAACAGCAGTGAGCTATTGTTTGGGCTTGTGGAGAAGAAAGCAAACTTCACAAAGGCCAGAGAGAAAAGAAGGACGAATGAAACTGGGGTAGATGCTGACAACCCTCACACCGACATGGCAAGATGCGTCTGAATAAGAAAAGGCTGCATGACCTCATGAGTTCCCCATCTTACACTCAACTGTGCTGCCGACAACAAAAGACAAGAAAAACAATACTGAAATTATTTAAACACAACAGATTTCTCTTCTCTCTCGTGCTCGCTCTCTCTCTCTCTCTCTCTCTCTCTCTCTATATATATATATATATATATATATATATATATATTCTAAAGAAATTGAATCCTTCTGCTGAGACCTGGCTGTCATTTCGGTGTTAGATCATTTTTTTTCCAAGGTAGTCATCTGCAGCAACTAGCCTGTTAAAGACAGGAAACCCACAAAGTGTCTCTACCACACCAAGCACACTGGCCGGAAAGCCAACAATGGGATCAGTCAGCCAGATGTTCTTTCTCATGTGCCGAACCCTGGATTGGATATTTGTCTCTCCTTAACTCGCCCTCTGCCTTGGTAGCAGTGTACTCTGCGTTTGGTAAGAGAAATTATGCAGGTAATAAGCTATTTCATCAAAGCTGTTTCTCTCTTGATCAAGTTACATTATTTAATTATACCATCAACCCTTCTCTAAGGCTCTACTTCCAAAAATGTCCACTCCCTAACATGCTCTAAGAATCCTTCCAAAATGTTAACATTTTTAGTTGGTAAAACAAACAAAAACCTCACTACCCTAAATTTTCTGATCAAAAATAATAATTCTCTAGTATTTTTTCTTTTTCTAATCAGGGTTGAACTTGCAGGCATAGAACGCCTCTGACTATCAGAACATGGAGTTCTGGCTTTCCAAGGTCCAGCTATAAACTTAGACTTGGCAAACTTAGCATATTACTCATTGGCTAATAATCCCATTAGTCAAAACTGCAAACTCTTGGTCAAGTGCATATTTTATATATTACTGCATGAAACCCTAGCAGGAGTCCCACATCCCAAATGTCGTTTGAAGGCACAGGGATTAGCATGAGGCAATTTCCTCTGTTCACACAGAAAAGCTGACTTTCCCCCCATGCAAATGTCAGTGACTATGGTGTTGCTGCAAGGCCATTTTCTTCCTCCTGAAGCCACATTAGCTATCCTACCAGGGGAGGGCTTCCACTGAGTTCTGCACTGGCTGTCCACAGTAGATACTTGTATTTCTATAGACAATGCTGTCTGGAGGCAAAGATGATGCAAGAGAAGATGAAGGCCTTGTTGCAAAATACTCCGAAACATCGAGTCTGAAACTCTCTACTCTGTAGACTGAGAAGGAAGCATGGTTAAATGGAGTATTTTCTTTTTTGTTCAATATATTCTTTCAAAATGGGTCCACAAAAGCCCTCTAAACCTATGCCACCCACGTCCACTAGGGCCATTTCTAATCCCATCCCATCAGATCAAAACTGTCAGCCCCGCCTGCCAAGGAGCAGGGAATATTTGGCTCACTGCGCCAGAGCTCCTTAGTGCTTTCTACAGGACCAAACTGTGGGAGACCCTGGATGAAGAGCGGAGACTGCACCACTTCCATGCACGGAATGTTAGTTTCGAAGATTCTCTCTTACTCAATATTAGGTTAGTCTTCAGGGTTTTCTATCTTAAGAGAATAAAAAGAAAAATCCCCCCTCCAGGTATCCTCAAACCTCACGTGGGGGTGAAGGGGGAAAGGGAGATGGGACAAGTGCTAACATTGACTTGGGATTACAGCCTGTGCCTTCTGAAATCCTAAAGAACAATTTTTTGGACAAAGAGATAGATAATGATGGGGGAGGGGTGAGTGGTTGGAATGGAATTTTTCTCATAATTTCTTACCGTACATACTTTTTGGATAAACAAATGTATTGGTTTTGTTAGAAAGTCTGCTTAGTGCCCATTTAAAAAGGATGGGCCTCAATAATTAGAGAGAAAGCAGAAAATTCAGATTAAACCCAATCCTTTCCACTCTCAACTCTCAACCTATAGAGTAGGCAGCCTTTCATTGGTCTGGGTGCCTGGACCCTTAGACTGAACCATCTAACCCCGCAGAGAGTGCTACATCACTTTCATTGGTGTCGTATTGGCCTCTCTGTCGTCTTTACTATTCCTTACACTGGGTGGCCATGCTTGGAACATGCTGGCATTCAATAAATGGCAAAGAATGAGACTCAAGAAAGCAACAGAGTTGTTTATATTTTTTGGGAACTTCACCTTACTGTCAACTATTATTGGGATCAGTCAAATGGATATCTAAAAGCAAAGAGAAAGGCAGGGATGTCAGGATTTTGAGACAGATACATGACTGACGTGAAATTTCTATAAACTTCTATTTTTTTTTAAGTACTGAGACCCAATTCAATGCTTGGGGTGGGGTGAACAGGTCAATACTGGACAGCTGTGCAGGCTAATGATGGGGCAGGGATCTGTGGAGGATGGTTGGGGAGGACTTATGAAGGACTTTGGTATCCAATCCATCTGCAGAAGTGAACCCAAATACCCAGGTACTCAAACCAGGGCTTAGTAACAGAGCACCAAAAATTCTGCATGGAAGAGTGTGGATAAACATCTGCAACATTTCCTTCTGACAAGAGCAGAGTGTGAAGACCAGCTCTTCCTGGGATTTCTGAGTTACCCAAGCACCTGTGGCACTTTAAAAGTGACAGAGCGTAAGAGCCTGCCTTGGTAAGTGTTAGCGTGAGCCCATGGCCCCACATACTTCTGGAATCCTGGGCCCTCGAGGTAGGTACATACCACCCGCTCTCCCTTGAGCCTCCCAAATTCAAGCCCTCATTTTGACTGTTTGTTTCTTTCCAGCCAAATCTCAATGGCAGCTCAACTTTCCCAGCCTCTGGAGAGGGAGGACTTGGCCTGCCTTCTGACCAAGTGTGATATGTTTTGTTCTGTTTATGAGATAGGCCACAGAGCCCTTTCCAGGATAATCAGTCATCTTGACTATGACCCCAAGGAAAAGCAGATGAAACTGGGAGATTCTAGGTCAATGGATTAGTTTTTATAAAGTTACTGAATCCTGATGAGACCAATTAGTTTTGATTCTTTTTTTTTTTTTTTTATGACTTACTCATTCTTCAGGGTTAACTTGGAATATTAAAACTCAAATACATTCCCAATTAAAAGTAAAAACATAATGGTTTTCTTTCTTTTTTTTTTAAATTCACACATCCATCAGCCAGCCCCTTCAACGCCCATTACTACTAAGCTTTGTATGCTTTTCCAAACATCGTTTCTATTAGGCAAACTCTAACCATCCCGCTGTGTGTTCTTTATCCCTTACTAAAGTTTTGGTCAATAAGGACACAGGTGAATGAATGAATGAATGAATGAATGAATGAATGAAATGAAATGATAAAGAGACCTGTCCACTGGGAGAAACAGTACTGCCAATGTTATGCATGTTAAACTTAGGAAATCCTGCAGCAAGGTTTACATATGGGCACAAATTCCCAGAAGCTTGAAATGGAAACATCAGATATGAAACACAAAGTTAGTGTCACCTCTTTATAGTTGACTTCTAACCAAGATGCCAAGAAGAGAAAGTAGGCCCTTTCCTGATACCCTGCCCCCTTCATGGGCTGAGTACCTACCTTCCCCCTCCCCCACCCCCCCACCCCCCCCCATCCCCGCCATATACGTTGGTCCTAAGTTTGGAATGGAACAGGAACGAGTGTTTGGCTCATCTGGACCCAGATGTCAGTGATATGGTTCAGATGGCAAGACCACACATCTGTTCACAGAATTTGGAAGCAGGAAGGGGCTTTGGTGGCTTCTGGGGCTACTGGAAACATGTGGTATACACATGCAATCCTATCTTCACAACAGAAAAGTGAGATGTATCTGGGTACCTCATAATAGGACCAACAATGTCACCTCAATCCTCTCTGGGCCTTCCCTTAACTTCTCCTTGCATTTTGTATATGCAGTCTTCATCTACTCAAAAGCCCAGCGTATAACTACCCCTCAGTGTACAAGTCATGGGAGGGAGTCTGGGATGAATTGACTAAGGGGTCAGTTTAGACTGTAATTTCTGTGTTGGCAGGGACTGTGCCCATCATATATACAGTATTACCAGTTAATCAACATATGGAGGGTGAATAATTCACATTGAATGCATGCATGCATGCATGAATGAATGAATGAATGAATGAATGTCTAAGGCACAAACAACCTTTCTGTTGCCATTGTGTATGATTAATGACAGCCAAAAGCCACAACTCTGAGGCCAGTTGGCCTGTACACAGATCCTGGTTTGTCCCTTCCCAATTCTATGACCTAAAACAAACTCAAGAACTTCTCCCTGGTTCTGTTCCTTCATTTGTAAGGTGAGGAGGGCAACAGCCCTTGTCTCACAGACTCTTGAGAGTAGAAGTCTGAAAGTGTGTTGCATGCTTAAGAAAGTTTGTGGTACAAAGGAATGGCCTTGAAAATCTTAGCAGTGACTATTGCCTCGTCCATTAATGCGTACTGGGGCATCACTTACTCCACAAACATTTTAGGGTTGTGGGGCATACACTAGGTCAGGTGCTGTAATAATCCCAAGAAGAAATATGCTGGTGAACCAAAACTGAATAAATACTGCCAGGGAACCACTTTACAGAGAGAAGGATGTAAAGTATTTAATGATAAGGCCGCCATTTCTCAAGCCCTGAAATGCTCATGCCTGTATTGAGTTAAATCCTTTGTTAGTAAATATTTTCATTAATTCTTGGGGAATTTTTATAAGCACACACTATAACTCCCCATCTCTCCCCCTTGCTCTAGGAATGACCTCCCTACCCACACTTCTTTCCAACTTTTTCAGTCCATCTAGTGCTATATATATGAATGAGCGTGCGTGGGAGGGCCATCCACGGAGGCATGGTGAAAGTACCAGTATATGAAGGACCACATTCCTCCAAACAATAAAAAAGAAAAGAAAATCTTGACTGTCCCTCCCCTAGCAGCCATCAAGCTATGCTAAGTTATTTATTCCTAGAATCTGTTCAACAGTTGCAATGAGAGTGAAGAAAATATGCCTGTCTCTTTCATTATTTCAACAAGGAAGTAGGGCTTTAAAATGTCCACTCGCCCAGCCAGAACAGAATGCAGGGTCACCTCTCACCTCCTTGTTTATTTGGTGTCTGTTTGGTGCAAGGCTGTGGGCCGAGTATATTCCAGGAGATTACGGTGACAGCCTCTAAATTTACTTTTTAATAAACAGCCTGGCTCAAATTACAAGCATCCTCTCATAGAGAAGGCTTCCGATAGATTAACTATGATATGACGCTTGTCTTTGTGAAGTTGGGATAACAAGGAGAAACAACCAACAGGATGGTCAAAAGTTCACGTTGACAATCTGTTTGCCAATAAGGGAGAAAAAAAACTGTATTGTAAAACGATTCAGATGCATCTGCCATGTATAAAGCACCAACGGTTTTAGAAATGAGCTATTAGAAAAGCAATCTTAATGTTCTTTTTAATTCAGGCACTACGGGAGCTGAGCAACCATTGTTGCAATTAATTGCTTTCTTGTTGCTTGCCACTTTCCTTTCACTATAAGAAATGAAAAAGATAGAAGCAAATTATACAATATATATTTACTCAAGCTGAGACGCCCTGACACCGCTTATTGTATTTGAACTTGCCAAGCATTGCGTCTGGTTCCTCCTTTAAAACCCAAATTCTTCTAGTTCCAAATAGACTCAGCAGCCTTCCCACAGTGCCACACTCAATAATCATGACTCAAAAAAAAAAAATGGAGCCGGTAGAGGCTGAGATAATATGTTGTCACTCCTGTATTTATCGCCACATTTCCTGAATCATCCGGCTTCGTAATGATGATTTCTTTCCGTTCTCCACACTGTTTGGCAACGACATGTTTTGTGAATACCTAAGGATGCTTATAAATATTCCCTTGCCTTGCAGCCAATAAATCTTTAAAATTAAAAGACAAAGTTAAAATGACTTCTGCACTTCACCAACGCCTCTGCTAAATGTACCATACATCTCATGATTTCAATATCCACAGTTTAGGACTCAGCGATGACTTTCAATCTTACTATGCGGATAGAGTAGGGGTGTGTGTGCTGTGTACTCTGCTGAAAGCTATTTGGGGAGTTAGTCTTGGTGGTTAGATGTCTCATTCTCTCTGCTTCTCCATCCGTCCCCTCCCATCTACCTTTATTGACATTGGACATCACCCCCCTCTTCTTCGGAAAATTTAGGCCTTCCCCCTCCCCCATCCAGAGTCAGAAACAGAGAAACAAATATTATAGAAACAGTTTCGAGGATCTGGTACAATGACATGGATCGATGCTTATTGAAATTTCAGGAAGCCTGATCTGCAGGGAGCATAGGCAGCTGGTGGGGCTCATGTTTCTTGATAATGATCACAGAGCAGCTGGGGGATGGAACCAGGAGAGCGAGGCTTCTGGGTAAATGACAGCATTTCTTCAGCACTAGAGAAGAGTCCAGGCAGGCTTGGAAACAAAAGCTTATTTACCTGGGTAATGGGATATTGGCTCAAAATGCTATGCAAGTGTCTACTGAACTATTGTAATGTGCAAGAGGCTGTTTCAACGAGCCTGCCCCCCAGCCTGCTCAGAAACACACCTATGCCTCTGGCCTCCGAATGGTCTCACCAAGCCGACTGTTTCATTTTCTGCTCATATGCTGTGCCGTCCTTTCCTTTTCTTTATAGAACACGGCTAGCCTGAGAACAAGAGTCTTTCCTTGCGGAGTACTTACAAGCCCGTAAGAGACTCTAAGAGAAAGCACTCAGAAGCATCTTATTGAGTTGGAATTTGAATATTATTATACGTTTTCCCTCCAAGATGCTCAAGATTGGGAGACCCCAACATTCCCACTTCCTCAACACTCCATGTCAGGTAATTCTATAATTTAGAAAGAATTTAAAACTCTTGGATGATATAAGGTAGTTTGCCTCTTGTAGGCTTACTGCCAAGACTGTATACCACCGAGTTGATTTGTCTCTCAAGATCTTAAAACCTAATGATAAATTTAGAAACGTATGGCTACTGCAGACCACAAATTCACAATGGATGAACACAAACACATACGCAAAGACGTTCTGAGAATAGTCCTCGCTCCTTTGAAAGGATGTCTTCAAACATTAAACAATACCTCATTGAATCAAATGCAGCACTTCCCAAGGCCCAGAGCAGCATAAATGTACCATTTTCAGTTTAGTAACTTAACAAGAAATCCATTAGATGTGGGGGTTCCTCGGCAGAGGTAGGAATTCCTCCCAAACACAGGACCCCATTATATAAGATGAAGATCTCTGTGGGCCCTAAATGAACTACAGTGCGTAGGAGCTGTCATTAGCTGCTCCAAAGCAAGGACGGGTTTATAAACCCCTGATCCCATGCGTTAAGACCAGGCACAGTGGCTTTAAGGCAATATAGATTTCTGAGCTATCTATTTATTTATTTATTATTACTGTGGGTCCCATTCTCCCGGCTGCAACAATTCTAGCTCTGCAGGACCCGTGTAACAAGGCGATGGTATCTGAGAACTAATGAGCGAAGGAATGCTGTTCTTTCTTTCAGTGCAATCTCAGGTACGATCCGACGCCGTAAAGGCCTGGATCAATACTGCCAGCAGCAAGCCGCTCGATACCCCCTGAATTATTGCTTCATTTTTCTTCTTATTATAGATGAGTTGTGTTATTATTTTCCCCAAATCGATATTTTACAACCTTTTTTATTCGTTTCTCCATAAATTTTGTCATTACTTTAAACTGGGAATTCCGGTACACTAAATAAGATGCAATATCCAAGAGGAACAGGATGTCCTGACATGGGTTTTTTTTATTTGTTTGTTTGTTTTTGTTTTTGTGTTACTCTTTGAGACACAAGGCCCCGTTTAAAGGCACCATCATAATCAATAGCCAAGGGGGGAGAAATTTTCACAGAGAAAAAGTTTAACATAACCTTCAGCTTGCAAAATAGAAGTACACATCTGTCCCATAAAATAGCAGCCGCCCAAACAGCACAAAGCTGAAAAAAAAAAAAAATACAAAGGGAGCTGGGGCGCTGCGCATCTGAAATTTCACCCCTGATGCTTTTGCTTCCCTCCAGTTCCAGGGCCGCTGCAATTCCCTTAAATCATTTCTCACAAAGGAGATCCTTCTGTGCACCTTGGAGAGGTTTAATTGGCTCCTATAGCGGTCTGCTGCTACGTGTTTAACCGTCAGCAAATCAAATCAGATAAACCCATATCCCAGTCTGCCGTTGGCTTGCTCCAAGCCTGATAATTTAGACGTGAACATCGGCCGTGTCTCCACTCCACTGAAGAGATGGGGAATATGTTCCCCTCCATGAGTTCCGGGATGATGAGTGAATTCTATGTCTCCTATGAAATAATGTATGTTATTTGGCAGAGAATGCTTAGTGGTGACTAAATAATCATTACAGTGCAGTCAGCGGCAATTACAGGGCAATTCACATTAACTTTATAATAAGCGCTGTACTCTTCACTATATCCATTGGAAGATGAGGCAGAATCGTAGCCTTTCATTTCTTTTTAATGCCACCCAAAATAAGAATAAAGTAAGATCATTGTAAAGGCAGAAGGTTCTGGAACATAAGACTGGTGAGCTAAGCCATAGATCCCATTAAAGAGATGTTTAAATCCATTAAGTATAATTAGACATGACATTCCAGAATTCACAAACAGCCATATTAATAAATTCATTAAAAATTTTTGGTGGGTTCTTTAAAAATGGGAGACTCTTATGATATAGGCTATTATATTATATTAAAGCTTTATAATTTTACATGGACTCTTCTCTTTTATGTGAAAGCCTATGGAACTATATAAGAACAGTTCTGCTTAAATCAGTGAGTCTTAAACAACAATGTACTTCTTGTAACATGTATTTAATAATGTAATAAACTACTCTGAATGGTATAGAATAAAATGATGAGGACTTCATTCTGATTGGCTGAGAAATCTTGGAATATAGGGTCTCATTTTCTTACAGCATGGCGGGGAGTGCATTTACACTCAAATCTCCATTTGCATGCATATTATTTAATTTGGGCAATTATGAAGTCTTGAGAGCACTTTCATTACCACTTGAACCCTTAGAAGACTCCATACTATGAACGCATCATATGTAAGAATAGGAAGAGGCATTCTGAGAAGAAAGCAGTAGGAACATCTTTAATTGAACACTTATATTAGGGAATTAAATTAGGTCTGTTTTTAAATGAGCTACCCTTAATTAGCTGCTGTTGGGAAATTGGAAGGAATATATTTTACATTTTACTCATTATACTGAGCATCAGTGGACAACTGGTCATTGTTTTCGCTTTTTAACAACAACTGAACGCAATTTCCTTAAATAATATTTTCTTTTATTTGAATTCTAGTATAAGCCTCTAATAGAGTTTAAAGCAGAAATCAAAAATCTCTTGTACAGTCTTGGTTATCCGTTTGTTTGGTTTTTTTCTTTGTTTGTTTGTATTAATGCATTTGGGGTGTGCAACTGATAAAGCAGTGCCAGCCCTACCCCTCACTGCAGCAAAGCCAGCCAAAGGGCCACAGCCTCATTTATAATCAGCCTCCCACTGGCTGCCTAGACATTCAGAAATGGCAGGAACAACCCACTGAGCTCGTTCACATGGGAATCTCTTCCAAGGATGGTTTATGTCTTAGGTCTGATTATCATCAGACTCAAATATTTTTTGACTCTGCCTCCAGGTCCATGAAGACCACTATACACAGCAAAGGCTATGACTTCTTATCTCCTTGGTGACAATTGGAAGACAGAGACTTAATGGTAAGATGGAGGGTCCACAGAGGTCCTGGCACAGTAGGAATACCACTAGTCTTTGTGAGCCTTTGATTAGGAGGACACAGCTGGGATGGGAAGCTCAGGAAGACTCCCTCAAAACCCTCCCTGAATAGGATCTGAGAAAATAACCCTTTTGTTCCAACAGTATGCATGGGGCGTACACCTATGACGTCTTGGCTTGAGAGACTGGGTTTCACCCACAATGGTAATGGAACTTGGTTCTTCCATAGAACTTTGATTTACCAAAGGGTGAAGAAAAGTTCCGCGTTTGTCAACCAAAAGGATGGAAACGGATTAAAAAAGGACAGTCTAGAACATCCTTTCCTCAAATATCACATATTAAAAGGCCCCCAAATCAAGTATTCACTGGACTCCAACCAAGCTTTCCCTGAGAGTTTGCTCAAAGACTGGTATGTTTAAAATATTAAAGAGCAGCTGTTCAATAGCCACGGTGGTGGTGTTTGAATGAGTCAAACAAGCATTCAGTAAACTGATGACGCGAGCTATCTGAATATTTAAGAATCCATTGACAAAACAGCAATCCAAGTTGTATATGATTTGCTTTGCTTCTGTACAAAGATCAATCCTGTATGAGTTTAGGAAGGGTTTTCCCTACTCTGAGCCTCAGATGTTTTCTATTGCAAAGTACCAGGATTGGTCCAGGTGGTCTCTGGGGAGTGTACCATCATCTCTAAACTCAGATTCACTGAAGAATGTTCTTGCCAATTCTTTTTTTTTATGTATTGTTTTATTGTTTGACACTGTTATATGTTTATGTTATGAATTTTTTGCCATTTTCACCCAGAGATCCACTTCCTCCTCCATACCTCCTCTCATATTGACATCCTTTACGGCACGTTTTCCTCCTGTGTCCACATCTTGTGTGTGTGTGTGTGTGTGTTGTTCATTCAGGATAATTAGCTACTTGCCCAAGTGTGAGTGGGGAGATGGTTGCAGAGCAAGAGTAACTCATCGATGATCACATTACTAAAAATAAATAAAAAATGGCTCTTCCCCTCCCAAGTGACGATAGTCTCTTGGGAAGTCATGGGTCTCATGGAGCCCCCCCCCCCCATTCACCATGAAATGTTGATGTTCCTAAGCTTATACAAAGCTTGAGATGCTAACCACAAGCCACAGTAAGTTCACGAATATAACAGCTTTGTTACGCCCTTGTTTTGAAGATGAGGAAACAGGTGTCTCAGATTGATTAGAAAAGTTTCAAGAAGTTGGGCCAGTCTCTTAATAACCAAATAAGTCTACTCTGCCTGGCGTGCATAATGTCGGGAGAAGCTCACAGCTGGCAGGCAAGAGAAAGGGAGTGGGATAGAAAACCCATCTGGCTGGGTGAGGTTACCTAAGTCCCTAATGTCTGTGAGCCCAGTTCACGTCCTCTCTCAAGTACTCAGCCACTCGGCTAACTGGGTCACCCAGCGAGCTTACGCTCCGTACATCTATGACTACGTTGTTGCTTTCCCTTCATGTCTTCATCCATTCACTGATTTGCTTAATACTCACTGTGCCCTGTTCTGTGCTAGGCATTGAGATCATGGCAGTGAGAGGGATGAGAACCTCCTTCCTAGAGCTTATATGCCATTGAGAGGCAGGAGCTGCTCCCACCCAGACCATCAAGGTCATATTAGTTGGTTGGCATAAGTGCTAAAACTAAGATCAAAGCACAAGCTGTAGCCAAAGTGCCCATACTTGGGTTAGTTGCCCGAGAGTCTAAAAGCTTTCGTGTGTGTGTGTGTGTGTGTGTGTGTGTGTGTGTGTGTAACAATGGCAGAGGTCATTCTCTATATTGATATTTAAATCTGAAAGTCTTTCTGACATTAAACAAAGATCTAAATTACCTCCATACTGACTGGGAGTCAGTGCTTCCTGACGCTCATCCCTAGAGCTAATCCCAGGCTGCTTAGCCCAGCAGGCTGGCCCTTCTGGCCTGATGTGAAGTCAGCCACCGGTTGATGTGAACAGGAAGAAGATGCCTGGTTATATACGTGAGGTCAAAGAGCGGGAGGCAGAAAGGGGAGTGTACTCTTCTGCTGTTGTTTCTGCTCATGATTCCCGGATTCCCACCCCCTATGCTGCCTCTCATCACCGAGAAATGGTATAGAAAGGCTCGAGCTTTATATTAGCTCAAGGTAACCACCAGCACTTTCAGTGCCCTGAAGAATGGGGCCCACAGAAGAGGGAGTACAGATGTCATTCGGGTCGAAGACATTGCAAATGTGATGTGGTCTAGAGCACTTGGTTCATGACCAGAATCGCACAGAGCAGATGATTCAACAAAGGGAAACAATACCAAAGAGCTGAAGTTAATAAAAAAAGAGATGGATCCTCCTCACAACAACAACAACAACAACAACAACAACAAAACAACCTTCAATTATATACTTGAAGCCTGTTACTCAAATACATTATCTTTAAGCAAGGGTATGAAATGCCTCATGGGTAAGAAAGTCAGTCGTGACAAGAACCTGGACTAAGAAATTAACATACCTTTCATAACTATTTCTATGAAACTGGCCTCTTGCTACTTTAGTTCCTTATAAACTTTCTTTTTTCTGATTTTATTTTGTTGGCTGGATGATCTATCTCTCTTATGGTGCCAATAATTGAACCCGGGTCCTTCTGAGCGCCAGGTGTGCGCTCTACCACTGAGCTACAGCCATAGCCAAATAAAGCCTTTGGAATCCTCCCCCCACCTATAAGCCTGAAAAAAAAAAAAAAACCCAAGGGAACTACCTCGCCTCTACCAGTTTCCTTGTCTTATAAGTGGATTAAAAATGAAGCCTGGCGAATGCAGACTTTGGAGGGTGGAGCAGGCAAGCCTGCTGTATGTGTAGTGTCATAGAGAGAAGGACGACTTAGCTAATAAGGAGAAGTTAATGGGGAGATAGGGCGTGGGAAAGAACAACGGGATGAAAGCAAACAACCCTGGGAGTGTAGAAAACCAGTGGAAAAAAGAAGAGCTCTTGATTCTGCCTGCAGATACTGGAGCTTCCTGGGGGAATGGTAGGAGGAACCTTCCTCAATCTGTCTAGGCCTCTAGTTCTGGACAGATACTGCCAGCAGACTTGAAGGGTTCAGATGGCTCCCACTTAATTCTTCAAAAAGCACAGTCCTACTTGACACAGCAAAGGACAATGGCCACAATTCTGACCCTGGGGTCATGCAGGTTTCACACAGAAAGCTTCGTGTTGTGACTGCAGGGTTTGGTCCCCACCTCCAAGGACAGAGGGCCCTTGAAGCGCACACACTCATTGACGAATCCCAGCTAGCCGTCAATCTCAGCATCTTGACATCTCCTACCCACACCCCGCCAAAGGATAGGACTATTGATCTTGGGCTGTAGATTTTTCAGAAACAAAAAGAGATTAGAACACAAATTCAAGCTGTCTGACTGTAATAGGAAGATCAGTGTGTTTCTAATAGGCTTTCGGATGTATCTTAGAAAGTACCACTGATGCGTGAAATGATTATCAAAGATTAGAAATTGTTTTAAATTCATAATGCCGTGGTCTTTCTGATGCATTGCTAAATGACAAAACAAAACAAATCTCACTATTACCTAAGATATTTTTGGAATGAGGTAGACATTCTCAGGAAAAAAGACAACAAGATCGATGTCATTAAAATAATATTACTGGTTCACTTTTATAGAGTGTTTATGCTTAAAGGGGCTGGGAGGAATGTGGTCAATTTTAATATTAGTTTATTTACTTTTAATTGGTGTGTCCTAAATTATCTAACATAAGTATGTAGTGTTTTGCAATAAAGAAAGAAAACAAGGTTTAGTGCTCTAGTGGGCACCCCTCTCGTCATTGGCTTGAACAATGAACAGGGGATCAGCACTGCAAACATGGAAAAGCAGAACAGAAAATAGTCCTCTGTGAGCAGTGGGAATAAATCTTGTGAAAAGAGAAAAAGAAATAAAGTTGCCCTTTCCCGCACCCATCCCAATATCTTGGGAGAAATTTCCAGATATGTACTTTAAAAGCTGAAGGGTTAATTTATCACTATCCTGAGTTTGAAAAAAAAATTAAAATTGAAATAAAAAAAAAAGCATCCTTGAATACTTCCAACCAAATGCTTTATTGGCTTTGAAAACCAAATCATGTTATATCACACTAAAAAGATTAGCTCCCAAGCCCTTCTCATATTGTATTATAGCGCTGGGACTCCAGAGGAAGCCGAGTCCCTATGCTCGCTCTTAATAGCTCTCTAATCCTTTACCAGCAATTTATAGTTTAGAAATGGCAACACGTCTTAAAGATTAAAGCCATGTGACAAATAGTTCATGTCCTTTAATAACCAAATCGCATGCCTCAGATCCAGGCACAGGCCTGTCTGCCTTTTCTTTCTACACGGTTTTGTGGGTAGGAAATACTTCATGTCCCTATTACATGAATGATGAATGGGAGCGTTGGTTATGGTCTGTTATTTGCTTGGCTATAGTCAATATGTTTTCTTTGGACAGGGATTTCTGTGATTTATCTCTCTACTGGCCTTATCACTTATTAACTCTGAGGAGACAGGAAAAAGCCAAGGTTGTATATGAGGCCTTGTGGCCATTTAGACCTTTAATGTCAGGGAAAATATTCCTTTTAATGATCCTGTTACACTAGCTACTCATGTCCTGATTACACTCCACTCCAAAGAGGAAATAAGGGTCATATTTCTTGGAAAGAATATACATAAAATATGCAAAATAATGTGCTTCCTTTGGACTGGCTTTATTCTTTGAAGAAACAGCTTTCATTTCATAGATGTCACTGAAGTACAATGGTTACTTTTACAGATGGAGGTTGCTGTGCCCGTTACGGTACCCACAGGGTTTAACTGTACAGATGCCAGCAGATTCTGAATTACCCACTCATAGAGGATCGGAGAGGGGAAAAATCACATTTTGTGAAAATAAATCTTTCCTTTGGCAGAGAAGAGGGTTGGGGTTTACTCTTCTCACCAAAACAAAGGGAATAAACATCCTTTCCACACTGATTTTCTTCTTTTTATATGAATAGCTCTATCAGGGTCATTTTTTTTTTAAGGCAGGGGGACAAGCAGCCACCTCCAACTCTTTCTTTCTTGTTGAGTCATTTCTAATCAGGACAGGACTGGTGGAGAAGCACATGGAAGGTTCCACTGCACGCTCTTGCAGCTGAATCCGAAGTGAAAACCATTTGATGTAGAGAAGGTGGGGGAGGGGGAGGAGAGGAGAAGGAGGTGGACCACAAGCAGACAAGCATGAGCAGGGGAGTGAGGGAGCCAGCAAGCCTGTCCTTGCCTCCTAGCCTCCGTTCTTTGTCAGTGGCTGCCCAGGCCTGTGTTTTTTTCACAGTGAATGGTCTGTAGGATATCACCCTGCCACGAAGCGTCTCTGAACTCACCCCCTCACTGGATATTACAAGACGCTTAGGAAACACAGCAGAGTCAGAGCCCCGCCGCCATCAAGCTTGGAAAAAAGAAGAAAGTCTGCTTGATTGAGGTCCTCCAGTCTCCCTCACTTCACACCTCCCCTACTTTTCTACTCTTCAGCTCTGGAATCCTCTTGGTGCATCCCATCTCCTCTGGTAATCACCTAAACCAAAGCTTCAAAGACCTTGGACAAAGACTGCCAACTCCCATCCTAGTCTGCAGTCTCCCCTTCTAGGGATCTCAAAAGTTATAAACGTCACAGTCAACTGCCATTTCAGGAACTCCGGAAACGGCCCCTGGTCCTAAAGATAAGTATCAGTATTCCTTGTGGCTTGCACTCAGTGTCTTCTTAAACACTCCATCTCTAGACCATCCTCTCTGCCCAGAAGCCTACCACCCTACACCGATCCCTGTGCTGATGCTTGGTCATGCTTAAAATCACAGCTCATCTATTTTTTTCTAGGAGGGAACTATCTCTGACTTATTAGGGTTCCTTTACTTATGTGCTTATCTGAAACCCTGTTCTTATTTTTCTGGGTATTTCCAAGGTTTAACATAGCAGACTTAGGAATGTCCATATTAGCTATAGAAGGATAAGATCAATGAGAACAGGAACCCTGTCTGCTTTGGCTCAACTACTTTAGGGCATTGCCTAGAACTGGTTTAGTATACCTGGAATAGAACTGGAGTCTACAAACATTCTATAAATAAAGGAAGGAAGGAAGGAAGGAAGGAAGGAAGGAAGGAAGGAAGGAAGAAGGAAAGAAAGAAAGGAAGAAAGGGGGAAATCATAACTAAACCCAAATATTCTTAGTCCAGCTCCATAGTCTAGGAAGAAACAATGTCTGCACGCCAGAGAAAGCTGAAATGCATATACTGTTAATCAAAGAAAGCTCAAACGACTAGTTCTTTGGATTTTTCTTTTAAATAGAAACAACATTCTTACTGTCTGCTCTTTACATTCTGAGTTTATTTTTAGACAACACTCCTACAAGAGCAGGCACCATCAGAACTACATTACCTGCCTGACCTATTTACTCTTTAAACACAAATACCATTAAAACGTCTTCATTTTATAGGTGAGGAAATGAAAACTATTTATTCCACAGATCTAAGCCCATTTTTCCTTTATCAGAAACCCCAACTACTGTATTGGATGCATGAAAATGTCAAGTGCAGAGGGATAGATTCTTAATTAACAGATTCTATTTACAGCCCATGTCATCCAGATTACAGCAATCAATGAGGACCCATTGATCCTGAGCAATATGTTAATCAATTATCAGGGAACACCTATCAAAACCTCGTGAGATGCTACGTCAAGTTGCTTCAGCACAGCCTGCAAAGTCACTAAGACTGAGGAAGGCTATCTCTTCCTTTACCAAGTTAGTGGGTCTATTTCCATGTCTGTCTTACCCACAAATGATAGAAGGAAAGAGCCGTGGGCATAGGTAAGCTATGTGAGAGAGTGGTCTAATTGCATGGCACAAAAGAGATAGAATATCAGAAATTTTCCTGTCAATTTAAGATCAGCTGGGGGTGAATATCAAATTCACCTACTCCAACTAGTCCATTTTACAGTGGAGAAAAAAAAAAGATGAGTCTGGCGAACAGAAGAATCTATCCTGGGTCTCTCAGTAAGGTAAGTGCAGAACCTGAGCTATATTACAGGCCTCTGTCTCCACCATCACTGTCTACTCCTCTGCAGAGGTCAGAGTACTATCAGAGGAACAGAATTAGAACTGTATCTAAACCTTGCATGTGCTTGTATGTAAGGCAAGTATGAATCCCAGGGTAAGTGTAGATTGAGTTTGAGGCACAGTAAGGAGCTGCGAAACACACAGCAAAGCTGAGTCGGCTATGAAGGGCAAGGCAAAGAGGTCACATGGCAGCTTATGTCTGGTGAGGCAGGGACAGTTCCTACAGGGTAGAGATAAGATAGATGACGGCTTTTCAGGAGATTCAGGCAGCAAGGAATCCACATTTGAAAAGGCTAAAAGAACAGGAGATTCATCAGGTTCTGACTCTCTGCCTCCCACCTAAAGGAAGTTATTTTGTTGGTGACAAGGTGGCGGCTTTCATTTTGTCGGGGAAGCTCTGTAGGGGAAGAAGGGAAGCCCAGAGTTTTGTGAGCCAGAAGGTCTTGAGCCTGGAGTTGAAGCCGACTCTAACCTATGCTCTCCGAGGGAGGTTGGTGATGGGCTGTGACATGTTACCGTGTCCTGAAGAAGAGAGGGGGGATTTGCCGATGAAACGGTGAAAAAAAAAAGAAAATCCATGTTTTATTCTGGGAGGAAAAAAAAAAAAAACAGAACCAAAGAAGTTTCCAAATCAAGACTGATAAACTATTTCTTATCCAAGTCATGGTTTGGCCCCCAAGAGTCCGTGCTCTAGATGCTGGGTGCCCAGTGCAGCATCATTAAGAGATAGAGCCTGAGCCGGGCGTGGTGGCGCATGCCTGTAATCCCAGCACTTGGGAGGCAGAGGCAGGCGGATTTCTGAGTTCGAGGCCAGCCTGGTCTACAGAGTGAGTTCCAGGACAGCCAGGACTACACAGAGAAACCCTGTCTCAAAAAATAAAAATTAGAGAGAGAGAGAGAGAGAGAGAGAGAGAGAGAGAGAGAGCCTAAAGAAATGTGATTAATTAAGTTAGGCTATTGGATGTGCTGACCTTGGGAGGAATGAATATACTCCTAGAAGATTCCTGCTCAGTTCTCATAGGTGGTTATGGAGAGTACAAACCTGAATCCCCCAGCCTTCGGTCTTCCCACGTGACCACTCTCACCTATACCTACTCCACAACCCCATCCACCATGAGCATGAGGCAGCCCATGAGGTCCTTCCCAGAGGCCAAAAAGATGGGACCATATGGTCTTAGACTTTCAAGCTCCAAAACTGTGAGTTAAATAATCCTATTGTCTTTATAAGCACTCAGTCTAGGTTGTTTTGTTGTGACAGCAGAAAGTGGAACAATTATTTAAAAATCTACTCCTTGTTTCCATAATTATCCATACATTGCCTTTTCTGTGTTGTTGCTTCAATGTCCTGGTGCCTATTATTCTGTTACTAAAAACCCTTAATGGCAAATCTCACATTGCTGGGAAGAGGAGGAGGATGGTAAACAAGATATGAAATGACTGCTCTAGAAAGGGGACCCCAAAATGAATGGGTGGGTCTTCATCAACTGCTCAGCAGTTTAGAGATTTTTGTGCTCTTACAGAAGACCCAGGTTCAGCTCCCAGCACCCACATGGCAGCTTGCAACAATCTGTAAGTCCAGTTCCAGAAGATCTGATGTCCTTGCCTGTACTCCAACAGCACATGATGCATACATGGAGACAAAACCCTCATATACAGAAAATAACACATTTTTTTTAAAAAAAGAATGAACCGACTAAAGGCAAGAGCCACAGTTTAATGCCAATGCTAGAACCTGGCTTCCTTCTAGATGTTACACGTTTCTCTGATTCCAAAAGCAACCCTAGCAAGCTATCCTTTTCTTCCTGTAAAAATGAGGAGACTGTGGCTCAGCATCGTACTATGAAGATCGCAGGAATAGCTTCTCCAGTAAACGGCAAAGCTGCGAGCTGACTCTATATCCATTGCCCTACATGGAAGCACCCAATCCATATGCTGCCCTGTATTACCGGTAATTTAAAAAGGAGAGAGAAAAGAGGAGGGGGAAAGGCAGGGGTGGGGAGAAAGGAGGGTCAGAACAAATGATTAAGAGAGAAAAATAAAAAGGAAATTAAAGCCATCAAGAGTTGAAGAACTTATTTTCCCCGCAAGGCCCATCCTGCGGGCAGAACAACATCGCCAGGGAGGTGAAGTAAAAACAGGAAGTGGTTCAGGAAGCCGTTTCATTCCCCAGTTAATATGCTATTTGGATTGGCTCTTACAGGGGCCACAGTCACATGAGCACAGTTAGAATGGGTCATCAGTTGGTAGAAAGGTCCTGATAGGTCACTAGCCAGCCAATCAGTTGGGCTGTCAGTTGAACATGCATCAGGGCTCTCCCCAATCTGTGGGGAAGGGATATGACTTTACAGCCTGGATACACAGGGTAAAGTTGGTCACAGGCCATCCCGTGGCCCTTTTTTATTTTAAATTTTATTTGCTTATTTGTTGATGTTCCCTGGGCATAGAACCCTTTCCCGTGAAGAAATTACCAGAATGAAAGCAACGTGCTATCTTCAGATGTGGCCCCTTGTTATTAGAAAATCCAATTGTAAGAATTGTAAAGAAACAGCTAAACAGCTCCTAAGGAACTTTTCTTAGCATCCAAGTTCACAGAAGAAGCCTTAGCAGGAACAATCATGCTCTGAAAGGAAGCAACTCATTTAGAGACTGAACCGCTGAAAATACAAAACATACAAACCAAGGGGTGCATGAAGACATTGGGGAAACCCTACAGTCAGCGAGATCTGGTGAGTCCTGTGATCCTGTACTTCATCTGCCTGGACTGACTGACTGACAAGATCATAGGACTCTAAAAAGCAATGCTATGATGAGATGGGTTTTAATGCCTTTCATGTAGAAACATGTAAAATGTAATATCAGCCCTGCCCTCACATTTGCAAAAGAATAAGGAAAACACAATAAAGTTTGATCTGGCCAGTGTGGTTGGGGCTTCTGTGTTCTGATTACGTCAGGACTTACTCTTCTCCGTGACTCTGATTGGGCAAAGGTGAGAACATTATATATCTAGTGACTAGGAGGACTCAAGTCTGAGGACCGGTGACAGTGGCATCCAGCATCCTTAAGAGACTGGGGTCAGCCTTCAGTCTGTGTTTAGTTGAACTACTTCCTCTGAAAGGTGAGTCTTTATTTGAATCGACTAGACCAGGGTGTTCCTTTATGGTTTTATTTTTCTGGTTTTGCTTAACGTAGAGTTTTAGAGCCTTTCACATTCCTATATCCAAACCCTCTCCTAAACACTCTGAAAACATCGCGAGTGCCTTAATTGGGGTGTTATTCTTCAGTTCTGTGATATTTTCTAGTTTCTTTTTAAGGGAAAAATTCCAGTGGCATTCCATTAAGAAGCGGATTCGTTTGCCAACCCGGAAAGGCAAGCCTCACATCTTGAAGTAGTATGGACGTTAAAGATGAAGTGTGAACTCCTGGGAGTGGGCGGGAGAGGGGCCTGCGCGAGCCCAACGACCTAAGCAGTCGCCTGGAAACAGAGAACATGCGGGCCCTGAGACCCCTCCTCTGCGCCTTGACTTGTAAACAGGGACAAGCACAGAGGTAAACTGAGTAAGCCCCAGGAGCTGGGAGGCCAGCCATGACTAAGGACCCACCCCAAGGACAAGCCCCATGCCAGCGATCACGAGGCTCAGAAGTTTCCTAGTTAAAACCACGCGAAGTCACTGTAACTATAAATAGCCAAGGAGTCTTTGTCCTCGTGTCTTTCGGCTTTTATTTTTCTAACACAAGAAGAGGCTAGATTTCTTCCTAGGACACGTTACGAATGGCATCTTCTTGTCAGTCGCCCAGCTGAAGGCATGAATTCTTTCTTCCATGTTCCCACAAATGAACACATCAACACGCATTCCTCCAGAATTCCTGCCTTAGCTTCCAGCTCTGCCGTTTTTATCTTTGATCTTAATTCCAGTCTGATACAGCTTTCCCAAGACGTGATTTCTTAAACTGGTAACAATTTTTGCATGGTTTAAAAAAAAAAAATCTTAAATAATGGTTTAAACCCAAGGCAATCTCTTGGGTTTGTTTGTTTTTTGCAGGGGAGAGGGTGCTTTGTTTTGTTTTGTTTGAGAATTTATATAATGGTAGTGATTTAAAAAAATTATGACCAGGTAGCTCTAGGGTGTATTTTAATGAACGCTGATTAACAATAATTTCTTCTAAATGGGACTTGACCACAAAGGGAGCCATAAAGGAGCAAGGTCACTGTCACCAAAGCGGAAGCCATGGCTGACTGCTTCTGCTGCCTCCCGCCCCACCGGCATTTTCTCTGTCTTCTTCTCTTCTCCTTTTCTCTTTCTTGGTCTTAATAGCAGAGTAAATAAGCAACCAGTGAGGCCTAAATATTTTCGGCCAAAAAACAGAGTCCAAACTCCTCAGAGAAAACATTTGGCCTCTGTGGTTTTGTAATATGTTCCAGAACAGCGAGTCCAGCGAGGAACGCTGTGAAAAGCTCCCATCCCCTTGGAAGGATGGTGGGGGAACGTTACAGTATCAGAAATTTCAATTGGTCCTTTTCCTGAGAGCCCATCATGAGGCTTGTTTTAAAAAAAAATAGAAAGAAAAGAAAAAAACTTACAGTGCTATCTGGAAGTTCTCATGGGAAAAATGAATGACAAGAAACCCTAGATTTAAAAGAAACAGCTAATCCGCTATTTTGATTGTTCTTCAAAACTTACGCTGAACCAATGAGCCTAATTAAAAACACTTGGCCCACTTCTATAACGCATCATAGCTTTCTCTATGCTTCGTTTGTATACACCACAAAACTCCAGATAGACTTTTTTTTTCAAGCGCTCACTAACAAAGTGCTGACTTGGTTGGGATGGCTGAGCTAATTTCGTGAACTCAGTGTGAAACCTGAGCTAAACAAAATTGTGGTAATTTTCCTTAATTTGTAAAAGTGATTGGAGTGCAAACAAAATTTTCCTCTTGGGTCAATCCTATAATTTTCAATTAACTAAAACTAATCGGCAGGCAGGCACCAACCCTGTATTTTGTTTAAAGGGCTGGGAGGCATTTCTGAGGGTCAAAATATATTAACTTGGTTTTGTTTGTCTGTCTGTCTGTCTGTCTACCTGTCTCTGTTGGTGGTGGGCTGTCATTGTGTGAGAGAGACGGGGTGATGATGGAGCATGCTTGGTTTGCTTCATAGTATAAAATCATAGGGGAAGATGCTTTGAGGTAGAATGTTAGAGCAAAAACGAAACCTGCTCATTTGGATTATGTGGCTTAATTAGGATGCGCTAACGGGACCACTTCTGTGCTCCAGACCCTTTGTGCGAAAACAGCTTCCCTTCTACATGGAGAGGCCTAGTAGACCCTCAATAATAAATGGGGGAGGAAAGCTGTGACTGGCTCATGGGTGGAGCTAGCCAGGTCACGTGAAGCCGAGGGCCAGCGTGGTCCCTGACATGAGTCTACACGTCACCTCTGAGCATGTGAGAAGCCAAGAGTGTGCCCACCCCCTTCCATCACAGATGCTGAATCCCACGGGATCCCTGGGTATCTGCTTTGCCCATTAGATACATTTCCACATCCTGCCAGCCCAGGTCCTGCCTGATTGGCTGTGCCTGGTAGGAGGGATCTCAGATGCACACTGTAACCCTAGCTGCTTACCACAAGGCAAGCCTGCATGCCGGTGCTGTTGGGGGTGGGGCGACAACATGGCAGCTTCCTGGGGCAGAAAGCTCCAACTCAGAGTAAACTACGAAAACTACCAAACGTGTTTAATTCGAATGCCGCGGCGGGCTAGAAGAAAGCAGTACTGTGCGTCAAAGTTCAACCCTGCTCCTGCTCCGGAAAGCAAACTCCAACAAGCTGGCGAATCCACTAGAGCGAGACCTTGGTCCTGACCAGTCCTGCCCTCTCTCTAGTTCTCTAAGTAGGCAACCTATTCTTTGAACATGCAAAGCCATTACGTCTCCATAAGCTTTTAGTATTACATCTCCACAAACTTCTTGTAATAAGAATCAAAGCAATTTCTTCAATCCTGTATATGTTAAAATGGGGGTGGGGGAAAATCTGTCCTAACAGAAACAAGATTAAACACACACACACCATCAAGTAAAACAGCTCATGACGTCATCAGAGCGCCACGGTTCTCATCTACAGGCGTGCTTACCTGTGTAGATGAATCGGCCTGGGGTCCCTTTGCAGAACTGCTTAGACTTGTAGGACAATGTGACTTCCACCACACCAGGGATGTGCCGAGGAGGTGTCTGAACCCGGATGGCATGAGGAGTTATCAACTGCAGGAAACACAGAAGGAGGAAGGGTCATTGGAATATGTGAGGGACTCATGTCACAGCTGCCCTACTGCTCTCTATAAACAGAGCTCTAAAACACATCATTAACCTGTCAGTGGACACGGCCTGGATGGAACCTGTGGAAAAGATGCCGACAACATTTACAAGTGCTCTGCTTACAGCCACAATAGCATTATCTGGGTTTTCCTTCACAGCAGGCCTTGTACTTCCCCCCATTTGGAAAGGGAACCCAGCCTAATGAAATGGTTTATCTCCTACAGGATATCCTTTGGAAAACCTGTTTGCAACAGATGCCCAAATCAGGGGGAGAGTTTTGCCATGCCTTTCCAGAGGACATGGGCCTGGTGTTTGAACTGAGCTCTTAAAACACATGGAGAGCACAGAGGTAGGAAACAGTAGGCCCGGGCATTCTAATTAGCTGCAGAACACATGTATGAAACGTCCAGAAGACCATTTGGCACATTAACTACCAGAGGCACAATCAAAGCATTTTAAAGGGCGGGGGAGGAGCAAAGGACCTGCCTCCCTGGAATAGCTTAGGGCTCTAGAAGAACTAAAGTCTCTCCATAAAAGAGAAATGAAGGCTGGGGAGAGGGCTGCTGGGTGGTTAGCCTTCCTCTATGCGACCGCATGTGCACGGCGAGGGAGCTCATTTCTGAACTCTATTGGCAATCAAATTATACTATAAAGCAGAATTTAATTTTTATTGCTCTTACCTCGGTTTATATAAAGAAAATGGTCATAAAACGGGCATTATCTAGTTCTTGGAAAAAAAATAAAAAGAAGACCATCCCTGGCATTTGACTGCATGACCCACATGTGACAGAACTTCATTCTAAAGTATCGCTCTCTGTGAAGTCAGTAATGGCCCAAACAGCTCAATGCGGCGGCATGGGCTGAACAGAACTGTATGTAGATGGAAGAGCCTCTGTGGGCAGTCCCTAGAGTCAATGCTAGCCTATGTTTATACTGTTGGATGCCAACAATGTAGAAAGAGGTTTTATTTAAATGCAAAAAACACCCAGTTAAAGTGCTTTGCGCGAGAATCGTGGGTGAGATGAGAAGAAACCAGATCCAGCCCGTGGTTGCCACCAAGGGAAACTGTCTTAGCACCTTGTGACAGGCAGGAGGATGAGAAAGCTGTTCATGCCAAAACCCACAACTAATGTTGCTAAATGTTCCTGGAAAGGCAGGAGAAAACACTGGGCTAAAGTCACCTTAGAGCTCAGAGATGCTTTATCCTCTCCTCCTCTCGAATATATAAGAAATCTGAGCTTACTGGCTAAAAACTGAGAGCCACAAAGAAATACCGCACAAGACCATGCTGTAAGGGAACTGTGGAGACCAAGTCTATTGCCATGGCTGGTGTTTTCTGGAAAGCTAAGGGTTTACTCACAAAAAAGTACCAATGATATTACCTTGAAAATTTGCACTAGGCTGGGGAGCTCCTGGACCCTAGAGGACTGCCTACTAAATGGACAGAGTATCAAGCTACCTTCTAAATGCACCCATCCGGCCCTCGTCAGAAATGCATCTTTGTGAAAGGGACTGCGATTTATTCGGAAACTCACGCTGGTCAAAGTGCAGAGAACAAATCCGTGGGGGAGTCAGCTGTGAATGGGACATCTGGAGCTCACTGCCCCCTGGCAAGGCTCAAGGAACATCACGTCTACCTCTAGCAGAGGAACCAGTGGTGGCTGCTAGTAGCGGAAGGGTCAATGTCCTTTATAGATGTGGCCCCTGGTAAGTGGACCATACTCCAGCCAATGGCCTCCCCCATGTGTACAGGGTCATCAGTAATCAGACTCAGGAAAAGAAAAAAAAAGAAGGATATGAAGTTGGGACCTCTAGGTGTTGGATGTGGAGTGTCTGAATATAAACAAACTACACTGCTTACATGTGTGAAGTTCTCAAGGAATAAATAAAGGAAAAAAGTATTGTTTTCACATTGAAATTCTTCCAAAAATGCTTTGAGTGCTGTCTAAATCATGGAAAACATGCAATGCAACTTAACTTTGATAAACCAAGATCATGTTTGAAGTCGCCTGTCTTACGTCTTGCTGTAATACATTAAAACACCGAGTGATTGCTTAGGTATGAAGTGCTGTCCCCAAGCCCTAAAATGCTTCCACACATGAAACGACTTCTGTTTTATTCTGTGCCTTTGTCCCCTGCCCCTTCTAATCTGTGCTTATAATCTATAGGCATAGAAACACGGAGGTCAGGTTTAATACTGTATAGAAAACAAGAGACAAACCAGGTCCAGACCCTTCTTTGCCTAACCATGCTTGTCCACTCTCTGACTTCCCAGCCACATGTTCTCTATGCAGTCAACAAAAGTCAGAGTGGTCTGCCTCTTTGTAGGAATTCAGATGATTACAACATTCACGATATGACTCCTAGAAACCTATTTACTGTGTGCCATCAAGAATTTCCTGCTTGTCTTTCTTCCCCTGAACAGTTTTCCAGACCAGGAGAAACTCTTGAATCCGCATGTCTATTCTTAAGAGTTACTAAGGAGAGGCAAGAGAGATGACTCGGGTGTTAACAGTACACTAGGTGTTCTTTTTTTTTTTAAATTTATTTATGTTATGTATATAAGTATGTTGTTACTCTCTTCAGACACACCAGAAGAGGGCACTGGATTCCATTACAGATGGTTCTGAGCTACCATGTGGTTGCTGGGAATTGAACTCAGGACCTCTGGAAGAGAAGTCAGTGCTCTTAAAGGCCGAGCCATCTCTCCTGTCCCCAATACTAGGAATTCTTACAGAGGACCTGGATTCAGTTTTCAGTACTCAACACCCATATGAAGGTCATATGTAATTCCAGTTCCAGGGGATCCTATGTTTTTTTTTCTGACCTCCATAGGTACCAGGTGTACACATGGTATACATACATACATACATGCAGGTAATACACTCATACACAAAAATTAAAAATGAACACATCTAAAAATATGTTACTAAATGAATGTCTTCTATATGTGCTATTCTAAGCATTCCTGAAATAAATTCACGTGTAAATATGCTCATAATTCTACTAAATGTTTGACTCCAGGAGGCACAATAATCCTTACAGGAGCCCATTCTTAACCTAGTAATAATTAACACATTGCCCAAATAAGTTACTCTCAAAGTGATAACCCAACTAGCTTTGCACCTATATACCAACAGGAACATGGATTGTTGTCTATATTGTTTCAATATGGTAAGGAAAAGGAGCACTTCTCAACATTTGTGGATCCAATAAGAAATGAAGTAAATATTTTAAGGTATGAAAGAGTTGGAGGGATGGCTTAGTGGTAAAACCACTTGCTGCTCTCTTAGAGAATAGAGTCCTTGGGTAGCCTACAACAGCTTTTAAATCAATCCAGCCCCAAAGGATCTTATACCCTCTTCCTGTCTCTTGGGGTACTGCACACACATGCACACACGTGTGCACACACACACATGCGCACATATGCACACGCACACACACACACAGGTCAAAATAAAAATATATGCACATGCACACAGACGCACAGGTCAAAATAAAAATAAGTCTAAAGTTAAAAGAGGTTAAGACAGTAATAATAAAAGATCTACACTAAAAGAGTGTTTATTCCTAAACTCACAACTTGAGATGTGATTTATTTATCTTCCTTGGGTATATATGTATGCTCAGCCCTTATGCTTTCACAGGAAGTAATTGTATAAATAAACTACTGTGGGAAAATATTATCAAAAGTAAAAGTAGAAGAATGCCAGTTTAGAGTACTATGTATGCCACATGATTATACAGAAATCAGATGGGCAGCTGCACCTAGGAGAGCTCAAAGCTAGGCGGTAACGTGGTAACGGACACAGCCTCTTTGGATAAGTGTTCTTTGGTGAAGTCCAGTTTCCTCTGACTGCCACTCTGTTTTCTCAAACCCTCCAACAGCAAATACGTATGCACATTACAGTCAAGGGAAACCATGAGGCACCGTGTGAAGACGCATGGACTCTGCATGGCCCAGAGAGGCTACCCAGCCACCAGGAAGCAAGAGTGTGGACCCCTCCGGCTGCCTCTGTTTCCTTCAGACTCAGATACCAGAACCAGAAGATCCCCGCGGTGTGAGCCCAAAAGACACAGGCTCGTTAGGAACCACAGGTGGCAGAGATGCCTCTGAGAGAGAGAGACACAGATCCAGATGTGGGGGTGGACAAACAGGGCTCCTCATGACAGAACCAGGGGAGAGAGCGGAGCGGACCGGAGTAGAGGGCTGTGCAGGTGGAAGCAACAGTCTGAAGAAACCACCTGCAAAGTTTGGCAGGCCAGAAGGAAGCATGGGCCTGTGTGTGGTCTCTTGTAGCATCCGAAGGACACTGGGCACGGGGCAGCAGGATCCATGAGCGGTTGGAGTATTGAGTAAAACAGGCGGTAGAATCCTGGGGGAAAGGCATGTCTTTGGGAGAGCTAGCTCCCCTGAGGAGCCAATAGCATGTGCTCTCTAGAGCTCCCTCCTTCCTGATAATGAAGGTGATGACCTAAACGATAATGACCTTTCGTGGTCTTCTCACGGTGCGCTCAGCATTAGCCTAAGCTCTTTCGGTGACTCGTGCCCGATAGACTTCAGAGGGCCGGTGTGGCTGCTAGCTTGTTCATAGGTAAGGAAAGTGAATTTCAGGACGGTTCAGAAACCCAACCAATTAGAAGCAGCAAGCTCCCCTGGCTGTCATCATCATGCCACAACTGTCCCCTCTCTCTAGACTGCTTATCGGCTTACAATAATTTCTGGACTGTACCCTCTCTCACTGCCTTTGAAAACATCAATTGCATCCCTAGTGCCTCCTTTACCTTCCATGTCTTGGAGCACCAGAAGCACACCACTGTTCTCCCTGTGAAGCCAAGCTGAGAACAATCCCCCCAGCAGAGCTCAGAAGCCACTCCCTCACCAGTCTACATGTCTGTCCTCCAGCCTCTGGCTTATAGGAAAGCAAAGCAATGGAAAGTGCGGAACCATGCACAAAACGAGTGCCAGAACACACACACACACACACACACACACACACACACACACACACACACATACACACACACACATACACACATATATACATACACACACACATACACACACACACATACACATACACACACACACATATACACACATACACATACACACACATACACACACACATACACACACGCGCAGACACACACACACAAATTTCAAGTTTCCCTCACCAGCTTCACAACCCTAAACTACCTGCCCCATAAAATCAAATTTAAAAAAAAAGTCAAGTCTATAAAAAGATTCGGTGGACTAGAGAAAAGGGAAGGGGCAGTTTGTTATTGTTCTATGAGAAACTAATTAACACTAATCCTCAGGGGGGGAAACAAAAACCTCTTAGGTAGGATATAGGGCTTTGAATATAGACTCTGGGCTTTGCAATTGCCATAATCCATGCCTCAGTTTACCAGCTGAATCGTAGGCTCCAGGAGCTCGGATCTTCTCTGTGGGAGCTCGGAATAATATTAAATATGTTTTGTGTTTCTGTAGTGCTTCTCCAGGGATGCTAAAGCGCCTTCTAGATTAATTTTTTAATTTATGTATTAATAATTCGCACAGCATTCTCCCTCCTTCTCAATTAGAATGATAATGCCCATCTCTTTTGAGATAGGCAGGGGGTGCTGAGTGATGGACACGGAGCAGACACTTAAATAAGGAAGCTGTAACGCCACGCGTGATTAAAGCTTTGAGAGCGGAGCCACCGTAGGAGCTCTAAAGAGAGATGAGTGTCAGCAGCCAAAGAAACAAACTTGCTGTGTCTTTCTGGAGCATTCGTCTTTGTTGTAACCAGGAATGACATTTTAAAATATATCTATATTTCAGGGCCACAAAGATGGCTCGAGGGATAAAGGTGCTCGCTGCTAAGTCTGGTGACCCATGTTCAACTCCCTGCGACTCCCACAAGTTCTCCTCTGACCTAAACACACACACACACACACACACACACACACACACACACACACACACCACTATAAATTAATTAATTAATATAAGTCATTGTAAATTGTCTTAATGAGAAGGGCACAGTTGAACCTCTGCACACACCTCCTGAGCTCATCCATGTATTTTGGGTTATTCCTACCTAATCAGACTTCTCTCAGGCTTTGAGGGAATGGAGGGAGAGTAGGAGACAGGGAGGGAAGAGAGAGAGAGAGAGAGAGAGAGAGAGAGAGAGAGAGAGAGAGAGAGGGAGGGAGGGAGAGAGAGAGAGAGAGAGAGAGAGCGCACAGAGGCATCGAGTATCACAGAAACATTCTGCTTTTCTTTCTTTCTTTCTTTCTTTCTTTCTTTCTTTCTTTCTTTCTTTCTTTCTTTCAAGAAACAGCTAAAACCAATGTTTAGCGAAAGAGGCAGGGCCTCATGAACCCCTAAAGATAAACTGGGTAAAGAGACATTTGAAATTCAAGACTCAGGAATTAAATCTCATAGGGGGAGTTAAACCTCGATTTGGAGTAGCCAGTGATGGGTCTGTATGGCGTCTAAAAGGTTTCTCAATGTAGACACAGATACAGAGAGGGACTCGAGGCCCACAGAGCGACTCTATTTTAGCTGTTGTCCATGTTCCTTGCATAGGATATCGGCCCCATGAAGATGTATCCTTGCTCTGTTTGGCTGTTACTGGGTTCCTGAGAGTCAGCCAGACCTTGGATTAAGTCAGTTCTCATGAACTACTCAGCAAACACTGAATGACCAAATAGCAAGGTGCCTTTAAGTAGCCCTCACACGTAAGCTAAAGACTGAATACACATCTGTGTAAGTGTTCAGAAAAGAAATGGTCAGGGCTAGGGGTGTCGCCTACAGGAGAGCAATGGCCCAGCATGTTTGAGGGCCTGGGTTCAATCCCAGAACCGCCGAAAGAAAACAGAAGGAAAAAAAAATCCCACTCCATTCAAAATTCTTTTTCCTAAAAAATAAATAAATAAATAATAAATAAAAATAAATAAATACAAAAAGCTTTTCACTTGGCCACCGCAAACCTCCTGGCATCATCATTAAGCATTCCAAAGGAATCCACTGCCCGGTTCCTTGGACCAGGAAGCTAACCGTGACCCTCAATCAATGTAGTTAATTGTCTCAAAACAGAACAGCCATGAGATCGATTTTCAAAATAACGGATTGGAAAGAAAGGAACTAAAATAAACACGCTGTGCTCCAACTGCCCCTGCTTTTTGTGGGTTTATTTATTTATTTATTTTGTAAGTTGTTGTTTAAATAAACCTCCTCCAGCTCCCTTCCCAGGATGTAGATCTCAGGCCAGCTGGGCCGCACGGACAACTGGATTGCATCCTGCCGGTCTGGGAGCTGGAGAGAGAGCTGCAGAGCAAAGGTCCAACAGAGGTTCACGGTTCGCCCACCCTTGGCTCTACGGAACAGAGGAGCTATATTCAGGCCAGCCCGACTGTGGCTCTCCACTCTAGTATGTATTCCTGCTTAGAAATTAAAGCCTCAGAAAAAGGAAGGCCGGGTGTATTTCTAGAAAGGGCCAAATACCTCATTCTCAAAGTTCACAGTTTACAGGGAAACTCTGCTTGTGGAATGAGGAAAGGGGGGCAGCCCCACAGTGAGAGGCGAAATACTGACAGGGAACGAATCTTCCTTCCACCAAGAGGGGATTCAGGTCCTTCAAAGGTATCCAGGATATCGAAGCAGTAAACTATAGAATCATCTAACATGCATGTGATAGAGTTCATATTTGCATATCGATCCACTGGCATTTGCACATATATTCAGTGATGTGTCATTTTTACACACCTCTTCAGAGTGAGAGATAAGTAGACTCTAGAGAAAACTGAAGTGGACCCTCTTTGGATGTGGTGGCCCTACACTGGCTCTGGCTTGAAGTCTTTCAAGGACACATTATGCGCATCCTGCTGTTTTTAGCAGACTGTGTGAAGCCTGGCTGCCAGCTCTTCCTTAGTGACTCAGAGCCCAGCCACCATGCTTACAAATCGTCATCAACGTGCTGCCCACTAACACCATTCTGTGTCTGTCTTTTTAAGCTTTTCTGTTTCTCCCTGGATACAAGGCTCTCCTTTCTGCCATCACCGGGCCTGTTCCTAACAACCTGGCCCTGGCATGCTCCTCTGAGCTGCACCTGGGAAAACACTGACATGCCTTCCTTCCCCCACCTCCCCCTTGATGAGAGTCCATCCTAAATTCTGTGGGGGTAACATTATTTGATATTATTTCTCTACATTGTGAGTTTTGCTATATTATCAGAACACTGGGAGATGGCTCAGGGCTCAGACGGACATGAGTTCGAACCCAGGCTTTGCCAATAAGCACCTGGGAGGTGAGAGGACTTTGGGAAGGCCTCTGTTTCATGTGGGGTACTGGAGTGGGGATCGACTACCTGTGAGTAAAATAAGTTCCCATGTCAGCACCTCACAAAGTGCTACCCTTTCTACTACATAGCCTTCGTCATTTCCAGTTGACTTCTGCTAAGATATTTGTGTATGTATTTATTACACTACAACTATATCTGAACATCACGTGTATTAATATGTCATAGTGATTGAAGCCTCCTCAGATAAAACAATCTCAGAGCAATGGGATGAGTGTATGGAATGAGGGTACTCATTAATGACATTCACCAAACATCACCCCACTGATACTCAGGGCTTTGTGTGAGACACTATGGGGTGTTGAGCTGGATTTTACAAGGACATCACCTTCAAGGGAGAGGGAAGCTCCTTCATCTCAACCCTTAAAATATTTCTATCTTTAAAAAAAAAAAAAAGACTCTAGCTCATTTAGAAATGATTTCCCATAAAATTACTAGGGCTTGAAAACTGTTCTCCAAGTTTAATGTAACTGATCCGCACAAATAAAACGCATAACTCTGCATCGTGTCTCTTCCATGTAATAGGTAGTTAATACATTAAATCAATATAGACTTTGAAGCACAAATTTAGGAAAATTCAACGACTGTCAATTATGTTAAATCGCACACGTTATCAGCTTTGAATTAAAGGGGGAGGGGGAGTGCAAGGGACAGAATATGGCAGAGAGAAGTGCGTGAAGTGGGGCAAAAGGAAACAGTATCTGAAGAGACTAAGCATCACTTTCAGAAGGCCAAGGAGCACACGCTGTGGTGAACCATCACTCAGCAGATTAGGAGAGAAGCTCAGGTAGACTGTGGATACAGATGTGGAAAAGGAGGTGCCCCATGGAGATCTGCATGAACCCCAGAATAAAGACTAAGGGAGAGGAACCTGGCATGTGTGGCGGGAGGAGGGAGCCTCAGTTCAGAGAGTGGAGGGATGTCCCAGAAGCCCCAGCGCTAACTGTCCAGGAAAGCAACACGGTGCCCAGGGCAAGCTCTTTCCCTTCTTACACGTTGCACAGCTGCACCCAGGTGTGGGTCCTCTTCGCCTAAGCACATCATGTTCCTGTGCTTTCTGGATGGAAGTTATGGGTATACACACTCCTCCTGAACACACCATGAACTCGCTGAAAATGTCAGCTTAAAGTCTTTTTTTTTTTTCAGTATCACATAATTATCAATAGAGAGGGGGACATGGCAAGTGACTTGGTCATTAAAGCTAAAACTATAGACTAAAGCACTTTTAAGAATAAAGTGAGCATGGATGTAACTATGTAACTATATTAGAATAGTCATTAGACCATTCCTACCTTTTTTTTTAATACGCTAGCTCATTTAGAAATGATTCCCTATAAAATTACTTAAGCTTGAAAGTTGTTCTTCAAAGTCCTGAGGAGCTCTTGGCAGTGAATGGGGGAGGGAGAAACATTCTTTATTGAGAATTTGGCCATTGATAGGGTTCTCATGCTCCAGAGGATGGCCCCATGGCCATATGCTTACAAGTAGCACTAACTAAACTTAGTAGGTTCTTAAAAAAAAAAACAAAAAAAAAAAAAAAACAGGCATTAAGCTGGGAAGAACGTGTTGGGGCGGGGTACAGAAGAACAGGAAAGGGGAGATGCAGGTGGACATTATCATATTTCATTGTATGCCTGCATTAAGAGTCTCTCAGATATAAAGAAAAAATTAAAGTCATATTCAAAGCAAGATTCAGAAAGACCTTAAAATTTTTGTCCAACAGCTTCTGAGTGTCCAATGGGTATATGCTAAAGAAATATAGCTTTGAAGCAAATCGATATAGAGATAGAGATATAAATATAGATATGTGAGGGGAAATTAGATGACTTGTTTTAAATCTACACATTAAATCAAATTTAAATTCTATCTGTATATTCTTCTGAGTATTCAATGGGTATATACTAAAGGAAAACAGTATTTGAAGCAAAAAAATAAATACATGAGAGGAAAGTAGATTGCTATCAATTATTTAAAATCTATACATTAAATCAACTTTAAATTCTATCTGTATCGTCAGGCCTTAATATATACCTAACAGAAATGAGGGCAAGTATTTACCTTTAACCATATACTCATTTTATATATCTATATGGTTACCTTTAACCATATACTCATTTTATATATCTTCTATTATGAAATTTCAAAGAGGTGCTGAGATATTGTCTTCCCAATAAGTCTTCAGTTCTTTCTTTTTTTTTTTTTAATTCAGTTGAATTTATTTCATTTACAATGTGATGCGGGTAGCCACTAGCGTGCTGAGATAAAGTTGGGAAGGCTTGACACACTCATGAAAGTGTATTCAAAGCCTGTGGGGGAAATTTTCAGCAAATGAGACATGACCGTAAGCTGATGGGGATGAGGCTGGGTTTCAGGGGAGCCGGGCTGTGCCCTCAGCACGGAGACGCTCGCATGCTCCCGAGACAAGTCGTACTTCCACTCCAGAGACTTCTTTTCCTCTCAAAGTAAAAGGGCTGTACGTTGTGTCTGAGACACATTCCTGAAGGCTTTGTAACTAACTCTCCATGAAGCCCAGTAAAATTCAAGGCTGGACAAAGTGTCCTGGGAAACTTGCTGAGGATTATATACATGTGTCACTGCCCTCCATTCCTGAATATCCATCATCGGGAAGCAAACTCTGCTTTCATGAGAGCCATTCCTCTCTGCTTCGCTTGTCGAGGAGGGCAGACAGTGCGGACAGATAAAAAGCATTACAGTGCTATTAAACCCTCCATTTCCAGGTTGGGGTTTCAAGTTGCAGAATTGCTTCCCAGGCTTAGCCATTTACCTAATTCCATCCACCCAAAGGCCCCCTCTCCCCACTGGCGGCCTCCGCTGACTTCATCTCCAGGAACTAGGTTCAAACAATACCCTTGCTCTGGCTGAAGAGAAGAGCATGTGCCCCATGTGCGAGGCTAATTGGTTCATATAGCTACGGAGCGTTGGCTTCTCCAGGGTGAGGCAAGGGTCCCACCAGTCTTTAAATAGAGGTGTCCTACAAACTCACGTGGCATCTAGTGCCGAGTGCACACTAACTAAAACCTGATGCCAAGAATGACAGAAAGTCCGTTCAAAGCCTTGTAGCATTAAAGAACAATGGCCCAAAGTATCACAGGTCTAATCCGGATAGTACTCTGCAAATATTTCAGGCGACTTTCTCATGTCTCTCCATCCCCCCCTCACTCTCACTGTTGAATTTCATAACTTGACTTCATTACCATAAAATCAAAATGCACATCACCCATAAATAATATCTTTCCTGTAAGAATGGTTCTGTCGTTACAGAAGCTGGAGACATGTTGACATCCTAAGGACTCAGGTATGATGGGGTCTCAACAGTTATCCAAATATAAGTTGAATGTTTCATTTAACATTGACCAAAGTTCATGGGGTAAAAATAATTTCATTCTCTCATCTGGCATGAGGCATCTTTTAATATCCCTAGAAGCTGGCATTCCACCTGGAAGATGCTATTAGATAGCTTGGTATATACTTCTTGTTTGGAGCAAATACTAGAAGCTGAGGAGAGAAGAGAGAAGGAACTAACTGGAGATAAAGCGATAGGGAGAGTCAATGTTGTGGCTAATTAAATTGTTTCTGTGATGTTCTATGAATTATTTTGCAAATGGACATGGTGTCTGTGTACTACTGGGTGTGGTCAGAAGGAAAGAAAAGAAAAGAAAACAAGAAAACAAGAAAAGAGAAGAGAAAAGAGAAAAGAGAAGAGAAGAGAAGAGAAGAGAAGAGAAGAGAAGAGAAGAGAAGAGAAGAGAAGAGAAGAAAAGGCCCCACCTATCCGAATCTCTGTCTACCTCTGGCTCTAGTGGGGATGTTCTGGGGTGAACACGCTAGAGAAAAGGAACCAGCTACGACTGGCTTTTTAAAAAGATGCACTGTAGAATCTTCCTTTTCAAATGGGGAAGCTGAGGCCCAATCACCAACACTGAATAAATCCCTATTTTCTGAGCAATAAGACTAGAGTTACTGCCCAGTTTTGACTCTTTTTGCATATGACTAGCCCCTGTAAATCTACACCATTGCTTAGAATATAGTCTGCCACGCCCCCAACACCCACTCCCACCCTCACCCCCAATCCCAAGGTTGCACTCAAAACAAAACAAACAAACAAAATAGGTCAATTAAGTACCTTAGAGTGCATCCCCCTTGTTATTTCTGTGATTAAATAAAAGGATCGTGACAGCCTAAAATATCCACCACAGAACCATCCACAAAACCTAACTGCGACTTGACTGGTTTTCTGAGCCATCTCCTTCTGATGCCTCTGTTCCCTCTGTCTTCTAGAACCTCGCCATGAATTGCAAGCCACAAATTTAATACTAGATTATATAAATGTTATGCAACTCTCTAATTTGTTTCATGGGAGCAAGTTGTCTTTCCAAGTAAAACACCAGATCCCACAAAGCTGACTTTAATTGCCTGTGGTACCTCTCCCAGTGTTAGACAACCGGCAGGCAAGCCAACTGCTACTCACTGTTTCAAAACTGAAGGAATTCTGAAGAGATACTGAACCAGACAATGATCTGTAGAGAACAGTAGCACAGGCCCCTCCCTGCTCCACAGCCATGTGAGTGGTAAAGCGGAAGCAGCAAGCCCATTTCTGGTCAAGTTACAAACAAACAAACAACAACAACAACAACAAAAACCTCACCCCCATATCCAACATTAGCTCTCATCAACCCTGGTGGTTTCCCTCTATTTATACATAAAACACTAAAATGCATTTTCTCCTGAGTAATTGGCAGTAGGGAAGGAGACCTTAAGAATATCAGTAAAATAACTGAGTAAAAGGGAGGATAGGGAAAAGGGCAAGAAACAATAAAAAACAAAAGAACAAAAGGTTGGTGAAGGTAATCAGGAGACTCCTGTGAGGGTGAGCGCGCAAGCACACCCATAGAGTGCCACCTTTCCCTCTCCCAACCCTCCAGGGACAGCGGGGAGCCAAGCTAAACTACTCATTTGCAAAAGATGCTGCGGCTGGGGGAGAGCACAGCTGAGGGTAAATTACACGGGTCCTATTTTCTCTGCCTCTTTTTTTTTAATTCTTCAGCTAAAAAAAGACTGTGCATAATAGCATCAACTGCTAATCTACTTTACTATCTGCTTGTCCTGGCTCCTCCCCCCACTTGGTGGCTTCATCCAGGCTATGGAGTTGGGGGGTGGGGGGTGGAGAAAAATATTTGAAAAAATCTACTTTAGATAGTATGTACTGGGTTTTAGAGATGGAGAGCCCACCAATCATACGGTTAGGAATTAAGACATTGGGTGAACAGGGACCCAGTTCAAGAGAAGAAGCCCAAGCTGGTTGATTGTCTTTGTTCCTTGGCTACTACGGCAGGTATCTCTTCTTTCAACAAGATAAATTAATGAAGTTAGGACTCCAAGCAAAACACACGCAGCCAGAAAGCAAAGGGTCTCCCTCTTAGCTCTCTGAGAGCAGACGTGTCACTTTAATAAGTCTGGCAAAGGTGACAGTACTGGTAGGGTCATCGCCGGTAAAGGGCAGTGCTGGAAAATGGGGGTGGACACAACTCTTGGGAGAGAAGATCTTTAGATGGGGACCATGGTCCAGGCTAAAGCAGAAATCTGTGAGGGTGACCTCCTCAAGTAGACCTGAGAGTTCGACTTCCTTCCTTAGCACTGGAAAACTTAGTCACAGACCAACTTACCAGCTTCCCTAGCTCCAGCTCCTGCCCCTGAAAGAGAACAGCAGAGTGTGCAGCTGTCCCCAAGCTTGCGTGACAGCCATCACAAACACCTGGCACGCTGCCTGACTGGCAGTAGGGACTCAAAGAATGTCAGCCACTTAGAGTGCATTTTCCTAGAGCTTTTCTCATAGATACCAGATCTTACACTGTTGAGCTCTGATCCTTCCAACCCAAACCTTGACAAAAATGGCTTTGAACTTGACTGATAACTTATTTTGCTCCATCGAAAACAAAAGATGGCCGCATAATTTCATGTTTGCTTCATTATCTTCTGTTTAGATTCTATGATCAACGGCCATCATCACCTCCACCCTGGCTCTCACCAGGACTCTCTGCTACGGTATCACTTGGCTTATTCTGTTCACTTGCCCCGATTATATTTGTTCTTGGTAATAGGACATCTGCTTCTTGAAGATTAGTCTGTATGGATCAGATCTGATGTCTTGCACTGACTGTGTGACCTTGTTAAATCTAAAAGGATACCTGCTAAATTCTCTTAGAAATGTCAATATGAATTTTTACTAAGACAGAACTTCTAATTTAAGACATCACTCCCTAGGATACTTCAAAGGAGGAGAAGAGCAAAGAACCAGCATATGCTCCAATGCTGTCCTCCCGGAGGCCACCTTGCCTGAGCAATGTGAAGCAGGGCTCGGGCACCCACGTGACAGTGGCATTGGGACCCAGGGAGGCAGGAGAATTGATGTACAGCTTCTGTGAGTGCTCCTTTTCATGTGTTCTATGCAGATCTTTATATGGAAACATCTCTTTTGAAGCAATTTAGTTAGCCTATTAGCAATTTGGCTAAATGCTAACCTAAGGGAGAGCCTCCCTCCTTGGGTGGATTCCCACCCAAGGAGGCACAAGATTCGTCAGGATGCCTTGAACCAACTGTCTTTTGTCAAGTCCATGACACTTGTTGCCTGTTCTGATCCCCGTCCTTGTCTGATCTCCATGATACACACCAAGGGAGCACCTTGGGTTTATCCTTTCCCATCGGTATCTTTCTTGATAAACCATAAAAAGAATGAGAGAAATGTTGAAGGCATAGCTCTCAAAACCTAGAAAAAACCGATTTTGTATAGACCACTGTTCCCATCAGGCTGAGGACACCAGTGGGTAACAAAGTAAACCATGGAAATGATCTCTCTCTCTCTCTCTCTCTCTCTCTCTCTCTCTCTCTCTCTCTCTCTCTCTCTCTCTCTCTCTCTGTTCCTGATGCTTCCAGGGGAAAATGGAGTACAGTTGGCAGGGACAGGTTTAGACTACTTTTCTTGCCCGGAATGTTCTAGCTTAGATAACAGTTAGTTGGATGGACTGAGAAGCCTGGTTCTGATTCAGCTTTATAAGCGCTTTAAAGCTCTGGCCAGAACATTAAACGACCAAGGCCGTGTAGCATGCTGGCAAGGGCCACTGCTCATCAAGCGGTGGCTGCTGGTGCAGAGAGCATGCGGATAGCTTTAAAATGGACAAGATCCACTTTGGTCTGTTAGTCTGGAAAACATGCCCGACTATTACAGCCAACTCTCAGCTCGATCCTGTGGTCCCTCCAAGAAGAAAACAAATAGAGCATCCAGAAGAGCCAAATGGTGGCACCTGCTGAGACGAGGAGGATCGGAAGTCACAAAGCTTGGTTCCCACTTCAAGGCTCACCCTCGCTTCTTTGTGTGGCTATAAACACATTGGACCTTCTGAATCCTCTGCGTCCCTACTCTTAGTTGAATGACTTTATCTCTAAGGCTGAAGATACTTCACAAGAAAAGCTACATCCAAGAGGTTGCCGGTTGTAGTATACATAGAAGGCTGTTACAATCTCTCAAGTGCTGAGCCCACTGCTTAGATCCCAAGACTCCATAAAACAGAACAGGTGGTACTGCTTGGTAAGCAAGCGGGAATGGCGTGGCCTCTGCGGTCTCCTGTAATCCCAACTCTGCTTTTATTTTATACTTCGAGATAACTGGAGACTTGGAATGTTCTGCGTAAGATACCTAGGCTCCAAATTCAGATAACAAAGGAGTCTGTTTGTGGCCTCCTGAAATCATGATACTCTTGTTCTGTGATCTTAAATAAATGCTAATGATTTGCCAGGCATGTCCTCTAGGTCAGATCACCATGTGGAAAGCACTGCACACACAGAACAGAACAGACATGGGCACATGGTGAGAGTCGCACTATAAAGTACCTGAGAGCTGTGTGCTCCTACTGTAGAAAAACTGGGTTCTTCAGGGTCTCTGGGTGACTCACTCTGACTGAGAATCACTGAGTAAGTCAAGAGCTCCCTGCATTATGACTGACACATGAATAGGAGTCTCTGAAGCTCAAACCACGGTAGACTCCATCTATGGACTATGCACACATAATTGACTTGCTAAGGTTTGAATAGTTTTTCCTATGTATTTCATAACCTTGTATCTTCTTTCCACTTGCCATTATACAAAAGGACCTTCACCCTATGGCAACTCCAAGAGGACAAACTACCAAACAGAACGCTCTGGTGGCGCTCATGGGTTAGATGGAAGTGATACCAACAACAAGCCCTTGCCTCTGAGGAAACTCAGTTCATCTTTCCTAGTTCCCAAAGTTCTGTGGACTAGAGGAGGGCCACCCAGAGCGGTACCACCAGACCCTACACATTCTATTAGAAATTCAAGTATAGACAGTGTCTTCAACTAGACCAAGCTATTAGATATTAATGTTCAGACAACACCTACCTCACTCCAGACCAGCATGGTACCGAATATGACCTGTAACCCATCAAAGAAATTGTCCCCTATGATGATCACAGTCGCGCCTCCTGTCGTCCATCCTTCACTCGGGCTGATGGCTTTGATACAGGGAGTAGCTGCTTTTCAACACACATGAAAAAGAGAAGGAGTCTGCTGTTAGAACCAAACTTTAATGATGGGAGACTTGAGAAAAAGAAAAAAAAATCTTTCATCTTTTCACTAACAGAAAGTCCCTCCAGATCTCAGCATTTCTTAGCCACATCAGGACCAGAATCCTGGGGAGCAAACTTTCCTTCTTAAAGACACCCTTGTCATTGTTTCTATTGAGATGCATATAGTATTTCACCCGAATCTTTATCAGCCCTGAAAGCTTGGGAAATTTCACACAGAAGGCAAACTGAACAATGCCAGAGATTAGAATGCTGTGGAAGCCTTATAGGGTTGCCTCAAAGCTGAATGTATTTCATGAAGTTGGAATTATAGCACTCTTGGGTGAACATTCCTGCCCAATGGAAAGCGGACAGGGTGAGCAGGAGGCTGGGGCAGGAGAGATTCTTGCTCCACGCTTTGCTCTCTATAACATCAACATAGCAACAACCCTCACTAAAAATCATTGCAATTATTTTCAAGTACAGGTCATGGGTCCCATTCTATATATCCAAAGTTGCAGGTCACTTGAGGTGAGTTATGCAAATAAATGGCTGTGGCCTGGCTGAACCACAGACTGTCTTCATGACCTCGGCTTGGGTGTATTTCCTGGGCATAGAAACTAAGGGCTGACTTTTTCCAAGTTCTTGTATCTCTCCTCCTTGTGTTGCAAATGACCTTTGGAGATGGGAAATAATTTGCAAAGCTTGTCACTGCAAACAGACTGGAGGTGGTTCTCCTAATGAGCATTGAGTGCTCTGGACAGAATCACTAGCATACATGGGATGGTAGGATTCTGACTCTGAAACCTCTCTGAAGGAGCCTGGGTACCACAAAGGATCTTTTTAATCCAGCACCATGCTGGTGCTCCGATGGTGATTGCTACCACAGGCAGCACCTCAGCAAGACTGGAAAGCACGTGAGATGTTGTGCAAGAAGAGAGGAGAGACCGTCCTCTTTAATGAACATTAAGTATTCAAGGCAGACTTCCCAAATGCTGACGCCAAGCAGAACATCAGTTAATTCTAAATGTGAGTGGGAAGTGCTGGGAAAATAATAATAATTAGTATTGGACTTTGTCAAATTTGGCAGAGTCTCCTGTTTTAACTTCTGCAATAAGCAAAGAAAACATTAAGTTAATCCCAGTGGGACCAGTGTTCACGTGCCACCACACAAACAAGTGGGATGGCCTTGGTCCTCATTCAAATTAATCCTCAAAACCTTGCACAGGGAAGTCTGAAAACATCCAAGCCAAACATTTGGTGTTGGCTGAACTCACAGGAACGCATCTGCAGCCGTAAAGGGGCAGCTCCGGTATTTACTTCCCTGCATTTTTGCCCCAAACAAAGCAATTAATTAAGAACATATAAAGGATCTATGCCTGGAGTATATTTTTTGTCCAATTTTTGCTACATGGGATGGTGGTGGGGATCGGTGTCTCAAGGACACAGGACTTTTTCTTACACAAAAGCTTTCTCGAAAACTAAAAAGTTATACATGGTTAAGGGCTTCTGAGGCAATGACATAATACAATGTAGGATTTCAAGTTGTTTATAAAACAGATAAGCTACATTTAACAACTATGAAACATTCATAATATACGACCATTTTGAAAACATTTTGTTAATATCACCCAATTTTTTAAAATTGACTTATAACTCAATATACTTAGGTGCTAAGGTTCCATACATAAGATGCTGCTCTCTGGATGCCCTGGGAAAATATTTGGTATTGGCTTAGATGAACTGGATGTTAGAACCCCATCTAGTTGAAAAACATGGACTCCCATGATGTTATTAAATGCTGGGTCTGTGTTTACCCATGCAGAATGCAAAATGATCTTCATGTTAGCATTGACTAACCTTGGGTTTCTGTTTCTATTTTATATGTTTGTGATACAGACATAAGTGTTCAGACAATCAATGTCTCTTCCAAACTTTTCACCATAGCATAAAAGACATGGAAGAGCATATTGGAACATACAAAAGAAATCTATGAGAGAGGTTAGACAATCATATGGTCAAGAACTGATGACTTTATACCTGATACCTGTCCTTGTTTATTTACATATTATTTATAAATCACAAAGATTTTATATGTAGGTGTTTTGGGGAGAAGGAGTCTGGGTGTATGTGGATGTGGAGGGTTTGGAGGGGAGGAATTAGGAGAGTATGGAGTGTATGGGGGTGTATATACACACACTTGGAAAAACTTGAACTTAAGGAATGTGGCCATGCTTTCAAATACTAGGAATAGCTGTTCAGAAGTCAAAGGAAAGAACATTGAACCCTAATCGTAAGGAACCAATGTTGATACTATCATTCTGGATTTCAGAGAGAAAATCTTGAGAGTTAACAACAATATGAACTAATAAAAAGGGGTTCCAGATCATTTGAAAAATTGTATCTAGTGAACCTTTATGTGCATGAATGTGTATGTGTGTCTGTGTGTGTGTATCTGTGTGAGTAATTCTACGTTACTTCTAGACCTTTGTCTAGAAGGATACACATCAGTTGTCCACAGTGGGTTCTTATGAAAAGGGAACATGACCAGATGGGAAGAAGGCTACTAATTTTTACTCTATTAACATTTATATGGCTTGAGGTTTTTCCACTGAGCTTATATTATGGTAATATATGAGTAAAGAACTCAGTGAAGCAGGACACATGATGACATTTGTACTTTTTAGAGCAAATCAATACTAAAAAGAACCCAGCCAAGCACCTAACATCAGCTGGGCTGCTCAGAGATCTGGGTCTCTCCTCCATCCCACTGGCGAGTTGTCTAAGGATGCTGGCCCAACCTCCAAGCAGCTATGGCCTCACTTGCCTTGACAGAAACTACTCACAGAGGCAGAGAAAGAGCTCGCTATTCTAGCACTCGCCCTAGCTGGATTCAGCAGAATAAGCAACTGGGGAGATTTACACAGGTTCAATAACAGGCGGCGATGATAGTGGATAGCATTCTTTCTCCAAAAACAAAAACAAAAACAAAAAACAAACAAACAAACAAAAAACATTATGAGATGGGACATGAAGGAGCAGATTTGAAAGCAGGACTACTGTTTAAAACAAACAAACAAACAAAAAAAAAAAACACACACACACACATAGAAAAAAAAAAACATGGTTTAATTAATGAAAGCCTCTTTCCCAGCCTCCCATTTCCATACTCTGTCCACAAGGGCAATAGACCCATTTCTGGTCCTAAATTTCATTAAAAAATAAAAGTTTTCCCCCTTCTTTTCTTTAATGCCTCTCCTACCCCTCACCAGCCACCAAAGTCGAGATTTTCCTTCCTTCAAACTGTGACAATAACATGATTACCCCACCAGTTTAGCATAATGGTTCTGAAATGCTTCTGGCACATTGCAGAATTAAAGTGGGAATTATTAGGTAGCGCCTCTTTGTTATAATGATCACTCCACAAATAAAAGCTCTTCTCCCAAAGGTACTGCAAGGCACAAAATGCTAATTCTGAAGATTATGTGTGCGCTTTTATTAAATATTACTATGCCCTGCCTGTTTGAGGGCCTCTCTGCTCTGATTGTTTTATGAGGACCATGTTAATGTCATTCCGTCTTGCTAGCAGCAGGCACACATTTTAGCGTTTGTATGAGAGTTGATCAAAGGCCACGTGCTGGGGGAATTGCTGAGAAAACACGGACAAGCGATAAAAATCTAACAGATTAATTGGTTTAAATTTCATTTCGGGGTGTTGAACTTTGGCTCAGGACTTTAATACTACACCGTGAGTCAGGGCCTAATTACCAGATTTCCAATTTGCTTTTGAACAATAGCTGCTGTGAGAAGAAAAAGAAAAGAAAGAATTAAAAAAAAAAAAAAAGAATAGGAAAGAGAGAGATCATCCAGCTTCCAGCACATAACGTGTGTGTAGACAATTGCACTGGGGACATTTCTGATCACCTCTTCCACCTCCAGACCATGCATATTCTCCTCAAATCACCTCAGAAGGCAGAAGATATCACAGATGCCCTCAGTTTAAAACTGTCTGACTTACAGAATCAGTGCTACACAATGCTAGTGCCTGCCTGCTTACAACCAGGAGCCCCGAGCTCTTGATCAGCAAGGTGAATTTACAAGCTCGGCCTCCAATAGAAAATGACTTATTTCATTGATAGAAAGCCAGGGTCTGGAGAGCCGTGTTTACCTCAGGGTTTATGGGTGGCCTTGGGAATAAGGGTTAATTGAGCTCAGAGGTGCCTGCCCATTGAGATGAATTAGTGGTGTGTGTGCTGATCAGTGGGGTCCTGGGGCGGCTCTTGTTTTCGCCTCTGAGATCTCTTTGTGCTCTGACCTATGTCTCACTCATTAGGGCAGCCATAAAGATGACCCAGGTTCAAGGTCTATCAGACCTAGTTTCCAAAATGAGTGTTTGGCCACCATTGTTGCCCCCATGCAGAAGCCTGAGTGGAGATGCGTTGTGTGGCTCTGTTCCCTCCATCTTTGTAGGCCCATGGGCAACAGTACTCTTATCCACTGGCAAAATTTACAAATTTAGGAAGTTTCAAATCACAGTCTTCGTCTCCTGATGGGATTCACTGCGAACTGTGAAGTGGATTCCGTTGTGTCCGTATATGAGACATATCAGATTCCTTTTTTTTCTCTCTAACATTCCACCAACAAGCCCTCTAGGAACAAGCAGTTCTAAAAAGCAGGTGCCTAAGGCTCCCAAAGGAGGTGGCAAAAATGACACCAGCTTTTACTGGCATCTTAGTGAAGACAGATAACTCATCTGACATCGATTCTATCGTTCCGCATTTACCATTTAGTAAGGTCACTTGCTCCATGGAGACCGTGGTGGGTTCCAGAAGTTGAGACCTCACAGATTTGACACAACATTCCCAGGAAGTGCTGACCCGTATCAGGTATGCTGTGCACTAGTTTCTGCCATAATCATTATTATTATTATTAGCCTTGGCCTCCTGTTATTTGTAGTTCCTTTCTGTAGTACAGCACCCTGCGTGTTCACCATTCAGAGTCTGTCCGTGCTTATTACATAACGTTTGTCTTGGGTTTTCCTATAAAGCCTTGCTGAGTGTTTTAGTCTAGCTACTTGCTAATGTGTCCCCTGAATGGACTGAATAGGCAGACTTGACCCTGGAACATCCCAAAGTGAAGAAAGTTGTCATTGCTTGTTCTCGTTCTTAAAGACATTTGTCTGAAAATGAATGCTCACTGGGAAACGTATCAGAACTGTTCCCTATGAAATATCTTTACTGTTACTGTTCTAATGTTGATTCTTGGCAGAAAATGTGAGACCTGTAAACTAGACTCTTTTAATTTCATTTTTAACATTTTTGTCTGTCTGTCTGTCTGTCTGTCTGTCTGTTTGTCTGTTTATGGGGGCATACACATGCCAGGGTATGCATGTAGAAGGCAGAGTAGCCATAGGGGACTCAGGCTGATAGGACATGAGGGGACTTGTCCTTTCCTTCTCTCATGTGGGTTGCACAGAATCAACCTTGGGTTTGTAAGTCCTGGCAGCAAGCATCTTTACCTGATGGCTCACCTTGCAGTCTGACCTGAGCTCCTTCCAATGACACCTTTGTCTGCTCATAAAAACTCTCTCCTGTTTATCCGCTGGGTTTTAGTGATACTGTGTTTGGGAGTAACCCCATTCCAGAAGCCCTCGGGCCACAGAGGAGCCCCATTTTAACCCAGGGAGCAGTCTCAACTATCTGCCCTGCTACTTCTTTGAGTGAAAGGATTATTTTCCCCAACTCTTCCTTTGTTTCCAAACGAGCAGTTAAAAGACAAGAAAGGGGGACAGAAAGAGGGTTTGGCACTAGCTGCAAGACTAGCCCTCTCCATCTTCACCATGTACGGGGTCCATTCCTGGGCCAACTGTCCTCCAACGGTGTGCCTGAGAAGCTAGGAGCTGCTGTAACGCCCCATCAGACATCTACCACCCACAGGGGAGCAGTCCCATGTGCAGAACGCAAGCCCCACTACAGGTACCCTCCCAATTCACAAGAAACAAATTCTATGGGGAAGTGACCAGGTGTGACAGCCCTGTCACGGAAGCTACAGTCGTCACACATGCTGCTCTGAGGAGATACCCGAGGCTGGTTCTGCTTTTCTTTATGGCCCCCTGCAATCGCACTGTGTACTTGAGTATTTTTTTTTATCACTTATTAGAGTGTGTTTCATTTTGCTATTGATCGGCATTTATTGCTTTGTCTAGCAAAATATCTAGATGTTGCTTTGCAAAGAATGACAGTATACAAGTCTCTCTCTCTCTCTCTCTCTCTCTCTCTCTGTGGTGTGTGTGTGTGTGTGTGTGTGTGTGTGTGTGTGTGTGGTGTTTGTCACTTTAAAGGGAAATGTAAGCCATGATATAGAGGTTTCTCAATACCAGACGCAATTAAACCTATTAAATATTCCATGAGGAAATCGAGACTTTCAAGTGCTTTGCATCCTTTATCCCAAAGTGACTTCATCTGGCAGAAAAACCCTTTGCTCTGACAGCATTAATGGCTCTGAAAAAGGAGGAAAGGAAAAACCTCCCAGTCACTAGATGGAAACATTGCTCCAAAGACTGTTCTATAAAGGCAGGAAACAGTTACCCTCCACTTGGCCCGAGTGAGGCCACCTGCCAATCACAGACCCAGCCTACCACCTATCTACTTCCTACTTAATCTTCTGCTTTCTTATTTCTTTTGGAGTTCCACGGGCCGCAATGGGCACAGCAGCTCCTGAGCAAGAGAAGGCCATAAGTGTGGTCACAACTGTATTCTGGAACATTCCAGGGCAACTGCTTCTGAATTTCTGAGTCTGTCTCTGTGAGAACCAGAACTCTGTTCACTTTTGCTCTTCGGGGCTGTTTAACAGTTTAGCTGTGGGGGAAAAAAAAATCTTGACATTTTGATGTGCCTATAACTTCTAAATTGCACTTGAAAGATTGTTGAAGGCTTTTGGATTTAATGACAGGCAACATAGCATTGTTTCATAATATACAAAAATTGTTTGTTAAATACAAGCAGAAGCTCAGAATTTTGTGACTCTGAGGAGTGCTGAATACATTCCATTCCAACTTGCACTGCACATGAGACTGGGAATTAAAATGCGCAAAATTCTAATTCTGAAACAGTGAAAGGCAAATGTCGCCACCAGCTTTCTCTCTCCTCCTCTTGTTCTATGATTGTCAGCCACTCCACTGCTAAGTAATATGGGGAAATAGTCATGGAGGGTAGGCAAACCCTCAGGATGAATTATTCATGGGCCCAATTGTGCTATTTGTCGCAGCATTAGTGAAACTGCTTGCCTCTGATGACACAATGAGTAAATAATTCTTTTTTTTTTCAACGAGGGAAACTTTTCTGCACAAAATGATTTTTACCCTCTCCTCCTAATTAACCTGCTGTATGAACAGTTTGAGGAAGGAAAGCCAGGCAGGCAAAGGAGTGGAGATCATCCCCACAAACCAACACCCAATATTAAGAAAAGGGGAAACCATGTTCAGATTGAACAACAACAATAAAATCACGTAACTACTTATTCAAGGGATACACTAGCCTTTATTCACAAGCAATCTTCCTGGGCCAGGAAAATCATAAAGTCAAATATGAACATGTCCAGTGGAAAATCTGTGACATTCATCTTGGCTGGAGTCGTGTTTTTAGCGGGACTTGAGTGTGTATGTGTGTGTGGGGGGGGGGGGGATTATCCAGATGGTCATACAGGGACTGGCCTGATAGGATTAAACCTTTATCCCGAGCTCCGCTCCATCTGTTCACCACGGCTTGCCTTGCCTCGGCTGAATATGAATTTTTAGCTCTCTTGTGTCTGGGAGCAGGACTCAGGGTTCAGGGAAAGGAGAGATGTGTGCACGTGATTTGATGTTACATGAGTCTGGCTTGGTTCACATTTAAAAAAAAAAAATATGTGCTAAAAAGTTTAAAAGCATTTCAAATCTACTCTGTGGTTGGTTTTTCTGTTTTGATTTTGTTTTTGTTTTTGTCCCAAGGTTTCTTCTCCTTGCTGAACTCGAGGGTTTATTTAATGTACTGTCAGCCTAGATATGGATGGTAACATTCGCAAGGAAAAAGCACAACAGGGAGGTAAGCGTGCTAACCTTGCAACAAAAATAAGATCTCTACAGACGATGTATGTTTCTGAATGGATGACTCAGGCAGAAGACAGTCACCTGGGCTTTGTTCCCCACCCCCCACCCCCAAGAAGGCTAGTATTAGTCGTTTTAAAACCAATTAGCTGCAACTATTCTCACTGTCATTTCTATTGCTTTATATGTTTCTCGGCAAACTTTTGTTGTTGTTGCTGGGATAAGGCCTGGGGGAGGCTGTAGTTTATAGATCCATCTTGAAGAAACCAAGCTGAATTCAGTTAGTGCTCCCTGCGTATGCCCTCAGAAACTTCCAACTGGCCAGGTTGGATTATAGGAGCGTTCAGGGTAGCAGCCAGGCGACCACCAAGAGGCAATGCCTGGAGCAGGTCTAGAATCACCACCTCTGCCTCAGTGACAAAGAACCTGAGGGGTGATGACAAACTTCCCGGCTACGCCTGGTATGAATACATGGCTATGTTGCATGAATGAAGGAACTTTTAGGGCCTTGCTCATCAGCGTTTACAGACACATGGTCAGTAGATGTGTTTGTACGTTTGTGAAGAGTACTGGGAGAGAGGAAGAAGGGGCTCCATAGTAATCCAGCACCCATCTGTGGACACCCCACCCACTCTTTTACAGTGGTTCCACACCCTGCGGTGGGTGGACACTGCGGGCCATCAAATAAGTTAGTCTTTCCAGATATGGGCATAGCTGTTGTGTCCAAGTAGTCACCTTCGCTGAACAGTTCAGATGGCAGAGCACAGTGAGACCTCCTACACAGACTTTAGTCTGTTGCTAGGATGTGTGGGTAGATGCCTCATGAAACACTCTTTTGATCCCTTCAAGTTACAAAAATTTTAGCCAGGTGATAAGAGTGGTTCCCATTCTGGAAGTAGATGACTCAAAGCTGTGGATTTCCCCACCACCGCTACCATAACCATAACCATACACACACACACACACACACACACACACACACACACAGAATCCACCCTCATGACAGGGACATGTGTACATGCATGGGCTCATAGTTTATCCCTCATATCTTATCATCAATGAGGCTAATTAACTGTAATCCAATCCCATTATTTAACCTGTTTGGCCCAGTTGCAGGAACCACTGTCCGCAAATAACTTAGTCAATGTTTAATTACTATGAAAATTTCTTTACTTACTCATATTACTCATATTACCAGAAGTAAGGAGCTACTGCCCAGCACGCTGGTAGCCCTTCATCTTCACAGGGTTCTATTGGATAGCGCGGATCGTGGGACCGCGTCTAGATAATTGAGCCTATTACTGTTAGCCAAACTGCCAGTTATGAGGTGCCCTGCATATTCCAGATCAGCTAGGCGTGATACCTTCAAATCCTGCCAAAAAGAACTACAAAGTAGTATGCAAGGAGTTAATTCAACAGGAAAGGAAAAGAACACTGCTGAAGTAGATATAACTGCTGACCTTTGAGTATATGAGCCCTGCACTGGCAGCTCTTTAGTTTATAAAAAGACTTTGCATCCAGATTTTTCTATATAGTCTTATTTTTGTCAGCAACAAAAACTCTAAATTCTAACTAAAGTTAGTATAAGAAGTAAAGAGATTCACTGGGGCATTGGCAAGTGCACATGCCATTTTAACCTGTTCCTATTTGTGACCCTCACCTATCACCCCTTTAATCTACCATGCCACCCTCTTGTTAATTCGAAATAGGATGCAAACCACAGCCCAAGGCGAGGTAGGACTCGAGGCTAAATTCCCACCCATAATCCACCAGTGCACACAGCATAAGACTCCTCCCCAAGTCAGCAATGAATTCTCAGCAGTTGATCTCTGCGGTGACTGAGGCTGCCACTGACTCAGCAAACAGTAAGAGGAAAGCCTGCCATGACCATGCTGCTCCTGCTTCCCATCGCTCCTAGAGCCCACGGGAGCCCCTGAGCTTGTCTTCTGTTGTACGCGTACGGCTTTTGTATAAGCAGTTGGGCAGAAGTACCCTGAAGGATTTCCTCTGTCCTCATGCACATAGTCATGCATAGATAGTGACTTTTTAAGGAGCCGTGCTTTATTTCAACCTTGCCCAGCTTTTAATCACTGATGGGCCGTGGTTTTCGCTTTTGCGGGTGGCGCTCCCTGTTTGTATTTCTCTCCACAAGTCCAGCTGCCATGGCGAACCAGAGTTGGAGCGAACTTTCATGACTGGGGGAGCCTTATCATGCCGAGCCAGTTTCCTCTCCGCCCTAACATGGCCAGTGGTGCTGCAAGCCAGCATTTGTGACAGCCCAGATGTTTCCGTGGTGATGATCCGTGACGTCACAAGGACAGAAACGAGGATCACCAAACTTATCTGCACAGGACGAGCAAAGAGGAGTGGGAATTCCATCTCTCTGTAAGCTTTAAGAGGCACTGATTCAACTTCCTGCAGGACTATTCAGAGTCTGAACTATCCTGCCAGAACAGTGAGAAGAATACAAAAAAAAAGCCTATATATTTGTCTTTTCCAATTCATTTCTACAGCACATGATAATTATGTTCAAAATCTGTTTACTCCCAAAAGATAAATGAGTGGAAGCCAGTTTCCACCCTTTAGAGGATGGCTGACTTCCCCTATCCTATCTACCCTAAAGGTAGCTCTGGGTTGAGATACTGGGATCCCCAGCTCCTGGGCCAGTTTCGCTCTTTACCTCTGGGTGGAAATCCCTGCTCCTAACGCCTAGCTTCTGCCACTTTAATTGGGGGTAATAATTACTTTTAAGGGCCCCCTTCACGAGGGCTGCGGTGAATTTGAATGAGCTGATTGATGTTCAGAGTAAGGGGGAATACATTCAAGATGGGGATAAGAATGATGAAGAAGAAAAGATGGGGGCATGCAGAAATGCAAATGCAGGTGAAAAGGTCCTGGCGTTTCTTCCTCTGCAAAGTTTCCACTAGCTTCCACGCAGTTCCTTACTGAAAAGATGCCGCTTCTGCGTGAAGCTGGTGGTTTCTGGCATAGTCTAGAAAACTCAGACCAGTCTCAAACTCTTCTGTCTGTGACATTCAGGAGTCCCTCTTGTCTTCCCCTGGTTCTTCTTGAGCTTAACCTTAATGTCTGTGTGTAGACACACATAATTGTGTGTGTCTGTGTGTCTGTCTGTGTGTGTGTGCGCGCAGAGAATCAGCCTAACCAGCTAACACATCTCAAGCAGACAAGAACCCCAGCCATTGGCACAGTGATGGGTGGATGACGGGACTTAGCATTTAATGCCTGATGATTTGCACACTGGTTGGGTTGAACGGTGGGCAAGCTCAAGTAGATTTTTCTACTCTATAGATGAGGAAGTTGCGGCTCAGAGAGAGTCGTTCAAACTTGAGATTTCCAAAGTCTGCTTTGACTGATGAAGCCCAGCCTCCCTTCAGTTTTGTTGCTTATCTGAAATATCTGTCCTGTTTGGCTAAAATGGTCACTTTGATCCTATAAATACAGCCAAAGTTCCACAAAATACCAGTTGTGTAATTCCGTGTCCCCAGTATAGAGGGTGGATACTTATTAACTTTACAGTGTGTTACTACTCGCTTTCCAAGTAAAGTTATTTCTCCCCAAAGACACAGACCCACATATGAACTTTAGTAAAATCTCTCTATTTCCTTCTTCTATTTCCAAGTTCAGAAAAAATGGCATCCTTGCATAATATCACAGGCGCCAATTTAAACACAGTAACATTGAAAACGCTGTCAACCTTCCAGGCATAGAAACATCTCTATTGTTGAAAGTTACAAGGGCCACTAAACACACCCTGAATTTGTACATCTATTCTAAGTGATACCAGCACTCTGAGGAATTTACACAGCATAGAGCAACGTCCCTCCACTTTCATTTGAAACCTGAACATTGTGTATTTTAATGATCTTCATTAGAGACTTTTTTATATATGAAGAAAAATATAAAATATTATTAACAAATAAATTAACTTGATACAATGACCTTAAAGATATTTTGCATTTTCACTAACTTTTTTTTCCCCAATAAGGATTGGGTTCACAGACTAACCAAACCAAAAGGACACTGCCAAAGTTAAAAGGTAGACAAATTTGAGGTCTAAGTGTATAGATTTGCGGCATATGACAGCTCCTCAAAGGACACTGCTGGTTTAGTGACTTGGGCGCAGCAGGGTTTACCAATGAAGGACTGTGAGGAAGAGGAATGAGGAAACAGGAGAGAGGGGGAAAGAAATGTTTCACTGTATAACACACATGCTCACCTTAATGATCTTCTAAACAACAGGCAAACAGTGTTGCTATCCGCTCATGTTTTACAAAGGCAGATACCATGGCATTTTTTATTACTTTGCGCTACCGTCAATAGAAGAGCCTGGTATGGTGACATTTCAGATTTGAACCCCTTCCTGTCCCTGTCCCACAAGTCATTCTGGACTAGACTACAGATAAAGGATGTGGTTTTAAACAGCTAGGAGCTTGCTGCTCAAAGCCCTCAAATAAGCCAGCCACAGAAGAGCATGTGTTCATGTATAAAATATTGATCAATTGCACAGATTGGGATAAGAATCTATTAGTAGCAGAGTTCTGCTTTCATGTTTAGTGATCAGATGTGTGTTAGGTGGATGTAGACCTATTTGTGCACCCCATGGTCTAGAGAGTGTTACTTCGGTGTTTCATTTTCTCTTCCTGCGCTGGTGCCTGTCTGGTCCGCTTCCCACCCACATCGGGGCTTCTGCTATGACTGGCCTGCACATATGTTACTGAAGGATCTTAAAAGCTGTGTCCGCTTTCCTGCCAACCTGCACGTGGCGGACTGGCAGGGAAGCTAAACAACCCTGCAATCCTCGGACTGCCCCTTCCCCACACATAAGGTTGCTAAAATCCTAAATCCTGCAGATGGCGTCACATTCATCTGATAAGGGTGATGATCGCCCAATTTCTATAAAGTTTCATTTCTGCCCACTGAGTATTTCAAGTTGCAATACTGGCCCAGGGAGCTGGAGATGACAGGCCCCGATAGCGAGATGTGATACCAGGAGTTTTTATCGTAACCCAGAAAAGCGCCTTCCCATGTGTCACCACTCAAGCCAAGTAACTGACCCTTGGGATTGAGCAGCAGGGCCTGGCTTTTCAGTTTACCTTTGAGGATTGTCGTCAATTTGTTTCAACTGGAGCCTGTTTTACATTACGGGCTCAAATAGCAAGAGCCTCTCTCCACTTCTTAAGTCCACTGGGCAGAGAGAGCAGTTTTGACTTGACAATGGGAAGGAAGAGTAGCCGTGACCCCGTGACCCCTCCCCCCACCCCCCACCCCTGTTAGCAACTTGGAACTTTAAAGGGTGCAGAAATGAACTTGACTCTTCACTGAGCCACACCCAAATCCTTAACAGTTGGCCTCAGTTTCCCTTATTTTTAAGTGGACTCTATAACTGCACTGCCCTCCCCTGGCTGTTAAGAGCATTTAAAAAAAATTTTTTTTTTTTCCCAAACACTCATCACTGGACCAAATGCACCAACAGCAAAATCATCATCCCTGGGGACACAGGCCTAAATCTGTAGTGTGCAATCTATTGGACCAGGAGCCGTAGCATTCATCACAAGATGGGAAAAGAAACAATGAACTTCTTTGTCCAACGAGAGAGAGAGAGAGAGAGAGAGAGAGAGAGAGAGAGAGAGAGACACTAACACATGTAAAATTTCTAAGTTCACTTCTCAGAAGCAATTCTTAGACCTACGCCACCTTTCTCCCCCTCTAATGTCTAATAATGGTATACCCTAATGTAATCGTCAAACCACAGACTGACTTTTCCCCCTCTTTACTTCACTAACTGCTACTCTTTCAAAAGTGTGACGTTGCCCTGACTCCTCAGATTTGGCTGGGTCCTTTGCCTTAGGCCTTCTTAGCAATCTGTATTTCTCTTTCACTGCCCTTATCAACATCGCCAACTTGAATCACCCAAATTAGCATTCTTTCCTGTATGTGCATTGGTATGTACACACAGCTCTGGGCCTCGTCACGTTAATGCGCGCCCCAGCTTTTCTCGCCTCTGCCCCTCTCTTATCTAATAGAGTAGGCAGACAGCTGGTAAATATTTGTTGACCAGATAAATGACCGAATAAAAAGCAAATGAGCCCTCATTGATGGTTTTAACGCTGTGAAAGAACTGAAGTAGGTGGATTACAAGTTGAGGATTCTTCCAGCCCGCACTAACAAACCGCTGCTTACAAAGTCGGGCAGCTCACGCCTGTGACTGTGGCGTCTAGGAGGTGGGAGCGGGAAGAACAGGGTGTTCAAGGCCAGCTTTGGCTACATAGCCCGACGAGACCCAGTCTCCAAAGAACAAAAAACAAACAAAGCATACGATACCAAAGCCACTGTGCCCACAATGTGCTTCCTCCATGGATAGGAGGCCACGTGGAATCCTGTTTCCTGGGCTGAGCCGGCCTCCATTCTGGCAGCTGGTACCCCATTCTCTTGGGAGTTAAAATTAGTATCAGTAACCCACACACAGCCATAACCCCCCCCACACACACACACACACAGACCATTCCACCCTCACCCCATGAAGAAGATTCTAATAACGCAAGGGCCCAGGTGGGGCACGCGGACAGATGTTAAAGTTAGAAGGGAAGGTAGCAGCCACCGGAAGGCAGCAGGCCCCGGCTTCCGGAGGCACCAGGACTTCCTGCCTTTAAGCTTTGCTGGTTCCTGCCCTGCCTTCCCCACCCTTCCCCCCATGCATCAGCCTCAACAGAGTTGCTGCTCTCTCCCTGTCATTTGAACTCAAATCCTATCTCGGAAATTGATGGGTGACGCTGCCCTTGACAACACAGTGTCAGCTTAACTCAGTGTCCAGCTGGTTCTGTGCACATTATCATAATGCGCTGCCTGGGCGGACCCTGCCGGATGCTTGCCCTTGATGCAGGTCCCCTCTCTGCCTCCTGACATATAGATATCGCTTGTTTAAAAATAAAAATAGAGCCAATAGCTTAGGAGGGGTTTTGGTTTTTAAATTTTCTTTGGAACAGAAACTCTTACCTTAATGGTAAAATGAATCTAAAAGGCTTTCTTTAAACCAACAAAAACCAACAAACAAAAACAAAAACAAAAAAAAACAGTGTTTATTGGGAAAAAATAAATATGAATATTTCCCAGGGCCTTACTGATGCCTAGTAAATTGATGGATTAATATTTTTTTTGATCTTTAAAGTCTTTCTAACAGCATGCTTCAAACTTAAGTCAGAATTTTGCTACATTCTAGTACCATGTAGGCAATTACTTAATTTTATCAAGGTGTGGTTTTTATTTAAATCATCTAATACTTTCTCTAAGCTTGATCTTACCCTAAACACTAATATCCATAAGGTCATGATCTTGAAGTGGTAGCTGTGATTTTTTTTCCCTAATGAATTAAGATAAACATATAGCTATTTTAAGATATCTTAAGTCATGCATGAGGATATGTACCTGTAACCCTGGAACTCAGGGACAGAGGCAGAAGGATTATGAGTTTCAAGCCAGCCTGGCTGCACATGTGATTTTGGGGTGTGTGTGTGTGTGTGTGTGTGTGTGTGTGTGTGTGTTTGCATGTGATGAGGTGTGCATGCCCCTACATATGCATATGAATGGCCAAGCAGGATATACATCGGGTATTTTTCTCTGTCACTTCCTGCCATATTCCCTTGAGATAGTCTCGCACTGAACCCGAAGCTTGACATTATGCTAGCCTGTGGGTCTAACGTGGCAGAACCATCACCTCGGCATTTGGGTAGCTACCCCAAAAAAGCTGTGTCTGTAGTTCCTCAAGAAGTAAGAGACATCCTTACAGAATCATCAGAGCTTAAAGGGCCCTACCAAACCTCTGCTTAATGATGAGGGGACAAAGGGCCAGAGAATTCTTAGTCCATCCTCAAAGCCAAGCAAGAAAGCAATAGAGAGCTCCATCTTAACAGATTTCTGTAAGTATAACCAACAAAGTAAAGAGAAAAATTAGAGGGTGAAGAGATGGTACAGTGGTTTAGAGCACATACAGCTCTTGCAGAGGACCCACGTTCAGCTCTTGGCATACACGCAGCTGCCTGCAGTTCCAGCTCCAGAGATACCACATATAGAAACACATGCATTAAAAAACACATAACTAAATCAAATGAATCTTTGCTTCAGACCTAACTACTGACCGCTGTTAGGTCACATTATTAGGGGCTTAGGAACAGAACATGGAAGTGTTTATTTCCATATTGCCACTGCGTGATTCCTTTTGAATTCTCACACGAGGGAGTCTCCCAATGAAAAGCAAGAGCAAAGGAGGGCCCTGACTTGGAACAATGAACTATACAAATGAACACAATTGGAATTGTGATGCATGATTGATCAAATACAGAACAACAAACAAATAAAAAAAAATAGCTTCAAAAAAGTTTTGCCATTTCTGGCCAAATCAAGAACAGACACCCCACCCCCACCCCTACCCCCACCCCTCAAATGAACACGTCATAGTGAGCTTATTAAAATAAGTGCGGTTTGCTCATTTATTAGATCCAACAAAATAATAAGTACTGGAAGTTTCCCACAGTTGACAAGTTGGCCAAGAAATTTTTATAAGAAAGCCTTTGAGGCCTTCAATTTTCCATATTGTTCCTAGCATGGAGTTTCCTACTCCTGCAGTGGTTGTCTTACAAGGTATCTAATGCTCTCATGGTTTTCTCTCGGTCTCCTTTCCCCATCTTATGGATGTCAGAGCGTCCATAGGATCCACAAGTGCCTTAATGAGAGCTGACTCCCAAACATCTCTGCAGGGGAATAAAGTGTTACCAACCTCCTGGTGCTCTTGCTAGTGTTACAGAAAACAGGTCAAGGTCTGGAGACATGGATCCATAGCTAAGAGCGGGGGCTAGCTTTTCTAGAGGACTCCAGTTCAGTTCTCAGCACTGATCAGAAGGCTCACTGCTGCCTGTAACCCCAGCTCCAAAGATGCTGATGCCCTCTTCTGACCATCCTGAAGACCTACACACATGTTCTGTATGCCTGCCTCCTCTCTCTCTCTCTCTCTCTCTCTCTCTCTCTCTCTCTCTCTCTCTCAACAAATGCACGGTCTAGGCTAACTTTAGCAAACCTAAGATGAAAACACAAGTGCCTTAAATCATGTGGATGAAAATAAAATAATTACAACAGGATAGGAGATGAAACTAAGTTAGCATACATGCAGAGAGTACCAACAGAGAGCAGAGTCATGGGTTTGTGGATTTGAACCCTAGAAATACAAGTTACCTACTCTGTGACTCTGGGCAAATATCTTTCTCCTTAAGACTGGTTTTCTTGTCTTTATGGCAGACACATATGTGCTTGAATAAAGGGGCTCGGTGAAAACTCATTGTCCAGCTTCATACAGTTCAGAAGACATAGGATCAAATCCTAGGTTCACTTCTACCTAGTGTTGTGATTTTAGATAAGTTGCTGAGATGAGAAGGTACATTTTTCTCAATTGTTTTACTTCATTTTTACTGATTCAGTGATTTAGGTTTCTTTGGCGTGGGCCCGGGGTAAGCAATACACATCTTGTAAGTCAAAGATGTCACAGTCCTTCCTTCTAAAGGTTGAGGTCTACGCCCTCACAACGAAGTCCACAGGAAAACTCTTTCTATGAAACATAGGAGAAAATAAACTCAATAGAACAAAACCATCTGCAAAAAGAACTCTCAAAGTGCCGGGCTGTCTGTACCAAACACACATTCCTGATGGATTGAGAAGTAATCAGGGAGCCAGTTCCAAGGTGCTGCCAAATCCCTGGTGAGCTTCCTAAGCCCAGCGGGGCTGAGGAGAGCAAAGTTATAAGCAACTCCAATCATCTTGCCCCAGGCTTTCATGAGACAGGAGGAGGCCACGTAATTGGCAGTGAGTTCATCAAAGTCCTGTTGGCCCTGCATACCATCTCACAGTTGCCCCAGGGAGACCAAGGCTTGACCCAGTCCCTTTGCCTGAGAGCAACATCTTTCCCACTCTCTGATTCCTCCAAGTCACCCAAGCCAAACATCTTTGCACACACTGTTCTTTTTCCTTGTAAATGCCTCTTAAGTTTGGTCATAATGAGCAATCCTTACAGTTTTCCCTGACCTCTGACAATTCCCGTGTCTAATCTTCCATGCTCTGGGACCATCATTTAGTTGCTGATTTCATTTCCTGTTCCTATTTCCCATCTATATAATACACTCCATCAAGATAAGGGCTAGGTCTACCTTGTGCCGCACTACATAGTAAGGGGCATCTACTAGATGCTTAGGATGAGTAAACGGTTTGAAATGCACTCCACTGATGTCTTATTTATTGGCTAGAGATCTAGAGAATGGGGTTCTTCATTAAAAAGCCTGGATCCTTCAAAGCCCCCTCCTACAGAACGGCCAGTGTTGATAACTGAAGCTCAGAGTTCCAAAGGAGTCTAGAAATGGCCCAATTAGGTGGGTATATAAGCAACTGAAATCTACATAAACAAAGGGACCTGCCCAAAGTCACACAACTAATTAAAGCCAAAGTTAGGACTGTCTGACTCCAGATCTCCAGCCAGACAACTGAATCTTTCAAAATACTTTTCAGGGCACTTGAATTCTCCTACATACCCACAGGGCTCTATCACACGGGTTTTTCTCAATCTAGGGTAATTCTCTAAACTGGAATCATCTTTCTCTGCATGTCCACCACACATTTAAATACAGCTGGGCAGAGGGGACGCAGTGAGGCTGAATACCCTGAGGCGAGACACAGAAGGAAAAACTGTCCAGCCCGAAGCTAGAGGCTCTAAGAAGGTTACATACTAAGGAGCAAAACTAACACCACAGTACCGAGGAGAGGGACTAAAAGGTCAGAGCTGACTGGTAGTGGCACAAACCCACTTTTAACCCTTCTAAAGCTGTAATCACAACTGTGGACATGATCCATTGAGCCTGTCACCATTCTTTATTCTCCAAAATGTAGTTTAACCGAAGCCCACTCTTATTTTGATTTCTTTTATTTTGGGATCCTGGCATGTTCACGTTTCATGCCTCTGTAACTGCTTTGAAGGGAAATTTAATTCACTCATATCCAATGACCACAAAAGCTAAATATTCATCACTTTCCATTTTTAAGAAGTACATTTGATTTCTGTTTTTGTTTTCAATCTCTATTTGAGTCACAAAGCAACGTAGGACCTTGGGTCAGAACTCATGACTATTGAAAAGATCTTTTATGAAAAACTCAATTAATATCATCACTGTTTTTCTTTCCTTAGAAGTATAAAGAGAGGTTGCACAAGCTCATAAGAGCTGGGAATTTTTGTTGTTGTTGTTTTGTTTATTTGTTTGTTTATAAGCCCAATTTGTAAAGAACACTACCAGCAGAGATGACCCCACTCCTGGGAAAAACCCTACAAATGGGAATTGGCTAATCTTCTATGCTTTCCTTAGTTGTCACATAGTATGAAAGACAGCTAAGAGTCTCCAAAAGGAAAGGGACACAAAAAGGAGAAAAAACATATGCATGTCCAAATTTTATATATATATATATGTATATATATACATACATACATATATATATATATATATATATATCCTAAAAAATGAGCATTTAAACTGCTTGTCAGACAGCTCCCTGACAAAGCCACTAGAGTGTATTCACAGGCATTTGCATAAATGCTGCCGGTGAGTTCACCATAGCTGCTAGCGCTAATGGTACGTAAAGTAATTTAGTCACTTCTCCCGGCATTCTGTGTCAGAATGATGAGCACAGGCACTCTGCCTTGTTGCATATTAGATCATTAGATAATAAAGTGTTAGCGCATGCAAGCTGACAGGGTCCCTGCACTCTAGCACTGCGAGGACACAGCATCTTGCCACAGGGGAAAGAAAGAGAGAAACTGAAGCCACAATTGGCCTTGAATTCGAGTAAATAGGACCTGAAACTCGAGATGAACCAGTGATAATAACAGCATTCCTGAAGCCCTCTCAAGGACCCCCTCCCTGTGCACAGTCTCTACAAATTTGCCTGAGCGACTGGACTGGAAGGTGAGGTGCACACATACATTCCAGTGTGTGACAGTGGCCCCCACTCAGGCTCCTTGGTCCCCAACCTATGCTTTTGGAGAAATTAGAATCCTGAGAGCAGTTTCGTGCGAGGCTCCCTCTCTCCACAACTGTACATCTTCCATAAAGCCATCGCTTAAAGCAGAAAGCTCAATAAATGTACCTATAAATATCCAGCCGCAGAAAATCTTAGTATTTATGAATGGAGAGGAAAATGGGAGGGAGGGGGGCAATTACCATGAGCTACAGTGTTACAAGTTCTAGCCTCTTTGGATCCTGAAAGATTCTAGGTAATAAATCTGCCTCTGTCATCCCTCATCTTTGAAATCCAGAGACATTAATCTGAGCCCTGGAGCTCCGCGTGCATGGACAATCCAGAGAAGACTGCGCATGGACATAAACCATGATTTCTTTTCTAGAAATGCAGAAAGATTGGCCACAAAAGGGACTTTCCTCCCACTGGCATACAAACAGGCTATATATAGAGCTGTGCAGTGTTGCTCAAAAATAATTCCGGCTACCTGTAAATGAGGTGGGGGAAAATCTCAGAATGGGGGTGGACGAAGACATGCTGTGAGGACAGAGTGACAGAATCATGCACTGGGGGGGAGGGTAGTCCTTAAGGCATTTTAAATAAGATTTTTTTTCAACAGAAAGATAGAAATAGTATCCCCCAAACCAACATGAATTAGCATGTAGGTCCATTCCCACACGTGGTAAACAAGAGAGTCGAACAGTCAGCCCTGGCAGAGTAGATATTTATGCCTGTACTTGAAGTGTCTAAGTGAGTGGGTGGTGATGTATGGCTACTCGATTCACTGGGCAGAACATCAGATTTCTGCATTGGTGCACTGCCAGTCCTCAGGATCTGAACATGGCTACCTTTCCACTCTCCTGGGGGAAGGAGGTGGAGTCAGGGTTTGATGTGTAGTGACCTCTCCAGTGAAAGACAGTCATTGTTCTGCAGTGACATGTCACCACCACTTTGAATAAGATTCTTTGTAGATGGGTAAACAAAGCAGAGGAAAGTGTTTTCCTTCTATCTGGGGATGAGGTGATAGCCCACCTTGTACATTCTTCCTTATTTTTAAAGAAGAAAGAGGTGAGCAAAGACTAAGACAATACTTGGGTATGTTCTGATCAAAAGACCTCAATGATAAGACCTCAGTGCTTATCATGGTGGCACCCTTCCTCAGTGTCTTCTCCTCCTCCTCTCCTCCCTTCTACACTTAAATATCCATCATTAGTTATCAAATGGTAGTAATTAGTTATTAGTAATGAAAAAGCGGGACAGTTTTAATTCCTTGCCAAATTGGAACATATGGTCCCCCTACCTCCCCGTTAGAGACACTGCAGTGCGAGGACATCCGGCCAGTCTTCACTGCCTTCCCTGGGCCCACCTCCCTTATCCACATCCCCTTCCCCAATGCAAAGAAACGACCTGTTGTTTTTATCTCTAACAGAGAGCCACCTTCATTTTACAAGAGAGAAAAAACAAACAAACAAACAAACAAAAAAAAAACAAAAAGCAAAGGATCCTAAGGCTAAACTGACTTGTCCAGGGTTGGCCAGAGGCCAGAGTGAGATAAAGAATACAATTTGGAATTGTTAGTACCTACTTCAAGACTTCTTTCTCTGTACCACCTTGCAAAATAGTGTCACTGACCTCTTTGGAGGCATCCATCCTAGCTGGTTGCTTTTACTTTGGGATCTTGGTTGCAGGAATAAGTAGTTTGGTGTCTTGAACTTATTCCATTTTCTTTGAAAGCATATTTTCAGGTATATGTGGTGTGTGTGTGTGTGTGTGTGTGTGTGTGTGTGTGTGTGTTGGCCAAAGAACAATCAGGTATAGTTTCTCTGGTGCCATTCCCCCTTGATTTTAAGACAAGGTCTCTTTGTTGGCCTGAAACTCACAAAGTAGGCTAGTCTGCTTATGCCGTGGGTCTCTGAGATCTGCCTGCCTCTGTTTCCCCAGAGATGTGGTTATAAGCATGTTATCAGACTTGGCTTTTAATGTGGGTTCTGAAGGTTGAAAGCAGGTTCTCCAGAGTAAATACTTTATTGACTGATCCATCCTGCCAGCCCTTTCCTTATTCCTAAGGGCAGAAATGGGAGCTGGGCATGGGAGCTAGACTTGGAAGCTAGGCATGGGAGCTGTGCGTAGAGCTTCCTCTGAAACCATGAACTACAGATCTCCAGCTGACTGTTAAGCCTGTCTCCAAATCAGGAAGCTCCTATTGCAATCAACCAGCCAGAGTCAGGGCAACAATTTTGATCCCTGACTCAGGCTCTCCAAACCATGCCTGCTGATTATTTATCAAGTTTTCCTTCTTTCTCTCACGTAAGCACCTATAGTCGTGCATTGCCTTCCGTGACTCCAAGAGTATTAAGGAGGCACCGTTACTGTAAAGTGAGGATCAGAATAGTTGCAGGCACAAAAGTGGAGCTGGAGATGTAATCACGGGCAGGTGTTTCAAACGGCCTCCTGCAAAATGTAATATCCATCCATCTCCGCACCAATGAAACATAAAACCTCAGCTTTGGAACGATGGTGGTTTACTTTTGAAAGACTATAAAACTGGGTGTGGGGAAAAATACCTTTTAAGAGTATGACATCGGGCTAATTAATGAAATGTACTGTTTGTGCATTCCTCAAGCACGGGTAGGGAAAAAAAAAACAGGCAAAAATGATGACAGGGGTATGTTTATTAAATTGGGATGCTGGCAGGGAAGGGAGTTTTCTACCTTCTGAATTATGTCATGGCTATCTGGTGGGCCACAGGAAGAGTCAGGCTTTGGGATGATAATCTGTACGGCAATGGTCTCCAAAGGATCCTGCCCACCTAGTCAAGGAGGAATGGTAAGAGGGAGAGGTTGAGTTCCATTTAAGGAGCTCAGAGAACGTGTTGTATGCTTTGAATGCAGTGGAATTGTGAGTGGGTAGAAGGATGCATTTATAGCCTAGACCTTCAAGAGAGCTGTTTAGATGCACACCCAGGATTTCCTCTGAATAATACTCCTTTTCACTGAAACAGATTTTTTTTGTTGTTGTTTTGTTTTGTTTTGGTTTTTCGAGATAGGGTTTCTCTATGTAGCCTGGCTGTCCTGGAACTCACTCTGTAGACCAGGCTGGCCTCAAACTCAGAAATCCGGCTGCCTCTGCCTCCCAAGTGCTGGGATTACAGGCGTGCGCCACCACCGCCTGGCTCTGAAACAGATTTCTGTGTCTTCCCTCCAGTCTTCTCATGGGTACCACTGATTCCCCACAATCCTCAGTGGTAGTGGCTTCTCCCTGACCAAAGTCTACCTACAGAAAATCGGCTATGTCACATGGTGATAAAGAGGGAGTTGTTGGCAGAGTGAGTTAAAAGCATAGGAAGGACATTCAGCCTGAGTGCCATACCCAGAACGAATATCTACCCTTGACTCTAAACCCGATCTTCAAACAAAATCAACAAGTAGTCACAAATATGCATTGGCAGGTTTATATGGGCTTCTTTTTCTACCTATTTACCCATGGGTTTACTCAGTTTGCAGTCAGTGGGAGCTCAAAACAAAGGCTATGGTTCAGGTCTCTCTCTTTCCTTCCAAACAGAGAGTGAGAGAGACAGAGAGACAGAGAGAGACAGAGAGAGACAGAGAGAGAGACAGAGACCAGCATTCCAACATAGGCAGTCTGACATGCAACCAAAATGAGTGTGTTCAAAAGATATACCACTTTCTCTAAATCCTCAGCTCTTTTAATTTTGGGGTGTGGGGGTGGGGTTCAAGACAGGGTTTCTCTGTGTAGCCCTGGCTGTCCTGGAACTCATTCTGTAGACCAGGTTGGCCTTGAACTCAGAAATCCACCTGCCTCTGCCTCCCAAGTGCTAGGATTAAAGGCATGCGCCACCACCGCCCTGCCTAATCCTCAGCTTCTTATTGTGCGGGGTCAAAGAGCAAAAAGCATCAGTGGTGTTCAACGGGACATTCAAAATTTGTAACAATAGGAAACGTGGTGCAGCGGAGGAAAGAAATCACACAAAGTCACAGTTACAAGTAGCAATGCCAACCAATGAAAATGATTCGCCTACCATGTTCCAGATAAGAGGGCGTACCTTCCGAGGGGTCAAGCCTCCGAGCCCTCCGCCCGTGCTTGGAGTTATTGTGGACAAACATGTTATCAGAGACTGCCAGGACATGGCCATCCACGTTGACTGTGGTAGACACCACGACCTGGAGACAGGAGAGGGAAAGGAATGAACATTTTCATATAAAAGCATGGTAGGAAATAAACGCGGAGTTAAATAAATAACAGCTGGGGGCTGAAGAAAATTGCACAGCTATTTCACATAATAACTGGTGCTTATGTCGTACATGTCTAACAAGAGGCGCTATTGATGAGTGGGTCTTCAGCGTGGAACGAACGCTTTTGATGCTGTTTTAAGTAAAATTGCACAGTTTATACTTATATAGCAAAAGGTACCCTGTTAACCATAATTTTTACAAGGCTGTCTTTATTAGCACAGTGTATGTATATATATATATATATATATATATATATATATATATATCACATACACACACACACACATAACACAAGGGTGGCTGTGTTTCACCTAAATTACCCTTCAGTTTAGACACTGAAGTAGATATCACAGTAGATCATGCAAATAAAAGTCTTTTAACTCTTTAAAATATCTCCTCCCTACTGAGTCAGGGTTAAGAAGATAGGGAAATGAAAGGGGTCGGAGTGGAAGCTGGGATGGGCCTGCGTTCCCTCTCCCTGGGGTCTCACTGAAGTTTCTGAGACATTTTATTCTTTTGCCCCATGTTAGTTTAGTGAACCAGACCCAAACTTCCCTCAGAGCTATTATCAACATGTCGTGCCCACCCCACAAAAAGGAGCCCTGGCTAATTAGGAGTCTTAGATCTGTTTCAAAGAAAAAAAAAAAAAAAAGGAAAAACATAGAACTGGCTCAATGCCAACTCAAGATGCCCAGGCTACATCTGAGGGTGACTCAGTGCACCTCGCTACAAGGGTCCAGGAAAAGCTGTGCCTCGGAGAACTTTGACTAAAACAACGAACAGAGTTGACCTACATATCTCCTTATATTAAAAGGGGGAGGGGGATTAAAACTGAACCCCACAGAGATATGTTTATTCATGTGACCTCTTACAACCAAATATAATAATTGTCTGTAATCGCAGCTTTGGCTCCCAACCCATGCTTTGACAGGGAGACCAGCAATTGGCGGCTCCTGTTTAATCCACCTATTATGTTGACTAATTAACTTTGCCCGCTAGCTGATTTCTTCCTCCATTATCAGCCACTGTCAGCCACAAGCACCCAGCAGCATAGGGGAAACCTCGGGCTCTTTGATTGATCACCGATAGATTGACATGCAGATTAATTTAATTAGAATCACCTCACTTGAGAAATGAAAGACAAGGGCAAGAGCCCTAATAGATCTGCTCTTATAATGAGGCCAGCCTCCTGAGCAAAATCAGGAGAGTCCTGAGTTACTTTGTTCAATTCCCCAGTTGCTTGGAAAGACTCTGGATTTAATTGTTCTCCGTTTGAGAGGCATCGGCCTCGGAAGAGGAGAAGGGCTTTACGGAACTCGGTACACACTGTGACCTTAGCTTCTGGGTGAGCCTCTTCTCTGCACTGGCTAGGACACAGCCTTGTAAGACTCTTGGGCAGTGTTAGGGTTTCTCTGCCTGATGAGCAGGGGGACATCGTGCCACCTGGTCCAGACCTGTCAGTTTTCAACACCGAATGGCAAAGTTCTGGCTACCTTGAGCGAGGAACTTCCCACTGTCCCTCCTTGTCATCCAAAAGCATCCCGGGAAAATAAGTCAAGTGTCCTTTCCCTGAGAGCTGGCCATAAACTACAAATCCAGAGTTGATTTTAATATCTTATTAAAATGCACACTTGACAATTCAGAAACTACCACAGACCCAGGGTGTTCTCTTCAGTCAGTCAAAATTCCAGCTAGAGCAGGTCACTCACACAGGGACACCGGAGATTGATGCAGTGGCTGGCCGTGTGTACTCTGTGGATTCATCACTAGCTGACCAGGTGTGACAGGGTCTGAAGCCAGTATTTGCCCCTCATCAATCCTGGCTTAATTTAAAAGAAGAAAGCGAGGGGACAAGGAAAGAAAACGACCTATTTATCTTCACAAAATGACCCTATGCCATGACAGCATCGCCAAGACAACAGAAGCACTTTTTAGTTAGGGAGATGGCTTTGTGAAAACGCCGAACATTACATAAGAGCTGGTTCTTTCAAAGAAATGTTGATTTACTACAAGACCACAATTGAGTGGTCACTGGAGTCGTTAGCTGAACAAGCTATAAAAGGAAATCCCAAACAGGGTCTGTTTTCAGTGTCAGGAAATGGAAAGTGGTTACTCCAGACGTCTGTCTTCAGAGAAGAGCAATAGTGCTTTACCAAGCACCTGTAAGACACCAGCACTGTATAGGACTTGTTAAAGCATCTGCTCGCTTCTAAAAAACATTGTCATCTAACTTCTGACAGTAAATAAAAAATGTCAAAAAAAAAAACCCACCCCTAAGCCTGTTAAGAAAGAAAACTATACTGTGTACATTTCCCCTTTCTTGGTAAGGAGAGGCCACAGAGACACCTGTGTGACAGGGACCCTCAACAGCGAACACAACCACAACCGGACAATGGGGAACAGATGATCCCTGTGCTGCTTCTCCTAGGAACTAACTAGGAAATATGTCCCTCAAAAACTTAGGACTCAATTTCCCAAGCCCAAAATAATTTTCCCCATTCCAATTTGGAAATGATTTGGGAAAGACTTAAGCAAAGTATTTTCTGAAATCAACCTACAGAAGAATCACTATTAAATTAAAAGTAATCTGTGAGATGAAAAAGAGGGGTCGGAACTTAATTGGAAGCTAACTTCTGAAAAGAGCCCCATGGTAGGTGGGCAAAGGGTCTCATAGATCAACCCAGAATCAGTCTGCCGCTGGCAGATAGAGGCAGGCAAAGGGACCAACAGCCTGGCCAAATTTTGCCAATAAAACGCAACAGGACAGTAAAGAACATAGAAAACTAATTTCCTTTTGGATTCAGCCACCCCTTGTCTTATTTCCCCTTTCCTCCCACTTCCGGGGTGGGGGGAGTTGATGTCTACAATTTTACTCTGTTGGAACCAGGTCCTCAATTTTTATAATTTCATTGTCCAAAGGTGTGAAAATTGGAATTTACACTAGGTAAAATATGACAGTCCATTCCTGAGTTGAGGTAGCCATATTTCAAGCACTGGTAACCACTGGACTAAGCAGTACAAAGATAGCATTTTAAACCCTCCAGAATTTTCTACTGGCTAGCATTCCACTGAACTAGCTCTGGAATTATTTGGGACATTTTATTCACAAAGGCAGACTGTAGGTTGAGTTCTATCTATAGAAATACAGGTTTAGTGCTAAACGTGTGTGTGTGTGTGTGTGTGTGTGTGTGTGTGTGTATTAATCAGTGGGCTTTTTAAAATGAAATGTGTGCAGGGGCATCGCTCTTCATAACAGTATCTTCAGGCACGCAGTTGCTATGCTACATGGTCCTGGGGCTTCTGTCCGGCCCCACCCTCCAAGTGAGGGCATTTGCTATGAGGCTGTAAGGAGAACAAGAAAGAGGGGAGGTCTGTAGCTACCTGTAGCTTTCTTGAGAATTTACACTGTGGTTTTAGGTTCTTGGTGTGTTATCAGCAGCTCGGAAACTGACCTAGTGCACTCTTTCCGGGATCTAGAAACCCCAGAAGGCACTGTTATGATTATCTCCTTCTCTTTAGAGTTTGGAAGGATTGCACACAGAAGAGCTATATTCCTTCATGGATGCAACCTTGGCCACCAGCTGAAGGTGAACGTACCATTTCTGCATCCCAGTTCCCGACACTGCAGTGATATTTAGAACAGTCTCCGACTCTTAAAGCTAATTCCGTGAGGCTGAATTTATCCAAGTGCTAAGCCTGGCTCCTGAGCCCCAGAGTAGCAGTGAAGGGGCATTTTCACTCCTCAGGTAAGACCAAACAAGCCCGGGCTGATAAACCCCACCTGATGTAGCGACTCCTGACTCTTGTTGAAAGGACTCAAGGGGAGCTGGCATCTTAAATAAGAGGACAGAGCAACAGTGCTCTCTGCCCTTCGGGTCTCCCAGTTTGAAAGACCTATCCTCACGACATGAATCAACACAACTGAGAACTCTAGCGAATTGCCCTTCTTCCTGGATTGAATAATTTCACTTTCTAGAAGACATCTCCATCTTAGCCTGCTACATTCTAAGCTCAACACTAAGTGAAACCTCACTGCTTAGAAAACAATCTACAAAGCAGACAGCTCAGTAATCTAGTTTTCCTGATGTTTCTCCCCAGGAAGGATTTCTAGAAAGTTCTGTCATTGGAGTTCTCTCTCCTCATTTATCAGGCTGTCCTTCGCTCCCTATCACTCGAGAGACCTTGTGTGTCCTAACTATATCATCTAAGATTCATGAAGCAGAAATTCAGTCCCACAAGCAGAGTTTCACAACAGACACAAGCTGCTAAACTCAATGGCGAACAGAAGATCACAGTAACAGCAACAGTGGCTTGCATGGAGCAGGGGACTATGACCAAGACAAGAGCTCAAAATTCCTATCCCTGTGCATTTCTTAATCTAGAATAAAGCCAGAGGACACATGTCATGTCAAAGCACTGCCAACATTTAAATTAATAATCTTTGGCAAAACATATTTTCTTCTTTATAAGTTAGTCGCTCTAATAAATTAATTTTGAAAAATTACAAACCTTGCTTTTTAAAGCTACCTCTGTAAGTTACATGTAGTAACACCATAGAAAGAAATGTTTAGCACAGTTGGTTTGGTCCATGGCTTCTTTCCTTGGGGTTTCGGGTTGTTATATTTTTGCACTAATCCAGGAACCCTAATAACTGACTCTTATACCCAGGTATTTCTTTTTTTTCTTCCTTTCTATTTATTATTGTTTTTCACAAGTGTGTGTGACATGCAAAGACTTGCCTTGTTTTAGTAAGTATTCTGGTGCATGTGGAGGCCCAAGGTGGACATTGGACTCATCCTTAGGTTTTCTACTGATTAAGGAACAGGATCTCTTAATCAAGCCCAGAACTCACAGAGTCTTTCTTACCAGACAAGCTTACCCTTGGGATTCCCCCTGTCTGCCTTCTACAGCGGGTATCATAGGTATGCCACCAAGCCTACCACCCTACATTTACAAGGATTTCTGAAGACTCGAACTCCCAACCTCCACCTTGCTGGACAAATGCTTTGACCACTGAGCCATCTCCCCCAGCCCAATAACAAAGGTATTGGGGGGAAAAAAGCCAATGACTTGAAACACATGAATGAAAAAGTAACTGAGCAACAACTCGTGGAAAACTACACGGGGAGGGGTGGTGGTGGTGGGGGGGAGCAGACCACTGGCACAGGTGGTTTAATCCCCAAAGAATTATACAGAGTAAACAAAAAGGCCAGTTCCAAAGGAGTTCAAGGTTCCTATTACCACTACCAAACTTATGTGTTGGATCCCTAGTTCCCAGTGCTTTGGAATGGTGGTGTTTCCAAATAGGACTTTTATTACATTAAATGGGGCCATTGAGCTGGGCCCTAATCCAGTATTACCACTTTCCTACCAATAAAGGGTATTTGGACGCCCAGAAAGAATGTGGGATTGGGTACTGTTGAAAAGCAAGAGGAGACATTATTTCGATATGAAGATGTCCAATATGTTGTTGACTGTGGTGGTAGATAGGTGAACCTATCTACAACGAAACTTTACAGAACTGAAAAATATCCCCACAAGAATGAGTGCAAGCACATTCAGGGAGATTTGAATAAGATGGGCAGATGCTGCCGAAGCCCCCACCCCCTCACCTCTAGTATTGTTCTATACTGTTGTAAAACGTGAAGGGTCGGAGAACGCACGAGAGTCTCTGAATGCTACTTATACCAACTGTGTGTGCGCCTCTGCAATTACATCAAAAAATTTTCAACGAAATATAAGACATCAGCAACCAAAATGTCCTTCAAAGGGTGAATGGATAAACAAACTAGTAATCCATACAGTGGCATATCATTTAGTGATAAAAAGAAATGAGCTGTCAAACCACAAAAGGGCATGGAGGAATCTTAAATGCATATGACTAAATGGGGGAGAAACGCCAATCTGAAGAGGCTATATACTGAATGATTCCAAGTGGATGACATTCTGCAAAAGGCAGAACTATGGAGACTGTAAAAAAAAAAAAAAAAAAAAAAATTCAGTGCTTGCCAGGACTGGGGGAAGGGAGGTATGAGTCAATTGGTAGAAGACAGAATTTTAGGGCAGTGAGACAATTTCGTATAATAGTGTGTTTCTGGATACGTAGCTTTGCTTTCTTTGTCCTAATCTCTGGAACTTACCATGCAAAGAGAAATCTGGGGCTTTAGTTATTGGTGGAAACCCGGCATTGACCTCTACACCCAATGTATCCTTCTGCAGGGAAGCCAATCAAGGCAATGACGTTATGACTACAAATAAGGACTTCCATTCTGGAGTCGTTATTATTTTGCAAACCTTAAATTATTGAACAAAAGAGTGATGTTCTTCAGAGCTCAAACTACTGCTGAGCAGGTCTGGCAAACGGTGGCATCACAAGAGACTCAGAAACACTAGTGGCTTCTGGCTTAGAGTTCTCAGGCATAGTAAAGGGGAACAATACTGCAGAAAGCAAAGGCCAAACACATCCAAAAGGAGGCTGCAGTAGGGTAGAAAAGAGGTTCAGCTGTTAAGATCATGTACCGATCTCACAGAGAACCGAAGTTTGGTTCCTAATATCTACAACTGCAGGCCCAGGGGAATCTAACGCCTCCAGCCTCCACAGGTTCCTGCTCCCATGTATACATACCCACTCCAGTCTATAATCATAAATAAAAGAGTAAATTGAAAATAAGGCTGCATACAACTATTGGGTAACTTTACCTTTTTCTGAAGGCATGTCAACACGGTATGGAAAAGCTGCTTATGCCACCACACCTGTGAGCATCTCTGAACTGACAATTTTATATTTTAATTATTTTAAAATAGGGAGTATGACTCTTTCTCCATAATTACCATCAGATTGAAAAGAAATGTCATCACAGAGGTTCCTATGGAAAAATGGTAATAGATCCTCTATAGTTACAACACTATGCATCTGGGCAATACTGGGGTATTTCTAAGTGACCCCGAAACCAGAGGACAAATTATAAGCACGGGTGAGCCTCAAGCAAAGTGCCCAGCCTTTCAAAGTGCCCACTGTTCTCACTCACAACGGTGTGGATTCCTGACTGGAGTCTGCCTGTGTGCCTTTCCCGCTGGTTTCTTCCAATACAAATGGGTGGTTTTGAGGTGCCTGGTGACAGCTTAAATATTATTTACGTAAAAATGGTCCGCAGCAGTTAGGTCTTCATTAACTTCGTCCTTTAAAATATCCTTGACTGATAAGAAATGAGATATTCTCAGAAATGTGCCTGATTGCTAGTTTCTATCTGGTTGAGAGATCCCAAATAAGTCATTAAAAATTATGGAGGACGTGAGAACCTCCAGGATGAAACAGAGTGGAACTGCTGGAGGCAGAGAGGGGCTAGCTGAATTAAATCAGGCTGGAGGCTCAGGGCAAAGTTATCTTCTCTGTGGAGAGGGAGACAGGGGCAGATACTTCCCATCTGTGCAGAAGAAGGTGGAAACCTGTGGAAACCAGATCAGCTCCTGCCCCCCTTCCTGGCTTCTTAGCTGAGAATGGGCTAAACCTCATCCCTCACACAGGAGGTATAGATGCCTCTTGATGACTTCTGATGGTGTGCCTAGGACGTCACTGGTTACTTACTCACTGAGGTAAACAGAGAGGAAGGTCAGACACCTTCTGTGTACTTGAACATGACATGTTTATGCAGAAAAGCTGCACAGGCAACGGTAGCTCTGGTCAACAGCTAGGATTCCAGGATCAGGTAGTCTTTATTGGATTTCCACGCCCCATCCCTTACTAGTGTGTAACCACAGACACAGCAATCACAGGAATGAGCTGAGTCTCCCTTGTGTGTGCTGGATGTCAGATATTATTGCATATACTAGAGAAGTAGCAATAAACAAAGTGCAGACTAATTTTTTTAAGAGAGATCTTAGTCCTTACTAGTTGAGTACCTAACATCGGAAGAGAGAGCGGTTAAAGGATCAACTAGGCCTGTAGCTGAAGAACAGCAAGAGCCCGCTAAATTCCAAGTTAAAAAGTAGGCTAACGGGGCTGGAGAGAGGGCTCAGCGGTTAAGAGCACTGACTGCTCTTCCAGAGGTCCTGAGTTCAATCCCCAGCAACCACATGGTGGCTCACACCCATCTGTAATGAGATCGGATGCCCTCTTCTGGTATGTCTGATGACAGCTACAGTATACTCATATAATAAAATAAATAAATCTTTAAAAAAAAAGGAGACTAGCTTTGGTCCATAATTCCTTATGCCGATATCCACTCTAGAACAACAGCCACAGGCGGTCACATGTCAATCCAAACACTTCACAGCTACCTTTGTCTGCACTTCCATTTTCTTCTAAGGCAGCCATACTTAATGGAGAACTACTTCTGCTAAGTGCACATCCACCTCTCATCAAATCCCATCCCCCAGGATCCCTTCTCGGGGATGCGTACTGTCCGCCAAGGCTCAGAAACAAGGCATATGCCAGGATACAGACTGGCCCGGTGAGCTGGGATAATTTCACAGACCAGGTTGAAGATTCCCCACACTTGACCATGCTTCATGAATTAATCTTGTTTGCTGAAGCCATCACTAGAGTTGCTTTCAGTATAAGTAATCAGCAGTGGACCTCTTGGAATTATTCTGCATGGGAAGGGGAGGGGGAGATGGATCAGGACTCCTACTAGAGTTCTGATGAGAAAGAATTTAATTGTAAGATGGGTTGGTTGTCAGTGCGATACAAGAGGGAGGGAGAGTGCAGGGTGGGGAGGACAAAGGAGAGGGGAATGCTTCTTTCTTTGATAGGCGACTTACAAGCTCTCTGCTTCACCATGGGCATGCATTTTACAAATGCTATAATCACAGCATATAAAATAGTGATCTGAAGAGACCATGGCTTTTTAAAGCAAAACACAAACTTCTCCATTTTATGATTCACTTTAAAAAAAACAAAAACAAAACTTGCCCTTTCATGCCATAACCTGTGTCAAATCAGTTTTGAAAAGAAAAACACTTTTTTTTTTTTTTTGGTTAGAAATCTGAGATAAATAACGTAATGATTTATTTTATCCCCTATCCAAATGACTAAGTGAAGGAAGAATGTTTAGACAGGATAAAATGAGTTTGTTCTAGCTGTTTGCTCTGCTCGGGGCCCTTGTCTGACTTTTCCAAGAATGATGTAACATAGTCATCTCTTGGTATCTGTTGCTATACACACACACACACACACACACACACACACACGAATGCAGAGATCCTTTAAAATGGCAATATTTTGTGTTAGCATTACATTATGCCATATAGTTAAAGGATTTCTACTTAGACTATCGGATACTAGGAATATGTGCATTTGGGGAATGATGACCAAGAGTTTTATACATATTCAACACATACGCAGAGTTGTTCAAACATTTGCCACCTGCAGTAGTTGAATCTGCAGGAGGAGAATCCGTGGATGTGATGAATGGACTGTAGTACTTCCGGGGCCAAGCTCTGACCTTCAGTGCTACCATCCCTGATCTCATGCCTCGAGGTAGGATGTCACCTCTCATTCTGTTCATTTTTCCCTCTCTCTCTCTCTCTCTGCCATAATGTCCTGATTCGTTGTCTTTATGGTAATAACCACACTTTCCAATTATTTCTAACTATTAATCTTTACATATCTTCATTGTGACAGCTAATAGAGACTCATTCCTTACACACTCACTTTCTCTCCTTCCGGGTTTATCACTGGGCATTGGCAAACTTCCCACGCTGGCCACGTGACCGGCTACTAACCAATCGAAAACGAGTAGGTTTGACAAGAACTTTTTCTAAGCCAAGAATATAAAGATATTGTAAGCTATCTTTATGCATCCCCCACTCCTCTTCTGACTCCATAAAGAGGATAAGACTCTAAAAAATTAGGGAGGCGGGGAGATCTATTCTTCAAAGTATGAGTACCAGCATGTATCTAATATACGTGAGCCATTAGAGATTCTTTGGTCTACATGTGAGCCAGTATATATTACCTGATCTATACATTACAGGAGTTACCCTTGCCCTAAAATAACCCCCAACCAAAATATCAGTTTCCTTACAGCAGAGGCTCTATCTTGTGCATTCATCATTATAGACTCATCACCGGGCACTCTAATAAATACGGCTGAGTGCTTATACACATGAATGAGAGACTACATCTTACATCTATATTCATATATGCTGTTATCACAGATCTAGCATTTTAGACAGATGCAGAGTTATAGCCTATCAAAAAACTTTGCTGAAGGGAGAAGATGAATTTGGAAATTTATATTTCACTTCAGTCTCCGGGTCTTGTGGTTTCTACGACGGTGACAGCTTGAGCCCAACTCTTGCTCCTCCTTCACTGCTCTCATCTGCCAGTCCCAACAAGCAAAGAGGGGGCTTGGGATTTAAATCTGTACCTTGAATTGTCTGGCTCCTGTCAGTTAAAAGCCAGACTGTGACATGGCTTTAACGTGGTCCCTTAACATTAGCATCTTTTTACTGTCAAGCTAGAGAAATGGGCTCATTTAGTCACACCGAATTGCTCCCTGTGTCGTGAGCTGTTTCTAGCCCCAATTTTCCCCCCTCTCATTCCAGTGCCCTTCCCCCACACCCACCACAACTAAATGAAGCCTGTATCCACTGTTGTATTTAAGCAGGTATGCTACCTTAACTACAGCCTAGGGATTTCAAAAAGAAAACATCCATTATTTAAAAAAAAGAAAAAAGAAAAGAAAAAGAAAAAAGAAAAGAGGATTGTACTAGGTTTTCTACAAGGCTTATGCCACACTCCCTAAGCTTTTCAGAAAGTGATTAATTTTTTTGAGAACGCTCAGGTCACACTAATGGACACGATCTGTGTGATTAAGAAGTCTCTGTTTACACACCAGAAGTCTAGCCACTGTGAGGCTAAGCCAGCCCGACAGAATGCCTTCACGTGTCAGGAGATCAACAACCTGTCTTCCTGGGTCACCTACATGGGTTTCTGATTGTTCTTCTGAGGAGGCATGAAGTAGCTTGGCTGTGTGAAGATAGGACTGACCAGGGAAAGAGACAAAAGAGACGAAAGAGAAGCCACAGAAGGACAGCTAATGAACGCCAGCTCTTGGGCCACCCATCAATGCGTTCTGGAAGCTGGCCTTTCAGTATCACTTATGCAAAGACTAGATCAGAGTTGTCCATACCAAAGAGACCCTTTTCAGTCCTTGGACAACAGGGACAACAGGGACATAAAAGGGACATAAAACCAGAGTCTCGATGCCTCTGCTATGAAAACAAGAGACAAAACTATCCCTTGTTTGTAAGGAACCTTCGGTCAACATCAGGAATGTGAGTGTGCACTTGTACACAGCCTTCCTTTTTTTTGGATTCTGAGACCCTAAGATTTGGGAACCTCAGATTCAAAATCCTCTAGATGTCTGAGGGTGGCCCCACTCCATTGCAATGTAAAAAGGGGGATTTCTGATCCTGGAGAATTGGTCTAAACTGCCATTGGTGGAGAGGGTTATGCTCACATAGTTGCTGCATTTCCAAATTTCCCCAATAATAGGAACTACTCAGGGCTGTAGCCCACCTGTTTCATGAACTTGGGTTGGGTTGCAACCACATGCATGAAGTCTCTTTGGGAAGACTTTTCTAAGCTAGCCTATGATTCTATCAGTTATTCCTGGGGTGTCACTTTGGATTTTGGATGTTGCCTCGCCAAGTACCCAGCAACAGGCTCTGGGCAAGTTCTTTGTTGTTCCAAAGCACCAGATAATATCCAAGTCACAGCGTATGACTTGTACCTCCACTTGACAGGAGTATAATTTTGAAAGAACAACTCCCTTACTGATCTAAGCTCACATTTTCTTGCTGAAATAGGAATAATCCATGTTTACATGTTTTTAATAGAGATGTTCTAACAATAGCTATAATCTGTGTAAAGCATTTCATGTTATACCTTTCATGAAATAAGGACTCAGTAGATAAACACTTCTTCATCATCACCAGCATCATTATCATCATCATCATCAACAGCGATGTCCATGCATATATGTAAAGGCAGACAGAGCATCTACACATATGAATATGGAATTAACTGAATACAGATACTGGTATAAATAGTCATCTACCAGAAACTAATGAAGTTAGCTAGAAGTAAACAACTGCAGAGAAGAAGGAAGAGAAGACAGTTTGGCAAGAAGAGAAAAAAATAAATGAGGGGACCCTGAGTTGAGTGTGGGGGTTCAACCAAGCATCTAGAAAGCTAAACTGAACCCATGAACCAGGTTTCAAAGACCTTCAGCCCCCAGTTGCTCAGAGTGGGTAATGGAAACATAGTAGGTTGAACCCAAGATCCAATAAGAAGTTTGTCCTGGTTGATAAAGACACAATTTCTCTTAATCCAGGGCTTGTGTCCCTGGTAGCCAAGGTAGTTTATTCCTTTAGAGAAAGCACTTTCTATTTAGAATTTCTTTGGGGGTCAAAAAAGCAAAAGCAATACCAGGATTCATATCAGTCGCGCATATTTAAAGGTCAGTATAGTCCTTGGGTAGGAAGGCAATTATTCCTAATCAAAGGATGCAGTTACTACAGCACCAACGCTGACACCGCGAACTTAGTCAAAGGTCATCAAGTGTAGGGAAGAACCAGTAGCATTCCATCTGGGGCCATTTATCTCTCTTCTTACTACCAATGGTATCTAATAATGTCCAGAGACATGTTCTTTAGTCATGGAAATGGAAATGGGCTATTTTCTATTGCTATTCCATGACTGTGATATAAGTGATCATCCCATAATGCAAAGAACACACACACACACACACACACACACACACACACACACACACAGAGAGAGAGAGAGAGAGAGAGAGAGAGAGAGAGAGAGAGAGATTGATTCACTGTGTCCAAGTTGAGAAGTCCTAGACTAAATTAAGGGCTTAATTAAATTTATCCCTAGAATTTTCCCTAAAAGCTGAACTTTATCATTTAGAAAACACTATCTTATAAACAAATGGTGGCCTTTTTTCCTATCTCAAAAAGAATATACTGAAATGACTTTCTGTCTTCCCTCAGTGCTATATTTCTAAGACTCACTAGCAGGTCATGTAATACTCTACATAAATATTCTTCAAGCACCAACCCCCAGTATCACCAAAGTCCATCAAATTCTACTGCCCTGAGGGATACAGCATAGATACTGGCAAAGTCATGAGACATGATTATTACACACAAATTCTTTCACACTTGTATATCTTTGTTCCTAACCCAAACTTGGCCAAAAGAAACATACATCTGAAAACCTACCAAATAGCATAAGCTGAAAAAGACACTTTGAAAACAGTAGCATCACCACTTGAAGGCAGGAGTTGGCCAGGAAACAGTTTCTAAGAAACTAGAACTTTATTGGATTCTCCAAATTCAGCTCCATAAGACTAAATGTGGTAAGGCTAACATGATTTTATAGAAATTCTCTAAGATCTCAGGAGACGATATCATCCTTCCACTGGATTTTATTCTTTAATGAGACTAATAAGTCTCACTTCCTTTTTTTTAAAAAAAAAAAATTCATTTTGAAGACTATGATATTGACATCCACAATCAATGCTCAGAATCTCTCTCCGTATTTCCCCTCAGAGATCCTGCAGCTGAAATTTATCAAGCACCTTTTGGAGCTCAGACACTGAAAACTGCACTCTGAGCTGACTAAACGGGCGTAGGAGCGAACTTTCAACAGCAAGCTGTCTCCCTGACAGGTTGTGCAAGCACACATCAACGCTGACAGGGCAAATGCCTTACCCATAAAACGAGACTGGGGAGCAGTGCGGGGCAGGGACTTAACTTTGCTACTCGTGATCCGCTTCCTGGTTCTACATCACCTGGGAGCTTGTTAGAAACGTAGACTTCCAGCCCCACCCTACCACCATCTCAATCAGGGTTTTAACAAGGTCCTAAGGGACTCTCAGCGAGTGTAGCTGCAATAGTATAATGCCGAGCATCCTTAAAACTCCCGTGCTTGAGACGTCACTCCGTTTGTTTTTAGGTTTTCGGCCCTTTTGCATATTCTATCAGGTTAGTACGCTTTAAACGGTGGCAGATCTGGAGGCTATTTAGTAAAATGGACGTGTTGGGTACAGGAACATTCCTGAAGCAGAATACATAAGTCCTGCTTCTTAAGGGTCCACTTGTAACCTGTCGTTGGTGCTAGCAGCTGCTAAGATCCTGAGAGAGAACAGAGAACAACGGGCTTCCTGGCGTCACTTCCCGGGGCTCTTCCTCAGCAAAGTCCTACTTAGGGAAAACATTAGCAAATCAAGCCGTCGTTTCTGTGCCGTTGACTTGATCTGTGGCTGTCTCATCACGCGAGTCCGTACAGGAAGCCAGGAGGAGGCCCTAAGGACACAGCTGCCTTCATCAGCGGGCGCAGGTGGTACAGCCCCAATTTTTTTGTCTAACAACAACAACTCCCAGATTGCAGATGCCTGGGGACCAGTGGTCTCACCTGCTCTTTACCTCTAGAGAAACAATTATACCCCATGCCTTCTGCCAGAAAAGAAAAACATAAAAAAGTTTTCCCCTCCGTCTCTTCACATTCAAGTCGTGATTAAGACGTAAGAACAGCAAGGGGGACCCACCTGGAATCTCCGCATGTCACGTGGGTTTCCCGCATTCTTCAGGCAGTTTTGGTTGCATTTAAGGAAAAATTTCAGGAAGAATCTGTGGAGAAACAAGGGATCGGGGTCAGGTTTCAATTCCAACAAGGCGGGGTCAGACTCAGAAATCACTTCCGGGTTACACATCCTCCTCTTCCTGTGTCTCTTGTAAAACTCAAGAGTGGTATTCGAATCTGTATTCTATCTGAGGCACGAGTCTTGATATTGCATCCAAGGGTGCATTTTTTCTTTTTTTTCTATGAAATGAAAACTCTGGAACTGCCAGCAGATCTCACAAAAGAAGTAAAAGCCCCCAAGGGAGTGTTTTTATTCAGAGAACGGGTCTTCGTCATAATTTTAACACGGGTTCCAAATGGATCTAATTGAGAATCCCCACGGTCCCCAAGCATCACATAATTTAAGTGTTATAAGTTCACGGATGATGAACGGCAAAGTGTACACTAGATAAATACAAGGAGATTGCAAATGCTTTAAATCTTAGCATCTCCAAAGAAAATGTTCAAATGAGCAGCCCTGCGAGGGGTAGGAGTGACACCATAGCGGAAACCCTTCCAACTTCTCCAATACCGCCACACCATTTTTCTCAGATATGCGCGCCTTACACAAAAGCTATTTGCGAGTGAGCTTGGACCTTCCTGCCTCTCTACCCACCTTAGTTCTATAGAGAGGGCCACAGGCTTTGCTCGGTTGTAGTTGTTGCTGCTGCTGCTGTTTTGTAAAGATAATGACAGTCTCCAATTGATTAAAGAAATCCCACTTAAATTGGTGAAATCTGTTTTAATTGTTGAAAACGCCCTGATGTGTGAGATGCGGGACTTGGTCCCACTAAGTAACTACTGCAGTTATACAAGCCCGTGAAGGAAGGTAGGCACAGAAAGTTTGTGCATGGATATTCATACTGGTCGCCCACAGTTAAACCCCTCCATCTGTTTTCTATTTGGGAGTAATAGAGGATTTTTATGTCCATCTATTTTCTACATACTCTTCTACTTCTGGAGCCAAGATATCTCTATGGAATGTATTAAAAGACTGGTCAATGAAATTCTTCTAGAAATACCCTTGTCTTTAGCTTTTGCCCCTCTTTGGGCAATAAAACCGTCAAGTCAATACCAATAACTTGTGCAAAACTAGCATTTCATGAGGTGTCCATCTGAATTTAGTTTTTAGTACAATGTCTGTCAGCAATGTAGCTCCCATGATCCTTCTGTCACAAAGGCAGTGCATGAAGACACACCACATTCAAACAGCTTCTAGGTACACATTTTCAGAACAATGACTGTTCTCCTTACTCTCTTAGAACGGGAAGGAACAGGTAGGAGCATTGAAGAGAAACAATGACTTTTTCAGACAAAATGATAAGACTTAAACAGTGTAAGAGTCTTCTTAAATGAAGTCATTTAGCATGACACAACCCCCAAAGCCCATCAATGAGAAGGCCTCTGATAATGGTTCACCCCTACTTCCAGGGCCTCTCCACAGAGGCCAAAGCTTATCGACCTCCTGTCTAGGATGAATGACTCACAGAGCACTGCTAAAGTCCAGCTGTGCATAACAGAATCCACCCAGGGCCTCCTCCACGCCCAGAACAGCTCTGCCACCGAGCATGTTAGCTTTCCAGTCACTCAGTCAGTCCTCGCTCAAAGGGGCACTTACACTGTCCTGTTCCTCTGAGCCCTGAAAGGTGAGTCAACCAGTTCATGTGGCTTTCAGACATTATCAACTATGCTAAAGGCAGTGATAATGAGCTCCTCTTATGGCCGGGGCTGGGTTCTATACTTACAAGAGTAGATATGAAAACCATCCCAGGGTCCAGAGAGGGATGATCTTCATTCTAATGGCAATGAAATTTTGTGTGGGGTTGTATGGTGCATTGAGGTATTAAAAGCCATGGCTTTTATAAAAGTTCACAGTATGAGATTTACATCCAAACTAGAGCAATATATACTAGGGGAACCACAGGATTATCATCCCCCACCCAAGGCAACAGCAAGCTGGAGAGGGCTATATCACTGCCAGTCTCCCTCCAGTGGGCCCCCCTGCCTGTTTCCCTGTGGTTGGTAATACTTGCCGCCTGTACGTGTTTAAGCCATTTGAGCCCAGGCCTGACAGCCAGATTCAGGTTGTGTTAGAAGGAGCTGTCAGCACACCCTCTGGCATCCTGAACTCAGACAACTGCTAGCCACTGTGAGGGGTTCCATCTGGTGCCAAAATGGGTTTTGAAAGACAAGGCAAACAGGACACTGGCTTTGCCAGAGAGAAAAACATCAAGGGAGCCAGGGATCTTCTGCCTCAAAGATGAGCAGGGCTCGGGCGCCTGTCAGCAGCTCATCGTTAGCGCAAAACCTATGCCGAGCACACACCGGATCACCTTTAAAGCTATGCCGGGCACACACCGGACTGCCGTTAAAGCTATGCCGGGCACACACCGGATCGCTCTTACCCTAAGCTGCCCTGCCACTTGGCCTGCTAGCAGAATCCCCTGCCTACCCCCTCAGCAGCGGATCACTTGCTGAAATTGAAGTCTTGACCATCTGTCACGGGTAAGACAGCCGTCAACTGGTGCCTGGGGCCTCACACAAGCCCTTATGTGGCAAAGATGCTGTGAGGGGCCAATTCTTTTAGGGAAAGCCAGTCCCAGTCCAAGGCCATAGGAATTCTCTCAAAGTTTTCCCCTAAGTGCAGGCCAAGTATCTGACCCTTTTGGATCACACTTCCTAAAAGGAGCTCAAAGGAGTAAGGCGGAGCTAAAAATACCCCCAGACTGACTCAGATGCAGGACACACAAACTAGGAGGATGATTTACTCAAGTAAACATAGAAGGCATCCGTTAACTTGGGGGCATGTGTGCCTAGCGTCAGCTGCCCCACGTAGAAGATCGGCAACTCGAAGGGGCTTTTAACCAAGTGGAAGCGATTGTTGTAACACAAAACCATATGTTTGTCTAAAGAACTGCCACATTCTGTGGGTTTGATAAAACGTCAGGGGGGAAGAGCACGGTTGCCCTACCCCAACTGTGGGAACCTGACCCTCAGCAGGACAAAGCCGCTATTGACACCGCAGAGTTCCGAGGACTTCCCTAAAGTCCGAGATCAAACTCTCTTTTTAACTTTGCTCTTTTTTTTTTGGAGGGGTGGCATGACGAGGTGGTGGGAAACCCCACACCTTTCGGCTAACTTTCCACGGGAGCAACGCCATTATTTAATACGTCTTTCACTGGGTTATTATCCAAAGCATTCACATTCCCAGGGACTCCCTGAATCCCCCCCACTGAAATCCTTTAAGATCGGCATGCCAGGAAGGAACTAACTCACCCGGAACACAGCACACAGAGACTCAACAGAAATAAGGGACATAGAGTTCAAAACTAGTGCTATACAGTGCCTGTAGGGCTAGCCATGATACCCATTCTTCATGGGTTCCAGGAATTGAATGTGTGTGGCATATGTGTGTCTGTGTGTGTTGTATGTGTGGATGTTGTATGTGTGTGATTTACGCACATATGTGTATGTAGGTACACACAACCATACATGCACCTAGTGATGTCTAGCACCTGTTCAACCACACTCCACCTTATTCCATCGAGACAAGGTCTGTTACGGAGCCTGAACCTTGATATTTTTTTTTCCACTAGCCCAGTGGCCAGCGAGCACAGGGAACCCTCTGGTCTGCTCTCTGCACAGTACTGGGATTTCAGTTCCAAGGACAGCTATGGCCTGACTCTGAAGAGGATCCAAGAGATCTGCCCTCGGGCCTTGGTCTTCAGGAGCAGAGCCTGCCTGCAGCAAGTGTTCTTCCTCGTGGGCCGTGTCCACAGCTTAGACCTCCACAGGAGGACTTTGAACCTGACTTGAAACCCTCCCTTGACCTAACCTCCCTATTTCCCCAGGTGAGAAAAATGAAGGTCAGAGGGCGAGGTCCCAGGGGCTCTGAGAGTCCTCTCTGCATTCTGTTCTACTGTGTGCTGATAGGCCTCTGATCTGTGCTACCAGCTCCACAATCCCCAGTCCAACAAGAGGCCGGCACTCAAGCACGTGAACTCTTGAGTCTAGACTTCCGTCAAGAAAGGAACAGTCATAAAACCAGAAGTGACATCCAATCGGAGTTCCGTACAGGCTCATTCATCGATCAGGCTGATGTAGGACATCAGTCCATTATGGAGGTAATTGAAACAAACATGTGTTATAGAAGATATTGGTTGATTCAGTAATATACATTCTTAGTTCGCCAAGCAATTGTTTCCGTTATCTGTCTTGCATCCACGTAACTAACATAGCATGGGTGGCCAAAAACAGTAGTGGGTTGTAGAAAGAAAATCACTTAAGCAACATAATCAGACTCCTACAGGAGGGTATAAACACACACACACACACACACACACACACACACACACACACACACCATCCCATGTCTCCAAATACATAATGGAGGCCATGGGACTTAAAAGATAGTGCGATTTAGTAAATACTGGTTTACAGAACAGAATCTAGAGCCTGCTTTAAACACAAGTCAAAGCTGTCAATAAAGACAGTCACAAAGTATCCTGAACAAGACAGTTTTGCCGGAGATAAGGCAAAGCATAGGTCAAGAATTACCTATAGGTAATTCTGTGATCCTGAGCGATGTCAACAAAACATGGGAATTATAAGCCTTTTCCTCTCATACACCTGGGTGGCTTTGATCGGACATGTCACTTTTTATTGCTTAGCTTAAATGTGTGCTCTTCACCAAATGGATTTAATCTCTCTGTGCCTCAGTTTCATCATTTGTAAAATGGAGAAACCATCAGAACGTGTTTTAGGAAATCGGTAAGCATTTAAAGGGCACTGAAACCCAGCGCAGAGGAGGCAATAATTCTCGCCGCTGTCGGTTATCAGGAGCAGGGGCAGGCTGCCTGGACGAGGAGATGCTAATAGCTTCAGATATGAAAAGTATCTTTTCGCCGGCGTAGTGCAGACTAAGAAAATCAGTGAAGCCCTGGGTACCCGGTAAGTGCTGCAGGCTTCATCTAAGGACGTGCAGAAGGAAAACAACAAACGGGTCCATCACCAAGGGGAGGCGAGGAGAGCACAGCAGCTTCTCCAAATGCAGAACAAGGCCGGGCCTTAAAGGATGGACAACTCCAGCTAGTCAGAACTGAAGGGCACAGGGTAGTAAAACTTCCAGGCCACAGCCAGCCTAGCCTTAATTGTTATGCAAAGCAGGTGCCGAGGATCTGGGCCGAACAGGTTGAGTTTTTACCTCTCCCCAACCCAAAGTCTGAAAAATCACGTTTGTGTGCCTGCAGCTGTGCTCATCACGTTGCAGTCTTGGGGGAAAGTGTCAAAGCACAACTGAACGGGACATAAAATCCCAGTTCTCAGCCTCAGACCCTCTGCGAGTTCCCCTGACTTATGTCCGCAGATGGCGAGGTAGCAGACGGTCGCTTCCCAATGGTATTCAGGACCCTCGGATGCACTCTGGCCTGATACAAGAAACAGCTGTGTAGAAACAAATGTGGGGTCCCTTCGGGGTGAGGTTCAAGCTACTCCTCACACAGGATCCGGAGTGGGGACAGGGAAAGACCTTGTCATTGGAAGGACCTTTCTGGAGTCACAGACTGCCCTGTCCCCTTTACCTCAACCCATTGAGCTTGCTTTGGTGTCAGGCTGCCAGGAGATTACCAAGGAAATATTTCCAGGAATACTAAGATTCTCCCAAATCGAAAGCATATAAACACATAGCACCTGCCCTTATCCAAGACAATCCGGGGCTGCTTGAAGCCATCTAAGAAATGCCCTCATGGTAGCTCTCAACCGTCCCAGCGCTCCATGAGGGAGGGAGGAAGCTGGAGTCCCACCCCAGCACCATGGGAAACAGCTGCAGTAAAAGCAGAACAGGTCAAAACAGAAAGAGAAAACTCTGTTTTCAAGGTCAAAGAAAACTTCCTGGCTTCTAATTCACTGACTACGCTGTAGGGTACAGTTCATCCATGAGAAAACATGATACCCAGAAGTCAGCCAAGATCCCAGGGAGGCCACAAGGGCAGGCTAGGAGGCTAACCTGAGAAAGGACCGACCTTTTCTAGAACGAGCCCCAATAGTAACTGAAGACCGGTCTGACTTAATCCTCACAGTTCTGCCTGCCACATACAGAGGAGGCCAGAGAGGGAAGGAGGAGAATATGAGGGAGATCACACACCTGAAGTTGTGAGGACTTTTTGCTCCCCACAGTGGAAGAGAAACTGAAATTAAGCCATGACACTATCTCGGGTCCCAGGGGGAGAGCACAAGGCTTCCCCTATTATTGGCCACTGACTTCAATAAGTTTACCTTCCCTGGCAGATGCTTCCCGGATCTTGGGCATTTCTGGAAAGTGTGTACAGCCTAAAGAGATAAACATGATCACCTTGAAAAGGATTCATTACCTCAGAGCTCAGACTTTGGCTTTGGGAAGAGGACATAATTAGTGGCGAAAACTTAAAGAGGTGGGTGTTGGACTATCACAGCAGTGGATTAAAGAATTTAAAAATAGTTGAAAGGAAAAGGACCCATTGCAAATAAAGTCCTTATGCTAGGACCAAATCTGACAAATATAGGAAAAAGCATCAGGACTGCCAAGGACCCCAGGGGAAAGAGAGTCTCATAGTGAGTAAGAGGGAGGGGCTGTGACTTAACACCGACTTCTGCTGACCCAGTCCAGCTGATTCTCCTGGCAGGATTCAATGACCATGAAGTGAGAAAGAGTGATAGAATCCCAAACCTGAAAGCCCTTGTATGACAGAGAAGCAGATACCCTTTAGAGAAACCCTCTAACAGCACTCCTAAGTACCAAGGCTTTCTTGCCAGAGTACATAAAGGTTCAAATCAGCCCTGAGAGGATGTTTGAAAGCAGTGTATGTGGCTTGATACACAGAAGGAGTACCACTGATAACAAAGCCAAGTATTTGCTTGGGACTGAGTGAAGGAGACAGGTAACCTTTATTATAGACTACTTCTGTTGCACAGAGCATGGTCTACTGGTGATTATTGCAAAGAGGGCATCCGCAGATGTTGAATAGCTTTCAGCAGTGTTGGGCCTTGTAGTCTGGGTTACTATTGTAGAGAATTACCCAGGATGGACAATATATACTTTCTTGCTTATTTGCTGCCTCAGTGATGGCTCCCGGAGAGTCAGACACACAGGGTGAGATGGGGGAGCCTCAGTATTTTATCTTACCAGCTTAGATGAAAATGTGGGCACAAGACCATTGGTGAAGCTGTATGCTTTGCCTCTCTTAGTTGCTACTAAGTTCAAAGGACTGTGGAGTTCTGGTTCTATTCTCATTTTACAGATACTGTACTGAATGTCATGGAAATTGCCAATTAAAATATATTACAGATTCAAACACATGTCTTATTATCTTATAATGGGAATGTAGTTCATTGACCATATCTGGCAATACACCTTACCACCACCACCAGGTTGACTAAAATTAGAGCTAAAGCCAACATAAGAAATTCCGATACATTGAATTCAAGTCATCCTAATTACCAATTCTAATACGTTTCAAGTTTGCTCATGACCACTCTCTGTGTGACCTCCGCCCTCAAACACATTTTCACCCTGCTGCAAAGACTGGAATATTTAACCGTAGCAAAACAGAGAATTAAGGCCAAAGCGAAACCAAGATAGCCTGGGTATCTTTGGAGGAAGTCAGCCAACATCATCTTAAGGGGTTAGTTTGACTATACATCATTATACATTCACAGTCGCTGCCTTTGAAAGTCTTTCATGCAGACAGAAAGCCACGGGTGGAAAACGAAAGGCCTTACCATCCCCATGGCTCAGTATGTGTGTATTTAAAATTGTGACACCCATTCATTTAGAATCTGATGTTCGTATTTCACTTGCCCCTCAGATAGTTTCACTGTGACTCTCTCCTGTGGTGGGGACAGATGCCATGGGGGGATTAAGAAGTTCAAGTCCACAGTAACGGAGACACACAGCTTTCCCGGGGCTCTCAGCTTACCATGCTTTTCCACACTTACAAAGCTTTGTAAGTACACACTCATTCACTCAGCAGACACGTGCTCACTTCCAGAGACTGCAGGGGACACTGGACTCTCCCGGGTGCCAGTTGCTACTCAGAGCCTCCTGGTTTCAGTTCAAGGTTTTCCTCCAAAAGAAAAGTTACTTAAGTTTGATTCTCCAGGAAAATCTTTGGCTCTTAGGACAACACCTCTGAGCAACTGTGCCAAGGAAAGCTGAACACCTTTAAATGAACTATTATTAATCTGCTGTGGCTGTTAAGTAGGGGCCAGATCGGCACATTTTAAAGGGCTTCACAGTGTCCGTAGTGAACATTTCCAGGGGTGTTGCTCCCTTATTGTTCTCTTCCCATCATCCTTTGCTCCAGTCACATCAAGTTGCATCCTTGTGCCCTGAACATGAAGTCCCCTTCCTCCCTTCACTGTTGGATGTATCCCCGGGCCTGAGGTATCTTCTCCATTCCCACCCCATCTCAGCGTCCCATACTCCTGCTTGTCTTTCAGCTACAGTATATATAAATGGGCTGCACGAACCTTCCCGAACACCCTCTGAAGAATTGGTCACATTGTTGTTCCCAACTACAAATGCATCATGCTGGGTCCTCCTTGAAGTAACTACAGTTGCCTCTGTGGTACTTCTTAAGGAGAACTTCCGGTTCCCACGGCACCCAGGGCAGCTGTGTTTGAAAAGCACCAAATGAATGCCTGACTTCAATTGAACATAAATATTAATGGCGGCTAATTTTCAATCATAACACGGGGTTGATTTGTCTCTTCACACCCCCCCCCTTCTGCAGTTTTGAACTTTCCGTGTGTATACAATCCTCCCGTGGAGGAAACAGACAATTTTAGTGTTGTAAAAATCAAAGTGCAATCATTCACCCCTGAGCCTGGAGAAGGGTTCTCCATTGTGCAATGGGTAGCAGGGGAAATAAAAATGATAAGTGGTTCTCTCAAAGTCTCTGTGCGCTAAGATTTGCCATTTAATTCGAACAAGCATAGTTAAGAGCTATCCATCTCACGGTCTGTGACCATTTATTAGTTTCATACATGCATAATTCATGCAGGAGCTCGTTGGTGTCCTTAAGTGTCCTGCTTAATAGTGTCTCGACATCAAAGTTCAACATATTATCTCTAAGTTAAGCCTGTCATTGTTCTTAAAACATTTACCTGGAACCCGAAGGGATAAAAGGCCACATTACCAATAGAAGACAATGGATCTCTCTTCTCTCCAAAATTCTACAGGCCATTCTGCTAACTTTCATGGAGTCTGTGGCTTAAAACTCTCAATGTGTTGCTATGTCTTTGCTCTATGCTAATGACCCGCTGGCTTGGGTCATTCATTTCGTCATTCTTCTGGTCCCGAGTTCAGTATTGACTGATCACATGCTGCTTGCCAAGCACGTGTACACCGCCATCATTGCTGTGGAGACTGACTAAGGAAGGATCAAGCGTTTTCCTTAGAGTTCCCTCAGAGACTTTAGAAATCAGTGAACATTCCAGTCCTCTATTCTAATCAAAATGTTGAGGTTATGAACAGAAATTGAGACGAACAGGGAAAGAATGGACAGATCATCTTCTATCATTGAACTTTAAATAAAAAAAAAAAACCTAAATCAAATCCCTGATTGGTTAAAAAAAAAAAAAAAAGGCATGTCATTCCTTCATTCCTTCCTTCTTATCCTCAGCATGTGTCACAGGGGAAGAAAGGAGACAAGATTACCAGAGATGGATGATATTCGGCTATTATTATTATTATTATTATTATTATTATCATTTTGCTGTAAGGAAAAGGGACAAGTTCATTTTTCTAGAAAGAGGAAAGAGGACTAAAGGGGGGAGAGAGAGAGGATATTCCCCCCCTAAGTAACTTCCCTCCTTCGGAAGAAGAACCAAGCCTTTCTTAGCATGGAAGGTATTTCGAAATGACTGCCAATCATCACGCCCCCCCCCACACACACACTTTCTATCACGCTCCCACTCACTCTTCCAGGAGCATCCTCCCAGGTCCCAGCCTCAGCATCCCCTGCTGCCGGCCATCCTCTGGGTGTACACTGGGATAGTTTAATTTGAGCAGTGGCTTCCATTGCTGACAATCATTGCATTCCAACATGCCTCACGAGATGGGCTCAGATATGAACAAGTGACCCCTTAATTTGGATTTAGAGCTTGGGACCAGTCCTCAAATAAAAATGACCGGAGAGCATTGTGCCCACAGAGTACTGACAGTAATCTCATGAGCTTCCAATTATTCCAGTTCATATCATGGACAATCCAATAAGTCTGTATGTTCCGTTCCATAAAAAAAAATATAAAAAGAGATTCATCATATTGAAATCAGAATGCAAAATAGAGCCTGACACTTTATTAAGCTCTGCTTCTTAGGATATCATAAGGTTGCTGATGGAAAATGAAATTAAGCAGTCTCGCAGATGAAGAATGACACCATTTAGATTTTCTTCAGGTGCTCTGGTGATCGTGAAGGCCACTCGCCCTCCCCACGACGTCTCTCTCTGGAACAGCTTCCGTTTAAACTCAAGACGCTGGGGAGAGCGGGCTCTAAAGTCTCCTCCGCTTTAGAACCTACATTGGCCATTATTATTATTTACTAAAATAAAACCGCTAAATGGAGAGGGGACCTAAACATGATCTACTGCTGTCATCTTAATCAAGAGCCCCTGGACGATTGACACAACGGCCTTGAATACCCCAATGTGGAATGCAAGTTTGTGCACACACGCTATTCTGTGTGATCGTCTATAAGGTTCTCAAGAAAGGAGAAAGAAGGAGTATGTGAAAAGAAAGAAGGATTGCTCAGGGTCTGCCTGCCTCTGTGTCCTGGGTGCTGGCATTAAAGGCATATGCCACCATCTGCATAACAGGCTGTGTTCTCTTAGGATCCTTCCTCTCCAAGGCACTGGGTTTTGCATCCCAGTCACCTTTTCTCCTATTATATTAGCACTCCCTTGTTCTCTTTTTCACGCACTTTGCCCTCACTCAAGAGTTCTCGCATTTTAAAAGCATCATTCTTTGGCCACCGTTGGGCCAGCGAATGTATGGCATTGGGTCAGGACATCACAGCCCTCAGTTCTAGGACTGCCTTAGGGATGGACATGTGTTCAGTCACACCTGTCAGTCCCCATCTGATTCACCTACAGGTCTTAAGAGGCTTGAAAAAAAATGGCTTTCCTTCTATCACAGCTTAACCAAGAAAGACATGAAGCTGAGTGGCTGGAAATCCCAGTGCCTTGGAGAGGATCCTTCGAGAACACAGCCTATTACGCAGATACAGGTGCTCACAGGACACATCTCTGACAGATGGGGAGGAAGGGGGTAGAGAGGACTCTCACCCACAGATGTGAAGTTAGGCAGACGTGTCGATGAATGACCACACAGAGCAGCTGGACAGAAGGCTAAGTCTCAGAAAGCTCAAGGAGAGTCCTGGTTCAGGTCAGACTCCATGATGATACACGTAAGTCACCATCATAAATATGCATATATTTATTAAAAACATATAAATGCATAAATGAAGTAGATAGATGATAGATAGATAGATAGATAGATAGATAGATAGATAGATAGATAGATAATCCCTTACACAAATGCTTAAGACCCAAATACTTAATGAGAGGTCTCAAAAACCTGAACCCAGCCGGGCAGTGGTGGCGCACGCCTTTAATCCCAGCACTTGGGAGGCAGAGGCAGGCGGATTTCTGAGTTGGAGGCTAGCCTGGTCTACAGAGTGAGTTCCAGGACAGCCAAGGCTTCACAGAGAAACCCTGTCTCAAAAAAATAACACACAAACAAAAACAAACAAATAAACAAAAAAACAAGAAAAGGACTAGGGCCAGAGATATGGGTCAATGGTTAGGACTATTCCTTCAGAGGATCCACGTTCCCCTGGGGAGAGAAAGCATCTCCCCAGCCACACACCTTGCACCCTTCCTTTGAGAGGCCTCTCTCTCTCTACCCATCACTGTCATTTTTACTAAGAGCGAGATGTGATGCTAAATTCAGCAAATATCAAAATATTTACTGAAATAATTTTTTTTCAAGAAGTAAATGATAGCCGGATAGATGAATGAATTTCTCAAATGTTACCCATGGGCTGGGAAGATGGTTTCATCAACAAAGTATTCTCTCTCCCTGCAAACTTGAGGATCTGAGTTCAGATTCTCAGCAGCCTCGTTAAAGCAAACAAACAAAAACCAGGACTATAGAAAGCTGCAATAGGCAGGCCTGCCTGTGTCTCTTGAGTTTCCTGCCCTCTCTCCAGGACAGCCCCTGCTGTTGTCTCCCCTTTTCTCAAATTATGCCAACAGGTATGACAAGATCACGGAGCCTTCAGTGTATGCCCCACCTCCTAGGCAGTCTCCACCCACAACCATTTCCCTGAGCCCTTCAAGTGTTTCGAATATTATTTTTAATAAAGAGAACTCTTCCCATATGAAGATAAGCACATGGCCAACCTCTTCCCAAATACAAACAGCCTGGGAAAATGTGCGATTTTGTGTAGGTTGCCTTGAACTATGGGACCAAGTTTGCATGCACTCTGGCATGATGAGAGTTCTCTCTTCGCCAAGATGACTCAGAGCGCACACTGCCTTCCCATGATGGTCACTTTATTTCTCTTCAAAAGGCTGCTCCAAAGCAGACTGGTAGAATGCTTTTCCCAAGTGTCAGGCTTTGGGAAATGAATACTGTTTTGTAAGAGTCATGGCTCATGTCAACCGGAGGTTACTACTTGCGATGTAGCATGCTTAGTGCACGCTTTATTTTAATCTTCACAACCGCTTCCCACTCCGCCATCCATTCCCCCACTCTCCACCTCTGCCCCAGTTCTCCAGATAAAAAGCAGCTGAATCATTGAGAGATTAAGTAACTTGCCTTCCCACAGAGAGTTCATGGCAGAGGTAGACGTAATTTGAATGCAGAGGGCTGTCTGTGGTCCTATGAACTAGAGCAGGGCTCTCTGTGAACTGAGATACTCATTGCCACCGGAAGGGCCTGCAGTCAACCCACACAGTGGTATGGTATTTTTCTCATTCCTTAGACGCTATCCAGTGAACTTTCCATAAATCTATCTAGTTAAAGGAACAGAACCAAATAAAACTGTCTTCTGCCCCCAAAGCAATCAGCCCTCTCCTCCATGATGTCAATTAAATCTACCCCACCACCTTCTTTTTCTCTCCTTCTGCTTCAGAGCTCACAACAGTCACACTAGCCTTTCCCCCTTCACACCAGCAGCCTCTCTATTCTATTATATTTGCTGCCAGAACACTCTCTTGTTAACTCTTGGGTTCCTTCCCAACATAACAGGGAACTCACGGTCAAATATCAAAGGTCCTGGCATCCCCCGACTCTCCCGAACGAATATCCCCAATCTTTGCCCCGTTTCTACCACCATCAGAATGTTACGAACATACAACCATGTTCCATATCCCTCCTGCCCCTAAAATGACATACACAGTCATACACTTTGGTGTGAACAGAGTCCGAAAGACCAGCATTTTACCAACATTCCAAACACAATCTTTTGGTGCTGTTCATCATTGGGCTGGAAGCCGGCTCTGGACTATTTATACTCTTTGAATTATTCCCAACTCCTCCCTCTGAAACTAAACGGAAAAGCTAGCCTAAGTGCTTCTGGACCTCAAATAAGACAGTCCGTTCACCAACAGCGGCAGGTATCGGCCTTCTACGGTGGATAGGGGGATGCTGGGCATTTAACCCTGGCCGCTTGCTTTTTTGGTAGAGTGCTTTAGAAGTTGTTTTCTTGGTCTCACCTAGTAGAAGGGTCAGTGTCTTTGCTGGGCTTGTGACAAGCTTCCCCAGAATGAGAGCACTTTATTATCACATTAGTACCAGGGAAAGTCACATAATTAACAGAATTTACCCTCATTTACTCCCGTAAAGGTACTAATATTCTAGCTCTCTGTCTCTCTCTAATTACTTTCTTTAACACAACTCTTTTTCCACCCGCAAGTTGACCCTTCTTAGGCTCATCTGCGGAAATGTGTTAAAACTTCTTCCTTCCATCCCCCTCTCTATTTAAGCCGCCAGACTCTATTCATCTCAACGAGCAGAAGAAGTGCGCTGAGGTCTGTCAGAGTTCACACAATGCCTTTGAATTAGCAGGTGTGACAGCATCCGTGCTTTCGCTAGGGATCCTCTGTTCCGAGTAAGTGATGACAGCCACCAGAATTACTGTTAATTGTAATGTGACGCTGGCACTTTGGCGGCGGCGTGGTGTGGTGGCGAGCAAGCATTGGTTCGGGTGTCTAAGGAGCCCAGGAGCCGAGAGGCCATAATGGTTTAAAGAGAAGTGAGGCTAACCCTCCTCATGCTGCCTTCTCTCATGCAGTATTTGCTCTCTCTCTCTCTCTCTCTCTCTCTCTCTCTCACACACACACACACACACACACACACACACGTATGTCAAAATGAACCCACCCTTAGATAATAAGGTCATCATTAGATTACAAATGCTAATGCCTATATCTATCTATCTACATATCTACACCTACATCTACCTATATATCTATATACCTCTACCCTTTCTCTCCCCCCCTTTTTTTATTCTCTTAATTTTTTATTCTCTACATCTCATGTAGATGTTCGCATGTGTGCACCTCTGTGTATGTGATGGATCAGAGGTCTATATCTGGTATCTTCTTGAATCATTTTCTACCTTCTGTCTTGAGATCATCATCATCATCTCTCTTTGAACCTGGAACGTGCCTATTCAACTCTACTAGCTGACCTGCAAGCTCCAGCATCTCCCTGTCTCAGCCTCCCCAGCGAAGGGATTACAGGTACATTCCACCACACCACAGCTTGTGTGTGCTGGAGAGGAAGGAATTCAGTGCCTCACGCTTAAATGGAAGAACTTTATCAATGAAGCCATTTTCCCGGATCCTTTTAAAAACAGCTTTAAGGCAGCTAAGTATAAAGGACAGAAAAGCCAAGGTTCAAATGACATTTAGTGGAAGGGGAATGTTTGCTTCCCCCTTTTCCAAAATATGAAATAAAGCAATGTGTGCCTTATTCGATATTAACATAATCCACACCATAGTCAGGGAGATGGTGGGTCAGAAGAAAGGGTAGAGTCTTTGGCTTAGACATATATGTTCATCTAGAGGTAGCTGTTTCACGGGTAAAGGAAGGAAACGCCTCAGAGTGATGCCTGGACTGGAACGGAGCTAGTGGCACCCAGACAGTGGTTAGTGTGGGCGGCTGCCCCACTTCCTTCAGCTGGGAGTCTGAAGTGAGAGGCCCTGGCGTTCTGCAGCCTGAGCCACACGGAGGACAGAGCAGAGTGTGTAGCTGCCACGTCTGTTTTCCTATTAACAGGAGACTCTTCTCCATCCCCATGCTGTGGAGAAGGAGTGGTTACCATTTTGCCCAGGGAACACGCAGCAAACCTGGTAGGTAGCCTTCCTAACCTCCAAGTTCAGCTCAACTTTTCTTTGCCCACAACTCACTGCTCTGCCTCTCGAAGTCCCTACGTGCTTCTATGTGTGGCCAGGATTCGTTTGGGCCACCCAGCTTTCTACATTCAGAGTAAATGTCTCATTCCTCCTGGGTGTTCAAGGTAGATAAGTATCTTTTTCTCACAGTATTTGCCTGGATGGTTCCATATTTACGGTATCTTAGTACTACCTTGCTGTTTCATACATCTGTGACCACCTCCAAGGGATTTGTGGAGAATCTAGGGTCTGTGTAACCTCACCGACAACACTCAGGGTCCTCCAGGCTAAAGCTAATTTACTTTTTCTTCCAACGCTGCCTTCATAGAGCCTTTGTCCAAACAATCCATTGTTTGTCATTTCCCACTTCCAAGCACACTGTTCCTTCTGCTCAGAATGTCTTCCGTCTAATAGAAGGGAGGCTAGTCCAAAGCCACCATCACCACCGCGACCACGTTGACCCAAACAGCATCATCTCCGTGCCCACGGCTTTGGCTCATGTTCCCCTGATCCCTGTTGCCCAATAGCTGCTCATCTGCCCTCAGACCCGGCTTTATACAATCACGTGTCCCTTTCAGTGCTCACTTGAAAGGTTCTTAGTTTATCACAGAGTACAGAATAGTCAGCAGTCAAAGTTTTTATTTTATGATTTACAAAGAAATGGGGCAAATATTCACGAATGAATTGCCAATAAAATTTATCTACTGATAATGAGATCATCGGGGTTGTTATTGATCTTATTAGAATTACTGCTAATTCGGTGCTTTCTATATGTGAGGTAAGTTAGTAAAGGTTTTACTAATATTACCTCATTAAATCCTCATAGCTACCCTTAGAATAACACCTAGTAGGATCTGGTTTTTCCTTTTATTTCCTTTTTTTTTTTTTTCTGGATTGGGATTAATCCTAGGACCTTGCATCATCCAGGCACCAGCGAGCCAGTTCTCTGCCATGACGCTAATATTCCAGCCCTCTGCCCATTTTTTGAGACAGGCTCTCACTAAACCGGCCAGACCCGCCTTAACTCACTCTGATGTCAAAGAGATGGTTTATGAGAAATCTTGAACTAACTCGTAATCCAAGTCTCATTGAAGAGTTAAGCATAGTCTCTCACTGTCCAAGAGGGTCGTGGGTAGGCCTGTGAAGAACCACGGGCAAGGTTGATTTTTTCCCCGGCCACCTACTCAGCTTGGCACTCAGACACAAGAGTGAGGCTTTACAGTATCAAAGTGACCCCATTCAGAGTTTGGAAATGATGATGTGAAAAAGAGTCGCTTCTCATGGTTTTTAAGGATAATGGACTTGGCTGCCCATTTTAGCAGCGTACCTTTAATGCAACTGAGTCCTCTTTGATTTAGAATGATAAATCTCCTAACCTCTTCTCTCCCTCAATTTGCTGCCCTAGCTCAGTCTACATGATTGGATTAAACTTGCAAAGTTGCTTGAGGCACTACAAAGTGCTGACTGTCTCTATTTCCCGTCAACCCCTATTCTCGACGCATCTGTCTTGGAGCACACATCTCTGCCTCCAAAATCCTGGTATCATTGTCCTCACATTCACCTCGGTGCCCTGCACAGATGCAAACTCGGGCCTCTCACCTCCAGCTGTTCCTCCACAGCACAAGGCAAGCCTTCCAGGGCCGGGTAGATTAACCTCCAGGATGACTCTAAGTTTTAGCTTTAGCCTCCCTAAATCCTCAACAAAAACTTTTAACAGCCAAGTCTGATTTAAGATCTTAACTGTAAGTCTCCTCTCTCCTCATGCGCTCACTAAAGGGATGGGTGGGATCAAGGCTGCCCTTTTCCTGTTGCCTGTGCCCTCCTGTCCCTTGAGAAATGGAGGCAGTGGGTAAGAACTTATGTCACCATGAGCCTCACGCAAAGACAGGCTTAAAGAAGAAAAGAAAAGAAAAACACCCGCCACTGGGAAGGGAAGAGAGATATTATTAATAATGTCTTCTGTCACAGGCAAAGCACTAAGAAGAAACTTTAGTTGGGAATCAGAATATATTTGAAGCGAAATCACTCGTTTACAGACATGAAACCACAACTGTAATGTTAAAAAACAAAAAAACAAAAAAGCATCAGTCTCTGAGCTCATGCTCGGTCCATTCTTAGAGCTCTCTGGATCAGCAACTGAGCTTCTCAATGAGAACATGCCTCCTTTTCACTCAAGTGAGGATCTACTGGAGTATTTTCTAAAGTAAATAAATGGCCACAAAGAAAGAAAGAAGAAAAAAAGCCAGTAAAGAACGAAGTCTCTCAAGAACCTCCCTGACAAAATAAACCCTGTGTTTATGTGTGCTCCCTTCCAGTGGCCCCAGCCAGAAATCTTTCCTGCAACTTAAAACCCGGCAGCTCAGGGGTTGCGAGAAATGTCCGGAATTAGCTTAGTCAAACGCTGCTCTAAACAGATGATCCTCCGGTGTCTAACGAGCTCCCAGGGCCAGGGCGGTCTAGCTTGATTTTAGCATTAGCTGTCTTCTGTGCCAATATGCACATGACATTTTTAGATGCTAGACTTTAAAATAATATTTAGAGTTTTTTCCTGGTTATAGAGGCCAATATCTTTATTCAAACAATATATATATATATATATATATATATATATATATATATATATATATATATATATATATATATTGAGGGCCAGTGAGATTAATCAGCTACTAAAAGCATTTGCCACACAAGACACAAAAAGGTGAAGAGCGAGAAGAAACCCTGCAAAGTTGCCCTTTGACCTCCATAGGCACACAGCTGTGGTACAGGTGTGCACAGATATGTGTGTGTACAATAATAAAAAACAAACCTCCCAAATTAATACTAAATAAAAACTGTCTCCACTGCCCATTTCTTCTATTTTTAAATGTATATGAATTTTATACCCACATCTATAATTTTATATCCTAGTAGTAATCTTCAAAGTGTTCTTTAGGTATACTCAGTGGCATCTCCGTATAATTATTACACCATCACTCAATTTTCCATCATTGATTACTTCTGAGTGTTCACGATTATAAACAGTATTTTGCTGAACATCTCTGTGTGTAGGATTTTATTTGAAAATCTAAGATTTTCTTTAACATAATCGCCTGGGGCGGAATTTGTTGGCTCGGAGCAGCAGATTTGTTGAGCGAGCACGAAATTGTCTCTTCTCAAAGTTCTGGCAAAGGCTACCGAAATCTGAGACCCAGTAACACGGGGTGGACAAAACACCAAAAGGCGGTTCTCACTGCAGCCTATAGGGCAGGGGTTTTTGATAGGCTAGGCGTTTGGAGGCAGCCACATTTATAAAAGGCAAACCAACTACAGGGAAGCCAGCAGCGTGTCTCGCACCTTCATTCCCAGGCACAGCCTGTTTCGCCTACAGCCATGGACTATGGCGGTATCCCTGACAGCGTCCTCATCATCTTTACAACACATATAAGCTGCCTGAAAAAGAAGCCTTCGCTCTTTCGCAATGCTCTTCTCCCAATGCCTGCCACAGAACTGACAGAAAGGCATAACCACAGCAAAGCAAGCTGCACTCTGAACCGCACTACATACCAAGATGCCATGCTAAGAATAGGGTGAGGAGAAAGATGGTTTGGGGATATCTCTAATCCAGAGAAATTTATCTCAGGCCCAAGAAACTCTAGCCAGTAAAAATCTGACTCTATATTAGGAGTTTGTGCTTGAAGGGAAAGAAAAGCAAAGAATGTACTGAGAATCATTTTCTTTTTTTTTTTTTTTTTTTTTTTTTTGGTTTTTTGAGACAGGGTTTCTCTGTCTAGTCCTGGCTGTCCTGGAACTCACTTTGTAGACCAGGCTGGCCTCGAACTCAGAAATTCGCCTGCCTCTGCCTCCCAAGTGCAGGGATTACAGGAGTGCGCCACCAGGCCCGGCTTGAGAATCATTTTCTTAAAACTACCTAGACGCGGTGTGACGGGAGCATCCCTTTGGCAACATCAGAACCTCGCTGCACTAACATTCTCAAATGATTCAATTCAAGGGAGCCTGCCTCTGATTCGTGGTGGTATTTGGTTTTCCTGAACCAACCTCCAATATAATCACTACTTTTAAAATCTAGATATGATCACTTTTTGCTATACTATGGCAGAAAGGAGACCGGTTATAACCTGCATCCAAAACAAGCTAATGAGTTAAACCTATTAGCACCCTATCTAGTTTTATTGTGCTTTTTAAAAGATGTACAACCACTTGAGAATTCCTAAGCCCTCAACACTCTTCTAAACATCTCCAGTGTTCTCTCTCCCAGCTCTTTATGGTCTGGGCCCAAAAGAAGTCTCTATAGTCAAGAATCCTTACAACTTCTGTCTCCCTCAGAGGGCCCCACCTAGTCCCTCCAGTCAAACATAGATGCTGAATACAACTGCCAAGCCCTCGGGCTTCATGCACCTCAGACATATCTTTGGGAGACCCTTTACAAACTTCCTGATGTTTCCACCTATAAAGCAAAGATCCTTGAAGATATAAACTGCCTTTTTATATCTATACACACAGAATCAGATTTATATCTTCCTCATCCTGAAAAGAACAAAGAAGATTATGCTGTCTACAACTCAGAAATAATGGAGAATTCAAAACAAAGAAACCAAAGGCCCCTAAGACAACCTAGCCCTGAGATACTGCGCCATGTGTCAGGGTTTATTGTAGATACTCAAATGCTGCAATGTTCTAAATCATACTCATGAAAAATATAGCTTCATACTAAACGGATACTATCTTGATTTATTCTTATAAACTGAAAAATATTAACTATAGTAAGAAATAGAACCTCTACAATCTCCTAAATATAATCTGGGTCATTCCCCCACTGCATTCTAAATCTGCTTTACATACATGATATCAAAGTTTCATGTCGATGCACATGAAACCAAAGTTCAATGGCAAAAGATGGAGAAAATTCCCGGAGACTCTGTCGGAGCAAATCGAATCTTCTCACTCATGAGATAGTATAGATATTAAGAGCAACGGCCCCAAGGACTGGTGATTGGGCGAGTCTGTTCATTCTATCCGCACTGGGTGGAACCTCCTCCTCATGGACTGAATCCTGCCTCCTCTGCCACCGAACTTCACACATTCCAGTTCTGAGCCTGGATCCAGAGCATAAGACATTCCTTTCTACCTGAAGAGCGCTCATGAGTCAAAGTAGCCTCTCTTAAACGTACTCTCCTCTTCTACTACCTTGGGGTGCTCCTCCATTCTATCTAAACTCCTAGAAAAATACTGCAGGTCAACAACAGCCTTTCTGAATTATGACAGAACTCTTCTGTAAGTTCCCAGAATGTCTGAGGCAGGGGAGTTAAGACATGAACTTGCTCAAACTCACTGACAATCTGAGTTCTATGAACTGCGAGCTGTGTACCCTTAAGCCAATCATCCAACCTCTCTGAGCCTCAGACTCCTCATTGGGATCTGGTAGTTTTGTACCTGGAAGACAACTGTGAAGATAAATAAGAGGATTGTGTTAAGTTCAAAGGGTCATGGCTACCATAAAGCCTCAAAAGGGTTTAGTTTTTCTAACACTACAAATTTACATTGAAATTTACAGAGTGGCAGATGAAGGATCCTCAGTCTTGCCTAATATAGAAATATTAATATCAAATTTAATCATGAACTTGGGATATATCTAGTCTCCAATCATTGCAGAAAGAATAAGCCTGTTCCAATCCCTCAGATGATACTACACATGCTGAAACTGGTGAAAGTCTCCTCTCTAGGGTCAAGAGAGAGGGTCATCTCCAATAAGTACTTGTTGTCAGAAATATTAATCTCTAATCAGGGTTTCTACCCAGCCTTTGATCATTCAGTTCCCAGACAAAAGACACACAAGACCAAACCTCAACAACACTGTGAAGTAGGGCTGGGTAGGAAGGTTGGTTAAGAGTCTTCTCTAGCATCTCATTTAATGGTTAACTTCCCATAGTGGTAGATCCAATAAGACCAAAAGTCACATAGACTGGCTTAGAAATAGAATCTCCCAGGACTGAGGAACTCGCATGGAGCCTCAACTCTAACTTGGGCCAGAACTGGCTCTCTACACTCAGAAAGCCATCCTGAAAGACCCAGTCGCAAGTATGGCTCTCTTTGGTCATGTCCTCCTGTTCTCCTTCAAAGCCTTCTTGGCAGAAATGTCTGTGAGGCAGATGGATGGTAGTCCCAACTCCTCTGAACTCAGAACTCCTGAGGAAGATGGCCATCAACGCTGGTGGGGCCAAAGCTTCATAAATCTCTCACCTCGGGAATATCGTCCTGTTTTTCTTGTCACAAGCCCTTCTAGCTTAATATTTGACAGCTCCAATCAGGTACTGTCCAAACATTTATTAAAACATTTTAAATGATGAATATATCCAATTATTACTATTAATGCAGCTAATACTGACTAATGAGGGGGAAACACGGTAGCCAGTGTCCCGCAATTCATTACCCCTGCCTTGTCAACAATTCAAAGCCCGAAACCTAATCATCCATGCTGAGCCCTGTTATATTTCACACGTCACTTTTAATAAGTCACTCAGTGCCTATAAATTAATGTAACATGTCGGCGTTTATGAGCGCGGCTTTGTCGCTGTTAACAAATGATGTTCTGGCCCGGACTACAACAGCTAGGCAGTGACGAATTATGGAAGATGATTTCTTTCCAAAGTATAAACTATACACTGGGGACCCTAGTAATATGTATATACATTATAACTACATATTACATACATCCGAGCGTGCGCAGGCACATTGGCAAGTAACAGAGCATGCCAATATATATGCAGGCACAAACAGGAAATAAATATGATGCTTATGGAGAAAAACTGTGTAATAGTCCCCCACTGTCTCCAAACACTACACACAGGGCTAGAGAGATGGTTGGATAGATAAAGGTAGTTGTGCCTAGCCTGACAACATGAGGTTGATCCTCAAGACCCTTATGGTACATGGAAAGAAAAGATTCCTGCAAGATGTTCTCTCACCTCCACATGTATGTAGTGCCATGTGTGCACCCCACACACACACACACATACACATACATAATAAATAAACTTAAATATTAAACCAAAACATTAAAACAGGATCCGTGAAAATCCCCCAAATGTGGTCACTGCCAAATTCAAATCTGCTCTAAGTTCTGGTCTGTTGCTCCTGGCCGGGTTTCAGGACAGCCCAACAGCCCTACTAATAACGAAGGCGCAGTGGTGCGCATGGAAGTCGGAGGGAGGGCACACAGGGCTGCCTGAAACTCTAGCAGCTGGAGAAAGAGCCTGCGATTTTATGGCAAAATTGATGGGTGGTTGGGTGTTGGAGTGGAAGAGGGTCCACACACGGATTCTGAACGGACCTGAGTAGTTGAAATCTCCTTCTAAGCCATGCTGTCGAAGTTTGCAATGCCATCTACTTGTAACTGGAGAGGACTCAGTTTCCATCATTTCCTGGAACTCAGGGTTCAAGAAGGGGCATGGGACCGTCTCAACTGTGCCCTGTTTATCTTCCTTTGTGCACAGGAAAAGGCAGCTCTGGTCAGCAAGCTGCATCTTCATTATCCCCGCCTACCCCACCCATCCCTGCATGCTGAGCACCATACCTGGTGGGTGGCACAACCTTGAGGTCAGGGAAGGCTAGTGATTTCTTTGGGGATCTGCAACATGGAGGATGATAGTTTGGGGGGCCTGAGCTCTTGCCATGGACAATTCTCTCCACCTGCTTGGGTTTACTAAACACCAGCTCTCCATTTCTCATGGAGGAGGGGGGGAGTGTACCAAAATGTCCATGTGGTGAAATGCTTTATCATTTTCTTTCCCCAGCCATCCTGTCTTGATTTGTTTGACTCAATATACAAATAAAATGGAGACAATTGTAAGAGCCATATTCTTGTAAGACTTGGGGTAGAACCTCCAGAGCATTTATCATTAGAGCATCCCCTTTGCCAGCTTCCGGTCATAAGGTTCTCAGACCCCATCTTCACCTATAGATATCTGCTTGCCTATGAAATACATAAGGTTATCATCATAACCACCTGACAGTACAAGTCCTTATATAAACTCTATTTTTCTAGGACTGGAGAGATGGCTCAGTAGGCAAAAGACTTGTTGGATTGAGTTTTGATCCCTAACAACTATATTAAAAATTCAGACATGAAAAAAAATTCAGACATGGTAGTAGGCACCTGTCACCCCAGCATTGGACAATGGAGACAGGGAGATCCTGGACGGATGGCCAGACAGGCAGTCTAGCTGAAATGGAAAGCATTGGGTTCGGTAAGAGTAGCTGTCTCAAAATATAAAGTGGAAAGATGTTTAAAAAAGATATCCTAGAGTCAAAATCTGGTCTCCATACATACCAAAAGAAGCAAGTATACCCACAAATATAATACACATACAAATGCTTGTATGGGATATACATGTATAAATATATATTACATATATATTACATATTATATATATATAATTGTATACACATATTGTGTGTATATATATGTATGTGTATATATATTATTTTCTCCTCTGGAAAGTACATATAAGCACCTGAAAATTCCTTTTGCAATTTTGTTGCAAGGATTTAACTCAAATATAGCAGTCAGGATTCAAGTTAGAGTTCTCCAATAAACAAGTAAAAAATGATTCATACAAACCTTTAGCTATAGCTCCCAAGTTAAATTAAAATTGACAATATTCTTGAAATACAAGGATGGAGATGCATATTTGTGCTTTATGAGCCCAAGGTTTAGTGTTTATATTTTGTGCACATATAGCTGAGCATTTAGTTCTCCCAATGTATGTGCAAAAAACAGAGACAAATGCTTTCTTCCTATTGAAGAAAATCCGTGAGATGGTCCAGTGGGTAAATGCACTTGCTGCTCAGCCTGAATAGCTGAGTTTGCTGCCAGGGTCCCATCCATGGAATGGAAGGAAAGAAATGAGTCTTGCAAGTTGTCCATTGAGTTCAACATATGTGCCATCACACACACACACACACACACACACACACACACACAAGCAACAATGTAAGAATAAAAATTTTTAACTCATCAGAAGGCTAAAGGAAACCATTAGTTCAGGCAATGGGCATGCTTCTACTACAAAGTTGTGAGGAAAGCTTCTGCCTTACGCTGGTTCTGCCAGGAGACCTATTGCCCAATTTGTTTTTCTGGGGTCCAAGTCTAGTTCTAACTGAAACACCCTCATTGCCACTAACAGGTCAGAGAGAAGGGCTTCGTGGTGCAAGAGTAGTGATCTTTCTTCTTATTTGGGGCGATGTGTCAGTTGCTCAATCAAACGGTTTCAAAGCAGAGTCTGGAGATCCACACTACCAGGCAACGCGTGTGACTCCCACGTTCTAGAAGGGCTGGGGGGTCTTGTCTAGCCCTTCTAGACAAGCTAGACTAGCTAGCCCAGGATTCATCAGGGTATTTGCACGACTTTGAGAAAGTAAAAGGTTTGAAAACACCATACAATGGTCTCATGCTATGAGATGGGGGTGGGGGGTGGGGGTGGGGGCCAGCCAGGGTACCAGCCAGGAAGAACAAAAGCAGACGACTACATTACACATGGCTGGCATTGAATGCTGTAGCTTGTAACCTACTCCTCTCGAAAAGATGCAAAATGCCTTCTGGAAAGCCACTAAAAGATGCAAAATGCCTTCTGGAAAGCCACTATGTACTGAAGGAGGGCTGATGGTGGTCCCTAGAGAAAGGAAACAAGGGAGGGTGAAGGGTGCTGTCCCTTTCCCTCTGGGATCGTGGGGGGGATCATGGGTCTCTGCGCATCCTCCCCGTCTAATGGTCTAATGTCTTCAGAAGGACAGCAGAAGAGAAGGCACTGGCTAGGATTGTTATGTTTGTTGTGCTAAAGTGAAGAGGAAGAAAAAAAGAAAAGGGAGAGAGAAAGAGAGAAAGAGAGAGAGAGAGAGAGAGAGAGAGAGAGAGAGAGAGAGAGAGAGAGAGAGTTGGGCACCCTGTGGAACAAAACTGCAGACTCTGTCTGCTGCAGTGGCTCTATAAAGATATCAAGCCAGGAGGAGACAGCTGTAAAGCTTTTCCCAGCAGAGAGGCCTTCACCAGGCGAAGGGCTTCCCTGCTGGGAATAGGAACCATTTGCATAACAATGCGGTGTTGCTTACCCAGGGACCCAAAGGAGACTGATGCCCAGAGACAGAACCGGCTTGCAGCCTGGTTGCAGCTTTGGCAGAAGGCATTGCTGTGTAATGCTGTGTAAGTTTGGGGAGCAGAACTGAAAGAGTGCCCCCCTACACACACCCCACCCCAACTTTCAACAAAACAATGAGTCTTTGCTGCTTGCTCTCCTCTAGAGCCAGTGAGTTAGTGAGCTAGCTAGCTGTATTGGTTGAGTTCTTACCACCCTTAATTTTGGCATGGGTCCCAACACTTCCATATACACGTGCGCTCACATCCTAGGCAATTGCAAACACACACACACACACACACACACACACACACACCATATATATATATACATATATATATATACACACACACATATATATATGTATATATATATGTGTGTGTGTATATATATATGTATATATGTACACATATATGTGTATATATATGTATATATATATATATATATATATATATATATATATATATAGAGAGAGAGAGAGAGAGAGAGAGAGAGGGATACTCCTTTATTGTTTTGCTTTGTCTATGAAAGAGTAAATCCTGTTCCAAAAGCGGTTGGACCTGATGCCAACAGGAGATGTTTCTACTTGTCATCTCTTTTTGTTCTCGCCAAAGCCTATCAGCAAGGTCTGAACCAAGAGCCCGGGATAGAAATGCCCCTGACTCCCACCAAAGGCAACGCAGCCATTGACTCCATCCCAGGGATGCAGTATTCAGAACTGAGGGGACTTGAAGGCTGTGGCTTCCTCCCCAGAGGACTGGAGTCCAGGCACTTCTGGACACCACAATTCAGGACAGACATAAGGAAGCAATACATGTTGCTTTAAGAAAATAAAAAGAGGAATAATCACTTAGCCTGTACTGTAGACACTGGATGAGGCTGGGCGTTTTCAGATAGTGTCGCCATTTTAAGGGTGAGAAGCCCGAGGATGAACCTAAAGTCCACAGCTCCCCAGCAAGGGGAGAAGTACATCTGGAGTTCGTGCTGACACCTGGTTGGCCCGGTGCCCTTGCTCAAGGGCTCAAGGGCTCAAGGGCTCAAGGGATCAGAGAGCATAAACTCATGTGGAAAGGAGCTGGTTAGAAGACTGCTGTATACAAGGGGTTGGGGAGCGGGTGGGTATGCCGGTGTGCACACGTGAAAGACAGAGGTAGAACAGGATGACAGGCTCACGTCACCAGGTCACACCTTCTATGCCAGTGACAGAGGTATGACCCGCAAGTCCTCATGGTTGCACACCAAGCGCTGGGCCCATGGGATGATCTTTCCAGCCCGGGGACAACTCATTCTTAAGCTAAATGTGCATAGAGTATTTGAAGCGACGGCTTCTACCACTTCCGCTAATAGACTCTGTACATGAGAGGGCTTGTCATCCACAGGTTCATCTTCTGACACATACACGGCTGCAGGAAATCAATACATCCGAACCAAGACCCAGGTACTTGAAAAATAAAAGTTCCGAGTAAAAATGACAGTTCCTCCTGACCACCCCCCCCCCCACTGTAATTGCTAAGTACCATTGTGGTCACAGTTTACATTTGGACCCCCTTAGAAAAAAATGCCATATGCTTGCGTTAGAACCACTGCCGTTAGCAAGATAATTACATAAAAATAACATGAAGGACGGCTATAATAGAAACAGCCAAGGAGTAGCAGGAGCGGGTGCGCAAAATCTAGAGAGGAAGAATAAAACACCCTTAACAAGGCGCCTTGTTTAAATCAATGCAGATCCTGCGTGAGCTTCCCAGGTCCCTGGCTAGGGCTCTGAAACCCATCTCCACCGGTCCTAACAGGAAGAAGTAGCCACACAGAATGTTAGAGGGCAGAATCTCCATTCTGTGTCTTTCTTTCGCCAAGGAGGAAGGAGTCGTGATGGCTGGACGGACCTGCTCGAGAAAACAGTGTCCAGGGCTGGACCACTGCCTCTCCTCAGCTCTGTCCTCCTGCCTCAGGACTCTTCCCACGCTGATGTACCCAGTTCACCTCTCTGAAACTGAACTTGAAGAAAACACAGACACTGGCTTGGAACACTCAGAGCGGCACGGGAGAGAGCCCGGAGACAGGCGCGGAGTTATCCGAGCAGGCGTGGAGTTGCCGGCATTGCAGAACACTGACTGAGAGAAGTAAAAACAAAATGCCTCGCAACCCAACGGTGGTGCTGCCAGAACAGGCGGTGACAAGCAGCCAGGCCAGGTGGATGTGTAGTCAACCCAGCCCCAAGGTGGCCTTGAACTTGCCCCTGACTGTAGACGGAACTCATCTGTCTAGTCTAGTAGAAAGCTCTCAGTCTCTTCTGACTCAGTGAGGATATACAAAGAAACAGGAAGACGCAGAAAGTCATATGATTGCGAATTTGAAACCCCGCTTAGTACACGCCGGCCAAGTGAACTGTCATTAGCTGCCGAGAACCACCTAATTTACTTAGAATCAAATAGCCATGGCGTTTAGTTTTCGGGAGATACCTGCCTTACTTCATCTTAAATCACACTTTAGTTTTCTGAATACACGGTTTTAGGATACACTAGCAAATCAGAGTGTGGCACCTAGCATGATTTCAGTCAATACAATGGGTATGTGTTGACCTCTTACAGCATGCAAATCATGTCTCCAGGAGGCTTGAAGCCTCTTAGAAGACATCTCTTTGAGCTTTAGGGGCCGGAGTTCAGCTCCCTGAGGTTTTCCCGCAGCACACATGCAGGCCTGGATTAGATCACCAGTCCTACAAGAAACCAGGCAGTGTAGTTCATGCTGTAATCCCAGCACTCAGGAGGCAAAGGGAGAAGGAACATCATTTCTCACTCCAAACAGACTCTAACTCACCTACAGATACAACTGAAAACCATCTGGCCACCACCAGCTTACATCACACTGCACTCTGGCAGCAAGCAGCCTTCCTTCCTGGTACCAGGTACAGGAAGTGCACACTTTAGACAGAGGGGAAGACAGCTAGAGGGAGAATCCAGGTCTGTCCAGGGAGGGGAAATGGAAAAAAAGAGCTTTGATTTGGAAGGAGTTGGAAGGTCTTAGACATCACAAAATGCATGGTTTCCATTTCTAGAGGGGAGAGCTAAGTCATAGAGTCAGAAAGTTCTGCACAGCATTAAATGTTCTGTGTCCCCTTCTTCAAATGTGGACGGTGACAGTGACACGGCAGAGAAGTATGCTCTGGGAGAGGTCAGGGTTTTGTCACTATTCAACGTTAGCATGGACTTTTGAAAGCCTCGAGAGAAGTAAACATTGCAGCTACAAGATAGTCCCACCCACAGATACATCTCAAAGTAGTGGGGTATATGAGGAATGATGATACAGACAGAGGAACAGGGAAAGACAGAATAAATACCTACAGAGAAACTACCACACACCTGAGTGGAGACCGTGCTTAATTAGGGACAGTAAACACGAAAGGCTCCCCGGCGCACCTGCAGAAGCCAACCGCATGTTGGCTACCGCTGAGAAGCACAAACTGATCAATAATACAAAACAAAAGCTCTCAGGTACACATGTAAACCCATGCATCATTTCAATAAAGTGTGCTGTGTGTGAAGACATTGTTTTTGTTTTTTGTTTTTTGTTTTTTGTTTTTTTCCCCTAGAACAATCATTCTCAGATCAGAGACTAAATCATCTCAACTACATCTTGATTTTTTTTTGGGGGGGGGGGTTGTGGGGTGGGAGAGGAACTCGGCAGGAATTATGAGGCTTAACAGCCGCCTGACAATTAGCATATTATAAATACAAAAATGATATATTAAAGGGAGAGGAGGAAAAAGGGCCAGCATTTTACACCTACCGTAATATAATTCCACTACTTAATGCAAAGTAAGAGGCCTCGGAGTGTTCGAGATGCTCTTGTGTGGCGATATCGCCTCTATCAGTAAATGAGACTATGTGCACAGTACAACGTATAAATAATTCAAGGCCTGAGATGGCAATTATAGAACCATGCACAACTAGCATGAATATTTTATGAAGGCTAAAACAGCCCTCAGAATGAATCATTGGAGAGATGAACAACACACACACACACACACACACACACACACACACACATATATATGCCAGGGAGTTCTGGCCAAACTGTATGTAGACATGGCTTCTCCTTGATCCCTTGGACATCTTTATTTCACACACACACACACACACACACACACACACACACACACACAGCGCTGAGAGCCATGTCCTTCCCATTCAAATTTATTTCTAAAACTCCAAAGGCAGAAGGATAAAGGCAGTATTTGCCAATAAGGTCTGAGAGCTTGAAGCAGGAAGAAAAGCCATTTTAACCCAAATTTATGCAGGAGAATTCCATGTGTGTGTTTTTTAAAAAGCTTCTCCAAGTGGACTCTGCAGAGAAGTACTAAGTTCCACGGCACCAAATGGAACTGAAACCAATGCCTCTTAAGCAAGGACCCATCCGACTTGCAAACATCCTCTGTGTAAATCTACATTTCGTTCTAATTGCCACTGGAGAAATACCTGTAATCTCAGTCTTCATGACATGTATAAGGCAAAACAAATATCTCTGAACCACAAGCCAAAGCAAACAAGTGACTACAGTTAAAGGCACAAGCCAGATGTCATATCCTACTAAGAAATCACAATGTTGAGAGTCCTGGGCTGTTTCTGTCACCATGACTGTGCAAAGTCCTGAGAGGATGGGATGGAAACATACAGATTCATGTCCTGATGTTTGCTACTGCTATCTGAACAGGAGCTAAACGAGATAGTACGCATTTGCTAAACGAGATAGTACGCATTTGCTAAACGAGATAGTACGCATTTGAACTTCACAGAGATTTGGATCCATCTCCCCTCCATCCATTGTCACCTGCCTCTTTCCTAAAACCCTGGATCAAATCTAGGTGCCGAGATGAGCGCACCTTCACTCTGGTCCATCTCAGCTCAAGTCTGGAACTTTAAAGCTGTCACCCATCTCCTTGTCAGGAGAACTCACAAGTTCACGATGCTCTTGGGAGGATTTTGGGCGTTTCTCACCCAATCACAAGAGAAAGAATGACACTTAAGGCATCCTGGTTCTTAGGACAGAAAGGAACCGTGGGGATCATCCAGCCCAACCACCTCATTTTGCAGATTAGAAGATTCTCTGCGGAAAAATATAACAACAGCGATACTACTAATATCCCACTGGCAATTCAGAAGCACTGAGCCATGTAAAATAGTAGGCACAATAATCATACAAAGTGTGATGCCTTAACAGAGCAAAGAAAAATTCAGTCACAAGACCAAATACATAAAATGTAGGTTTTAAATAAGATGGGGTAGAACTTTGAAAGCACTGTCTCCCCACTGCCTCTAATAGATAAGAACTGTGACTGTTCCCATTTTAACATGAGGAAACTAAGGCTTAAGGCTAGCATTACTCCCATCCCAAGGCCCAAGGCCCTTCAAAACTACATCAGAATCCTTTCCTTTAGTCTTAGCTATTGGACCCTTTTCATGGTCATGAACACTGAGCCCTTTCAGTGCACATAAAACCATTGTGTTTTATGGAAGACACGGGAAACACTTGAACCTTCTGTCTTTGTGCCTATCCCTTTGCAGACTTCTGAGAACAAGATTGAAAGGGGTGGGGCTCCTCCAACCTATACCACAAACATTTTAGAAAAATAACATGTTCCAGCATCAAATACTTGGCATTAGCTTATGATTCCATTTAAAAAGTTCCAAACCACTCAAGGTACCTTCTAGACCCAAAGTTCCCGAGGCAACCAGATGCCAAAGGCCCCTACCACTGTAGCGGGAGTTCAGTATCAAGTGCCCTACTCTCCCGTCCTCTGCACTGGATGTTCCTAAATGGAGAATGACATCTGCAAGCCTCCTATGACAATGCTCCAGTTTAATCTACACTAAATTATCCTCTTTGCTAATTATTTTTCAGACTAGTACTCCAAAACGTGCGTGGCCTTAGAGCTCAGGGTCAGAGAGACACACATTGTAGAAGCCTAAGGACCTCAACAAACCAATAGGCTTTGGACATGCAGCTCCTTGAAGTCTCACCCTCTACTGAGCATTTAGCTACTGCACCTATGTTTACTTTAGAGGCTCCTCCTGCCCTTCCCATCCCTGGCTCCAGAAGGCATCAGGAAAAAGAACCTCGGGTAAGCCAATAAAAGCCACTCTCTGGACCTTGGCTCTTTTCTTCCGTGAGGACTCCAGGGAGCTGGAATGTCATTTATTATTTACGTGTACCTGAATGGGTTAATCTTCCCCTTTCCTTATTTTGACAGCAATGTTTATCTTTTGAAAAGACGAGCAGAGCCTCGTTGTGGCACTGGAGTGCTAACTGCTAACACATGGGCTCAGCTCCATCTCGGCAACAATTTCTCTCATACTCGAACAGGCATCCCAGCCAAGATCAACACTGTGGGTTTGATTTTCCTCATCATGAATTGACAGCTTATTTATCTCCACGGAAGAACGTTGTAAGCCCTTTAGGCACCCAGGCAACTTAGAAGGCATTCAGTGGACTGTTCAAAAAAATAGTATCGCTTCATAAAAAAAAATAGACTAAATTATTTTATTACTGTTAGACTGTTCTCTCTTTAAAAAGGCATTTTGGTGACTCTAGCTTATGACAGTAGTTTATAAATACCAGAGAAAGAGAGAGAGAGAGAGAGAGAGAGAGAGAGAGAGAGAGAGAGAGAGAGAGAGAGAGAGAGAGAGAGAGAGAGAGAGAGAGAGAGAGAAGCATCTTTCCAATTGGTATTATGTTTGGATAACCTCTTTGGACCTGTGCTAGACCATAAATACTAAGTTTGGGAACAGTGAGAAACTTCCATGGAGTCTCTTTCTACTCATGCTCGGGAAGCTTCATTAGAATAGTTAGGAAAGCAGTTGTTTCTGTCTGCTGTACCTTACTTTGGAAATAATGGTTCCTGATAATGTCTGTAAGGCCAACATAAAATAGAACAGCAACTCCGGACCCTCACTGGAACAGGGCATATAACCCAAAGAGATTTAGCTTATGGGACCCAAACTGAGCCCAACCTGCAGGTTCTCTCATACACAGAAAGCTAGCCAAGGCTCACAGGGGAAGTTTAAGCTGATTTGCTTGTAGAAGATGACCCAGAAAACATTCACAAATTGAAATCTGCAAATAAAGAAGGTTGTTGTTGTTGTTGCTGTTGTCGTTTGTTGTTGATGTTGTTGTTAAAGTTATTTTCAACTAATAGCTGTGAGAAACCCGAACCTCTCTGGGTTTTGAAAGATTTGCCAAAAACCAAAGATCTCAAGGATTGGCCAAGGGATACCGATTAAAGCACATAGTCTGTGACCCTCCAAACTCAAGGTCCATTTCTCTGAGAGCTATCTCCAACCAAGACACTGGTTTCTGGCATTCATGTCACATAACAGCAAAACAAACTTGGGACTGTATTCTATCACAGTGAGCACTGTATCTCACCTGACCCCCCTTTTCTCTGTTCCTACAGTCTCCTGCGGACAGGGGTCTCGTGGGTCCCTTCCCTGCCCGCATTTTTCAAGCAGAGAAATGAAGCTTCACATTCTTCCTAGATCATATATTTCTGCTTTCACTACTTTGAGCAGATTCACATATTCTTCAAGTAGAGTAGACAGGAAGAGAAAAATCTCCATCTCATGGCGGCAGACAGTCCAACACCGGGTTTTCTTCTGCCCGTCCACATCTCTTCACTCACTCTTTCCTGGTGCCTGCCTGCTATCCACTCTGCCCAACTTAGCATCAGATCTGTCCCCATCTGCTGACTAGATGTTTTGTGCATGGATGTCTAGAAGAGGGTAGCTGGCACTTCTGTGCTATCAGTAATCACAATGGGACGTGTGAAGCCTGGAGGTACCTATGTGACTCTGCTGTGGACAGCTGTCCCTCAGTTGTACACAGTGTGTCTAAAGCATGTTAGCTCAAGGAGAATGCCAAAGTCAGACAGGTGTGGCCAGGAAGCTGGTAAGGCCAAGTTCAAGTGGAAATACTCTTGTATCTGGTGAATGGTAGGGGTGGGTGGTGGGGGAACACCAATATCACAAGAGCCCACAGAAAGAAGTTATACCGAAGGGAATATTATATGGAAGACAACATGGAGAACCAAAACAAAATGTTCTAACTTCCCTGGAGCCTTCATTAGAGGGTCTGAATAAGTACCCACTCTTAACTTACTGGGATGCCCCTTAAAGAGTTAAATGATGGAAAGATAGAATATCCACTGGGACCCACACTGGAACGTAGGGCCCTTGCAGACTGGTATTCCTCTGCTCTGCCTTCGGCATCCCACACTCACTCCCAAGGGCTCTACACAGAACCACCTAGAAAACAGCCACTTCGGAACTGTGGGGAAGCATCTGAATGATGGGCAAATGAGGGGATCTGCTGGGAATGAGAGGGAAAGAAATTCCAGAGGATGTCCTGTCAGTTTGCCCACAGAGATGATTAGCCCACTCTGTCTACACACACGCGCTCGCCCGTTCCCACACTCCTGCCCAGCATGGCTTTAACATATGTACATATTTGTTCAGTGGGATCCTTCAAAAGTCTTCCCCTTCAGAGTCCTTTGCAAATATTCCTCAAACACGACGCAGATCAAAATGGAATATACAAAGTCAGGTAATGTCCCCGGCACCAAATTAAAAGAGCTAACTGGCCAACAGATGGCAGCTTAGACAAATCACTTGCTGATGTAAATAAGGCCTGCGGTCGGCTCGGCTGCGCGCATTTTTCTAGACAGAAGTTGACTGCTAAAACGAAGTCAGCTTCAGAGCCCAGTTGTTTGTACAGCGAATGGGGAAATTACAAAACACACACACACACACACACACACACACACACACACACACACAAATGCCTCCTTTGTTCCTGGAACCCGGGGTGAGTCACAGGCATGGGCATCCCCGGGTCTTCTGATTTTAAATGACTAAGGTGGAAGTGTCACTCACCCGAGAGGTTATTGATTAAAATAAAGAACAGGAAGGTTTTTCTGCACGAACCTCACTTCTGTCATTGATGTTACATCATTTAGATACTGAAAGGAAAGAAAAAGGGGTGGGGGGGAAAAAGAGCCAGAGAAGAGAGGACGGTTCAGACCAGACTGGGAATTAATAACACAAAGAAGCTTTCTGGCCTGAGGGCAGAGGCAGAGATTGGCATTATTTTACATTAGAAACACTTCGTATTCAAAACGGTAATTGATAGCTGTGCTGTGTTGGGGAGGGAAAGAGCCACTCACGTTGGAGCGGGCTGCCCTGCCAATCAAACCCAACCTTTCTTTGAATGAATAAAAGCTTCATTGCCCTATTATGCTGATACAGTCAGACAGGTCTAAAGTAGCCTGTTTGTCAAGTTTATGCCCACTGCCCCAAGCTACCTCTATTTTGAAGCTTAAATACTCCCCTGAAAATCAGCCCTGATTTAGGCTACTGCTCTCCTTCTGACTAACACAGTATCAATTTTACCCTGAGCTGGTCCCAGATGGGGGTTGACAGGGCCTCTCTCCTCCTCAGTTTTAATACAAGGAGGGAATTTGGCTGCCTTTTGTCTAGCAGCCCCGGCGCTTAAATGTTCTGCAGACTTCCCTCTCCCCCCAACCCCCATGCTGCTGACTGGCTGAAGCCTGCAGGTGTTTGCCAGGTTCTGTATTCCCAGATCTGCATGAAGTCAGGCATCAGGAGGAGTCTCCCCTTGTCTTCTCTTGTCATTAGGGATTTGGGCTAAATAGACCAAACCTGGCTTGCTAGTAAGCGATCGATGGAAACTGAACGCCCTGGGTGGGGAGATATTTTTGCTTCCTTCGGCCCAATCTTTCAAGTACCTGCGGCAGCACGTAAGTGATCTCGGCTCCCTAGGGACACAGAGGTGGCCCCAGCATCCTCTGGTACCAGCGACACATGACGACAGACTTTGGACACTGGGGGCAGCAAGAGCTCAAAGCTGGAAAGGAAGAAATCCTCTCCACCTGTCTCCACAGGCCCCACATGCCCGTGTCTCCCTGACTCCCTGGTCGCTTCTGCTTAAAAATGCATGCCACAGAACGGCATTGTGTTTGCAAAGACAGGGTCCTGGGTAACAATGAACATGCAATTGGGCTTGGAATAGATTTATCAGGCTTCAAGGATTATTGTTTGCTGAAGGATGGTACACACATTACTATTTCACAGTTCAGCTATGACATTATTAACCTACTGTGCAAGGATTTTATTGCCAGATTGGTCCATTTATCAAAAATAAGAGAAACTCAGAACCCTATAAGGAAGTTAACATTTCAAGCAGGCTTGGTTTTCACTTGACACCATTAATCCATCTATTTACACCAGAGCAAGAAATGCTCATTTAGTTACGTCTCTTCGTTTGGAGTAAAAAGTCACAAGACAATACTGGATGCAGGCACACAGATGTCATGCTCACTGTCACAGGAGTGAGTGGTTTCCCCCCTAAAACAAGTTGGAGTCCCTAGAGCCCGCCGCATAGTTTGGATTGCAATAAGCCAGGAGCTTTGGACTCAGCATTCCACAATGAGTTCACTCCAAGTATCTGAACATTTAAATGTGAAAGCTGGAAAAGAGATGTGTGGAGAGACGTGGGCTCTTTCATTATTGCCTGACAATACAAGATGAAAAATACATAAAGTTTTGTAAAGGAAAAGGGAAAAAAAAATCTGTCTGCCCCGATGTCAGCCACGCACCCTTCTAATAAAAAGGGACAGGAAAGGAATACACACAACTCAATAATTCATAGAGAAACGATTGAATTTTGGACTGTGGAGATAGTGGTCCTCTGACACAGCTTCTCTACTAAGAGGTCTCGCCAGCATAGGGATATCCATGGAGAAAGGCAGGTGGTTGTGTTACATACTCTCAAGTGCCTAGTGGTACACATAAGTACACTGTGAAAGATGTCACAGACCCCACTGCTTCTGTATAGCTCTTCATGACTGTTAAGAACTTACTCATCCTAAGGGTCACGGCACAGACCGTTAAAGAGAATCCAGCTCAGTCTGCATGTCTTTGCTTTCTCCTTTCTTCCTTCATTATTGTTGCTATAATTTACGGCAGGGAGGGCAGTCCTCTATGTCGTTCAGTATCTGTAATGACCACTGTGGATTTCATCAGTCATTATTCTCCTTCGGAGAATGTGAGTGATGTTGGAAAAGGGAAAAAAAAAGATAAATGTGTGTAATATGTATATATGTGGGCACATGTGTATATACACAGAGATGCACAGAAAGAGGAGATGTGTATCCATGAGTGTGTAATATGTATATGTGTGGACACATGTGTATATACACAGAGATACACAGAAAGAGGAGATGTGTATCCATGAGAATGGGACATTTGTTTTTAACATATTCTGGGTACATGCACATATGAGATCCATGAAAGGGTGAATTCCTGTTTTTCTTATACCTTTTAAGTTTTATGCACATTTACCTGAACCTGCACACATATCTCAGCAGAAATAAAACACAAGCTCAGGAAATGTGGGCAGTTGACAAAAAAAAAAAAAAAAGAAAGGAAAAAAAATGGCATGCTGAGTACTCCTGATCTAAAAGGCACAGGCAGTGCTCTGGGAGTTGGCAGCATTCCTTAGACGGTTCCCATCCACCACTCCCAAGAGCTGTGCACGCTGTCCCACAAGCGCCAAAGTCTGTAATCCCTCTGACAATCCTAGAACAGTCTTGAACCCCATTTTATGCCTGGGAAAGCCAAGGCTTTGGCAAGACATGTGGCTTTCTCGGGTAAGGCAGCTGATAAGCTAAGGATTGGGATTCCTCTGATTCCACAGCCTGTGCGCTCATCTATGGCTTCTGCCATGCGCACGCCTCTCAAACACCATGCAAGGACCCAGTACAGGAAAAGGAAGATCTGGCTCTTCATTGCAGGTGTTCACAGGTACTTCCACAACTGAAAAGGCATAAATCCGTGATCTCTCCAGGAGGAAAACCTAGGGAGCATGTGGTGGTCTCACTGGGGACTTGAGACCCAGGCATCTTCTTGCTATCTTTACTTTCCCTTGCACGCATACCCCATCTCTTCTTCTAGCATCCTCCCACTCAGAAGTGAGCAAGACCCCAGCGCGTCTTTGAGTGACATGATACTGTTACTTGCTGACGTTTCCTCTCCCGAAACTCTCAATAGCTGCTGTTGTGTTTCCAGATGTTATGTTGTGTCCAGATGTTAACTCCGGTTCAAAGAAGAAAGTGGTTCCAAGGCAGGAAAACGGGCAGGGCCAGCCTTGCCATTCGCTAAGTCACTTCTGAGCAGCAGAATCAGCAAAGGGTGAAAAGCCAGCCAGATAACAGGTTATTCCCCTCCTACTGTGTATCTGGTTCTGCCTCTTTGGCAACTGAGAAATATGAGTCCAGTGAGTTCTTTAAACACTTTCAATAAACTTCTCAAATTATTTTTATCTCTATTCTCTTATCTGTCTATTGAAGATAAAGCATTCAACAAGTGCATATTTAGCACAAACTACTTGCCAAGCACTCTGCTTGGTGCTGGAGATATTAATTTGGTGAGGATATCAGGTGGGGTGGAGTGTGAGACGGTCTAATGCAGCCAGAGCTGGCCTCGAGCTCTTAATCATTCTTTCTGCCTCTCCCTCCCAGGTGCTCTGCCTGCATATGCTTGCATTTGTGTGTGCTTGCCTGCCTGTGTCCGTGTCTCTGTGCCGTGTGTGTGTGTGTGTGTGTGTGTGTGTGTGTGTGTATGTTAAGGAAACAAAGGTGATCTCCTTTGAGTGGAGGAAAGACAGACATTCAGCTAGAGTGCTGAGGAAGAATGCTCTTCCGGAGAAGGAAGAGCAGAAGGGAACTGTCCTAGAGGCACAGCCAGCCAACCTAGAGGGGAAAAGAGATCATAAATCCATCAGAGAAATATAGTAACGGAGTTAAATTTGGGTTAGAGATGTGGCAGAGAACTTATCTGTCATATGCAAGGCTTGGGGCTTGATCAATCATCACCACACACACACACACACACACACACACACACACACACACACACACACAGAGACAGAGAGAGAGAGAGAGAGAGAGAGAGAGAGAGAGAGAGAGAGAGAGTTCATCTCTGACTGAATTCTAAGCATTAATGGGAACAATAGTAGCAATTACATAATTACTACTATATTAATTGTTTCCTACATACAGGGAATATTTTAACAGTTTATAACAATCCATTAATTACTATCTACTAAAAGGCCTTATTATCCATAAGGTTTAGAAACTAGACTCAGATTTTAGAAGTGGACTGCTATCATAGAGAAACTGAGTTTGGCTCCTAACATGAAAGCTGGGCAGCTTACAATTGTCTTTACCTCCAGCTCCAGATGAGCCAAAGCTGAAGGCTTTGGTAAGTGTCCACATTCATATGCACCTACTGCACACACACAGACACACACACACACACACACACAGACACACACACACACACACACACACACACACACACGAATATAAAAAACTGAGTCCCAGCTACTCAGTAGGAGAGTGGGGATCCAGACACAGTGGCCTCGCCCTAGGTCATCACCTCCACAGGATGCTGTTCGTCTCTCTCATGAATCCTGGTGTTTGGGGGAGGAGAGAAGAAGGTAGAGGTGCGTCAGATAAAGCTAGCTGGGGTGGCTGGAGGCCAGCCCTGTGCCTCCACTGGGGATGTTAAGGAGTGGTGAGCCAGAACTGATCATGAAGGCACTCAAGCTTCGAAGTTGACCCGCAAGTGACAGGTGGACACAGACCTCCGGCTGCCCTGTACAGACATAGTAAATCAGGGCCACATAAAAGCAAGAGGGGACTGTTGGGTTCATAGCCGCCATTGGGAGAATGAGTAAGATGAGGGGATCGAGGAGAGAGAGAGAACTGAATCCAAAATAAGTGGTAAAACAGGCTAGATACAGGCGACACTCAAGGTCTGAGCTGACCAAGCTGGCTGGATGGTGGAGTTTGGATCAGCTAAATGAGACACCCGTCCAGGCACATGTGAAGAACAGAAACCGGCATAGGCAAACATCATGTGAACTGGGGCTTACTACGCCTCTGCAATGGGACGGGCTCTCCGTTCACTTGTGCCCATCAAATTTTCATACCTGCTCAGTGGGAGGATTCTGGCTTTCTTACTGAAGCAGACACAGGGCATGAAATCCTGAGCAATTCCTGTGAATGTTGCGTGTCTGTAAGGCAGAGCTGGGAGTTGAACCCAGTCTGCTCTGCCTATAAGCCCAAGGGCTCCAGTATTACTCTCTGCTTTGGTATTTTACATCTTTAGTTTTCTGTTCTCAGTATAGCAAAATGTTAAGTCACATGCCACTGACTGGGGTGAGTCTCCTACACAGCATGTTGATTGAAACTTCTTCTCCACCTGTACCCTCGCCATGACTCCCCCGACCCCGCTCCAAGCACTGTTGGAAGGAGCCGGTTCCCAGGCAGGGAGGAGGAAGGGGCCTGGGCTTGTTGGCCATGTGCCACACCCTATGGGTGTGAAGGGAAGGCTGCCATGTCCAATTCTCTCATCCCAACCCTTAAAAGAGACCCAGCGAACGCCTGATGCCCTACATCATTGTCAGGGATACAACCGTCCCCTACGTTGCCTACCAAAAGAGAAGCCACATCTTGAAGTGGCTTCTGTCACCCACAAATCACACCGGGAAAAGTAGTGTGGACTAACGGCTACACCACAAGGTTTAGAAAGCTAACAGACGTTGACTGCGTTGGCAGATCAAGGGCTGGTCTGAAGCCAAGTGGCTCAGTGTCTTCCAGCAATTGCCATCAATAACTGACAGATCTCATGCTATGTCTGAAGCCTAACACTCCAAGATGGATGGATGGGCATTCGCTCTGCATTGCTCTCTCTGGGTCCAAAAAAAAAAAAAAAAAAAAAAAGTCACAGCTTCATTCAGGCCTTCCATTAAAGCTTCTCTCTGCAGACTCATGGGTACGAGAGGGTTATCGTCCCGGAGAACTCAATCCCAGAGTGTTTGTCTTCAACCGATTGAAACGAAGGGGTGTTTCTAGTTCTCTTTCAAAAATAAGAAGGATTTCATCTTGTCCTAATATCCACTTAAGACATTGTTCCTTCACAGTCAGAAAACTGAGTTTGGGACAATTCTAACCACTTGGACAAAATGAATGTGTGGGAGGAAGGTACACATGTCGGGTGTGTGTGTGTGTGTGTGTGTGTGTGTGTGTGTGTGTGTGTGTGCAGACTCCTCACATGATTCCTTTGAGTCAGGGTCTCTCTGTGAACCCGGAGTGGGGCTGTGGGCCAGTGAGCTCCAGTGAGCCTCATGACTCTTGTGCAGACAGCCCCAGGCTTCCAGGGGGGCCCTCACGCCCACTGAGCTGTCTCCCCAGCCCCAAGGATAGAATGTTTACAATTACAAAACACAGACAAGATAACAAGCCTCTTGGCAAAAGCAAATTTGGTATTAACACCAAGGGGCAGAGAGAGAGAGAGGCAGACAGACAGAAAGACAGACACACACACACACACACACACACACACACACACACACAGACACACACACACACACACACAGAGAGAGAGAGAGAGAGAGAGAGAGAGAGAGAGAGAGAGAGAGAGAGAGAGAAAGCACAGGAGAGGGCAGGTGCTCATCGTAGGCACAGAAACCTAGATCTCTCACAGATCCCAGTTTCAAATGTTCCCTTTCTTTCTGGCACAAGGACCTCAAAAATCAAGTTGGTTCTTAATGAATTCTTTTTCCGTGAAAGAGCAAGTGTTAGGCTGCTATTCTTAAAACTTGTGTTAGAAGACTTCTAAGAACATTTGCGGTATTTCGATTTGAGAAATATTCCCAAGGCTTAGCCTGTACAGAGAGAGCTTCACTAATAACATACACCGTCTCTGACCCTAGAAGCACCTCCTGCCAGAATTATACAGCTGAACTACGTGAGAGTCTCAAAACAGGTTCCAGTATTTCTGTCATCCTCTGATTGGACCTATGGTCTCCGTGCCTGTAATGCAAGCTGCACTGTCCCCAGACTAGAATTAATAAACTTTGTGCTAAAAAGCTCCACTCCAGAGCACCCTGTTTATCAAAAGTGATTATTACCCATTTGTATATGCATCACCTTAGATTGTTGTCCTTATCAGTTTTTTCCAGAATATTCTTAAGAAAAGCATGTGGTTGATGGATAGTTTCAAATAGAAGCACTCTTGGCAGATTCTCCAAGTCTTCCCGGTAAATTGCTCTACACATGGAGACTCTGTTTACACATCTCTATTTATTTCCCCTCCAACTCAGCATCCTGAAATGATTGCTACAGCTTTTATATATATATATATATATATATATATATATATATATATATATATATCACCTAGTAGGATTCGCTTCAGTGGGAAATCTGGTTTTGAAACAATACATTGAACGAATTTGCCGTTCCTGATTCAGACAAGAAGAAACACTAACCTTGAGCTCTAAAAAGTTTGCCAACAAATTTCCTGCAGCCCAGGTGAGGCCTGATTTCTGCGTTGCCTCCATCAGAATCACAAAATTCCACTGATTAACCTTGCAGCCTGGCGCTCTGTTTCCAGGGGAAACAGAAGAGAGGTCGTTTCCTCTGCTTCTGTCTGTAGATCAGACAGACCACAGGGAGGAGTGCTGGCAGGTAAGGGCTCTGCAAAAGTCACATGCTTTTGTCATCCGTATCTTACAAATTATTTATTTGATCACAAAAGACAGCTGCAAAAAGCAGTGCATATTGGCAGGTACTGTGGCTAGGTTCTTTTTCCTTTATTCACAGCTGGTAAGGAAATTAAGGAGACTTAAAATTCACTCATTTCTCTCTCTCTCTCTCTCTCTCTCTCTCTCTCTCGTGTGTGTGTGTGTGTGTGTGTGTGTGTGTGTGTGTGTAGAATGTGGATTCAATGCAAGAGTTAAAATAAATAAAAAAAAAATCAGAGTATTGACTATGGCCAGGGTGTATGATGGGTAATAAAATGTAACTGGGCCAGATTGTTCTCAGAGAAAGTCTGGTGCATTCCTAAGAGGCCGGAATGTGAGCACATCTCAGTAATAAATCTACAGAGCTGTAGCGAGCTTCCCCACTCGATAGGCTGGAATTTGTTCGGTGAGTTGGCAAGAAAACAATTCCTAAAACTATACCTCTCCAGTGTAAAACACAGACGTCCACCGGACCCTAGTAAAACTGGCAAATTATAATGAAGGACTGGAGAGCTGTTTCTGATATATTTTCAATAGAAGAGAAAAGTCTGCAGTTGGAAAATAAATACCCAAGAGAGTCTGATATGTGTCTCTCTATATGAATGTCCTCTTGGGGGTCCCTGCCAGTCCTCTTTCGTCTCCTTCCTCATCCCTCCCATAATGAAGTCCTCCCCGGGCCTCCACTACCATAGGAATGCCCACTCCCACTTCCAGCTGTGGGTCTCCTCCTCCTCCCTCTCTACTAGAGTCTCCTCTTATTGCTTGTGGTAAATGTAGCATCCTTCGACTCACATGGCAAGAGCTTGCCCCCCCCCCCTGTCTCTGCTCAGGTACACTGAATACCTCTCGGCTCCTTTTTCTCAATCTCTCCCACAACTCTAGTTATCACATTTCCTCTGATAGGACTAAGGGTCTTTCCTCCAGGATGTATCCCACTGAGAAACCCCTACTCATACTGCCTACTCAAACTAATCCTGTGTCCCATAATCTCAAACACCACCAGCATTCTGAAATGTCAACTACAACACTTGATACTTCTAGACACCAGAAGCATTCAACAGAAGTGGTCCTGGGGTAGGGGGTGGGGGTGGGGGTGGGGGTGGGGAGAAGGATTCTCTAAAATCCTTCTAAGAATGGATTTTTAACTGGACCTTTTATGAAGATATTCATATTGTCTTGCTTGGGGTTAGTTTTTTCTTCAGATCTATTTGTGTTATTTTTAATTATGTGTTCATATAGTCGTGGTTATGTGCATGGAACTGCAGGTGCCTTTGGCGTCTAGAAGATCAGATCAGGTGGAGTTGCGGTTCCAAGCCATGGCGACCCATTCAAGGTGGGTCCTGGAAACCAAAACCGCTCCCTTGATGAGAGAAAAACAGGATCTTAGCTGAGGAGCCTTATCTCCAGGTCCCACTGAGGTTAACATTTAAAAAAAACAATCCTTACAAGTCCTACAAGTCTCTAACACCTAACTTTGTACACCACAGAGACATCTAAAGAGAGAAGTATGGATGTCAGACATGAACTGGAGGCTTCGGAAGAAATGGTGCTGAGGGAATTAGGACGTTGAGCCAAGGCGGGGGTGGGGTGGGGTGGGGGTGGGAGGGCAGACTTCATCCGTTGCTTGTCTAAATCACTCCTGAGGCTGTGCAACTGAGGAGTTACGGAAGGAAGACCTTAACAACTGTCTTTCAGATATTCCATTTTGCCAATAAGACCCAGAGCACTTAAGAGAACTTGTAAGAAGATAAAATAAGCAAAACCAGGAACCCCAGAGTCCCCATTCCCACCTCTCTGGTCCTCGCCCATCACTGTTTATGATCCTGTCCTCTCCTCCTAAACCCTACAATGAATTAAACAAAGCTATATGTGCAAAGCCAAAGGCGCCAAAGGACATTCACAAAGAAGCAGGCAATTCTGGGTTTATTTTTTTTCCTCTAAATGTTTATTAGTTGTTTGCTTGAGGAGCCAACCCAAAGCCTCACACGTTCTAGGCAAGGGCTGTGCACTGAGCCACAGTCCCAAGACTTAAAATATTTTGAGATCTCTCACTTATGAAATTCTGCCACAACATCTTAATTCAATAGCCATAATTTCTTACGAGGAAAGTCAAAGATGATCTACATTCCCTAACTCACTAAATAATAATAATACTAATACTAACAACAACAACAACAACAACAACAACAACAACCCCCTCCCTGGCAGTTAACACACAGCCATTGGCCTCTCCCACACAGCCAGGCTCCGCAACCTTCTTACCAGGCCTGTTCATTTTTCATGATTTGATTCTTTCCCTATCCAAACCACTGGGTGCCGGAACTTTATCTCACGCCCCTCCGCCATTTCTCCTTCATCGTTACAAATGGCGATGCGATCTGAGCTCTCGGTTGGCATGATGTCCTCCGGGTTACTGTGTATTCAGTATGTCTACTTATGCTTTTCACTTCGTCTGTGGCCTCTGTTTTCCATCCCTCCTTCCCCTGCTGTGAAGCCTGGTGTCAAATACCTAAGAGAGTTGTACATCCTGCATCTGAGAGCCTCTCCTCTCCCCTTTGGCTGAAGACAGCTCCCTCCTTGGGGTGCAGCTTTTCTGCTTCACATTTTTAAATAAAGCTTAATGGGCACTGACGGTATCAGTCTTACCCCCTTTTGGCCAAATCTTCATGCCACAGTTTCCCAGCTCAATATAATCGTTCTTGGGACTGTATTCTCAGCTAACATCTCTCTTGTGGTGGTCTTTCAGCATCTTGCCACGGCCGAGAGCGGTAAAAAACAAAACACCTTAACTCTTGAACACACGAGACAGACTTCCGATTATTCGGGAAGCCAATCCACCAGCCAGAGAGCTGCTTTAGTTCCTCTGACACTAAAGCATCCCCACATAGTCTAAAATCGGGGGACACTAAAGCTTCCTCTCGTGGGTCCCTGCTATCGAGTGCTATTTATTTGGTCTCTATTTGAATACAACCTTGTTCTCGTGCGGGGTGTGGCATTCTGTTCAACTCCCTGTCTCTCTCCTATCTGCTTCACTGTACGTTATTGGTTTGGATATATCACATCTGTGTCCTGCCGGCATCTATGGTTAGACACCTGGGTGTGGGGGCTTCTGAGCATTCACTTCCAGGAGGAGCAGGCTGGAAAGCAGCACACTGCCCCATGGTAGGGAAGGCCCTGTCCTTTTTTGATTGGCATGGGACACGCATGTTCCCGCCCATCTTCACTTCCCTGAAAGCACAAAGCAGTTCTCCCATGCAGCTCCCCATTCCTTCTTCCAGGGTGGACGTGAACTCGGGGTTAAAGTCCTGTCAGTCAGGGCTATCACAGACCCAGGCTTCAGCTCTCTCTCTCTCTCTCTCTCTCTCTCTCTCTCTCTCTCTCTCTCTCTCTCTCTGGTGTGTGTGTGTGTGTGTGTGTGTGTGTGTGTGTGTGTGCATATGCTTCTGTTTATGCTACATATGCATCTGTGGTGTGTGTTGATATATGTGTGCATACAGTGTGTGCACACGAGGTAATTAGCCACCCCTTGGCTCGGCCAGTTCTTCTTGGCAACGGGATGAATCCTCAACTCTCCTTGCAAATGCTATGGACTCAGGACTTCCTTTTTCATTCTTCTGATCTCAAGGAAAAGCAAAGGAAGCAGAGATCAAAACTGGCTCTTTCTCTCTCTCTCTTTTTTTTTACTATGATTAATTCATTAATTTGTTTGTGTCTGCCAACTGGCTAGGGTTCATCCAAGAGATGCATTTCCTGTCTACATCCGAGCTTTCGTGGACTCTATCACCAGTTAGTGGGAAGGCTGGATAACAAACTGGGGCTCCTCACCCTCTGTCTCCACCCCTACCCCACCCACAAACCCATGTGTCCTCAAATGCACATGTACAGGCTGGATATCCCGGAATCCAGCTCTTTCTCCTGCATCTGACTGATCATCTCCTGCATCAGTACACGTGTTATTGCACCATTTCACGGGTGAGATGGGAAAAGTTGGAGTCAAGAAATCAACATGCCACTTAGGAAAGGGTAGGCAGCTTTGGGGTCTGCGTATGTGACTCATAGACAAACTCAAAACACACATTTCTTATCATAAACGAATTTTTCTGACGAGATGATGGAGGGGAGGCAGGAAGGACGAGAGAAGGCAAGTCTGGAGATAACACCGCAAAGGCTGGCAAGGTGGCTCAGAAGACCCAGGCAGCGCCCACCACGGGTGGGGAGAACCCGCTCCTGCGAGCTATCCTCTGACCTCCACAATGAAATGCACTCGCGTGCACACACATGGATAAAAGCACACACACAATGTAATTGGTTTTTTGTTTTGTTTTGTTTTTAAAGTGCAATGGAAGAAGGGAGGGAGGGACGAAGGGAGGGAGGGAAGGAAAGAGGGAGGGAGGAAAGGAGGGAGGGAGGGGGAGGAAAGGAAAGAAGAAACTTGATTTCTCTTCTTATTCCTTACTGTCCTTTCACAGCAAGACTTGCTGATTTTTTTTTCCTCTTCACTCATCCCAGGCCCCTTTCCCTCCCCCACTTTGGTCTGCACATGAGCTACTTCCGGTGGCTTCGTTTCCACCGGCCTGACACGTGCTCCCCGGCTGATCCTTACACACCCACTTTACATCCCGAGATATTTACCCTGACTACTACGGCACAGTCATTTTCATTAGTCCTCCTCCGTAACCCAGCTCCCCCTGCCCCAGCCCCCCCCACCCCCACCCCCATCCCTTCTGACATGGAGAAGGCCTGACTGCTTTGGATATCCACCTGTCAAAATAGACTAAAAAAAAAAAAATGTTTTTATCGTTACATTGTTTATGAGAAACGAGCGGCCTCCTCAAGCACCAAGTCCGAATTTATATTCAATTTGGGGACTATACATTAGTAAGCCCTTTCCTTCTCACTCCCTGGTTATAAAAGTCTCACTCTAGGCCGTGCTTGGCTGAGATTAGGAGAGAAGCCATTCCTTGTAAATCAGTGTAATCTTCACAACAGGACACCGCAGTATTGAGAACTCCTCTCTGTGCTGTGCATTTTCAATTACATTACATGTTTCTACTTAGTAAGCCAGCTTAATTCCAAGAGATGTCACAATATTAGAACATGGCCCCGTTGGAAAAGGGGACAATCTCACGTCTCTTGTAAGTTGTTTAGCCTTTGGCATTATAAATCCCCCCCCCCCGAGAAACACACGGGAAATCCCTGCGCCTTGCTTTTAATATGTCTTTAGATTTATTACATGAGGAACCTGCTCACTTAATCCTAGGCTGAGGCCAAGGTTCATCCGCCTTCCAACAGAGGATCTGAAAAGTGGGGGGGAGGGGGGACCAGAAATCACAAAATCAGGCGGGGAAAGGATGCTTCAAACTTAAAATGCTTCTGCAAGTGCATTCTCCACCAGAAAGACGAGGGGTGGCGGCGGAGGCTCTAAACGACTCTGCATAAATCCAGCCCCATCTATCTCGGGCTTTATTCCTGGACGGTTGAACGGGGCCAGCGGTCAGGGCAGAGGCTGAAGGGCCCTTTGGGGACCAAATTACTGCTTCCAAATGAGTCTGTGTTCCAGGTGTAGGGCAATATTATCTGAGAAATTTCCAGAGATTTGTTATTCTTCAAAGAACTCTGGGGGAGCATTTTTAAATGATGGAAGATTGTGTCTTTCTTTTTAAGAAAGAGGGGGACTTGACTTTAAATATATTTTAAGGAATGTATTTTTTGGCCAAAATATACATCCTAGAATGACTAAAGGAAAAAAATGTCAGTAAAATTTTTTAAAAAAATTATCATTCCATTTAAATTGAGTGTCTCTCTGGCCAGGGTGACAAAGCCCACGGAGTGCTTCTGGTACAATGAAGCCGTGTGCACAACCCCGCTGGAAGATTAGAAGGTGGGAGAATAGGCAATCAGGATCAAATCTGGTTTCTAATTTTTGCAAGTCCAAATTCGAGGAAAGGCAGCTGATGTTTTGCTTTTCTGTTAGTGTTTGATATCCCCTGTGTTCACAAACTAAGGACAGGGAAATAAAGGAGAAAGTCCCCACAGTACCTAATATCAATTCAACACCTTTGTCCTGTCAACGTTTCTTTTTCTTTTGTTCTCATGCAGAGCCTTGACGTTGTCCTGGGTTAAGTCCTGAGTTAAGTCATAGCAAGAGGTGACTCTCAGATCCCAAGGTAAAAGGTGCTGTGACGCCTCCCTTTCTCTGGCTATTTGGAGCATCGGGACACAGCGGCATTATTATCTGCATCCCACTTCGGCATCACCCCTTCCGTGTGCTTACAGACAGGATTAGTTGCTCTTTCAACAACTCATGAACAGCAGGGAAAGGGGGAGAGAGAACATGGGGATTCAGTCACTTGTTGTCACACGGGAGGTCATCTAACTCCCCTGCTCACCATTCCCCTGTATGCCAGTAGGAGCTCACACCTGCCCTCCACATTTCCATGAACCTTCCCAGCAGTCAGATGGGCAGAGCACGAAGACACACACGTCTCTTCCCATCTCTAAGTCACAATTCCTCCCCTTAGGCCCAGTAGGGTTAGATATATTTCAGACACTGGAATTCCTTACAGTTTGGAAAGATGATGTGTTACATACGTATGTATTTGGCATACATTACATGACATTACATTACATTACATGACATAACATCTCATCTGTAAAAACGCATAAATCTAAACATTAAAAAGGACAAAGATCTCACAAAAGGCCAAATCTCCTTTAACGTGCTGGAGATATAGAAAAGTAGGCGAGATATCGAGTCCTCTTGTGATTCGTTGAGCCTTCACTGGGCAGAATTTTCTGCCTGTACTTTAGATACAGAAGCATAAAATTGGAACTCGATGACATTGATATTAGTTAGCTAATAGTAACTGCTATTTACCGAGTATTACTATGTGCCCTAAGGGTTATAAATGTATGTATTATTTTGTTTAATATCCAAGCATCAGACAAAACCTTCAGAAGGAAACCCAGATGTTAACGAATGCATGTCCACTGCTCAGGTCACTGAAGAAGAAGGAGTGTCCTCCTCAGAGGCCTTCCCTGGGCCAGCTTCTTCCTGAGGTGAGAAGTTAAGCTGTTGTCGTGGAGGAAGCTACCCAGCCAGCTGAGAGTCTGAGGACAAGTGGGCAGAAGCCCCACCTGGGATCCCTTGAGATAGACGTGGAAACCGTTCTTCACCGCACACACACCTCCAAAGCCCGGTCTCCCTAGCCAGCTGCTGAGGGCAGCTTCCAAGTCCTAAAAATACAGGCCTGGCATCAGCCAACTCATACTTTAGAACTACTGACACACACACAAACACATTTCTTCTCCTGAAATGTGTTCTGAGTGGTACAGAGGAAGAGAGGATGAGGAGTTTATAAAAGGTGGAAAAGAAATTAGGGATTTCAGTCTCTTCTGCACAATGGTGAAGAGAGAGAAAAACAATCCAATGAAAGGATACAGACCGTTAACCCTTCGCAGCAGATACGTTTCTAATCGCTTTCAACCAAAGTAGAATCTGCCTAATCGCTTGAGGAAAAAAAAAAAAAGAGTTTGCCAGGCACTGGTGTCACCAATGTGGACGCCAGATCTCAGAACTGTCCATGAATTCTCTCCTGTTGGGGGCATGACTCTAATAACAAAGGGTGTGACTTGTTTCCCTTCATCCCCAGGAATCAGAAGTTTTGTTTTGTTTCTTGCCTTGACTTGGTTTTCACATACCATCCTCAAAGACTGAGCAACTCAAAAAATAGTTTACTCAACAAAAATATATAACAGCTGCCATTTTTGAAGACTCAGAATGTACCATGTGTGGGCTGAATTTTTTTTATGTATAATTCTCTCATTTTGTCTTGTTTTAGGGGGTTTGGGACTGCCCACAGTTTCCTGAGGAAGAAGCCAAAGCTTAAGGAGCTTAAGTAATTTGCTCAAGACCACACAGCTAAGTGACAGAGGCCGGGATGCCAACTGTGGGATTTCCGGGTGCCTGCTTCCCTGATGTTATGCATGTGTGCTGTGCCCCTTTACACACAGGGGGGTGGTGCTCATGGGTGGTTCCTTTATTTCCTGTGATCTTACCACCCTCCATTATTCTATTAACCTTGCCTCTGTACTCCATGACTCTAATATGTTTTGTTTTTTTTTATAAACACACAGACTTTCCAAGTTGTATCTTTTCTTTCCCTATATATAACTTGTCCAAGTGGTCCACATAACATTACAGAGAGATGTAGAGGGTATACAACATGGAAGAAATGGGGGTCATATTCAGGTCCTTGATTTAGGTCCAAGATACATTTAGCTCAGTTAGGAAAGCGCTTGGTGTGCAAGCAACTAGCCTTATGGTCAACTCCTACCACTCACACAAAGAGCCAGGCTTGCAATCCCAGCACTAGTGAGGGAGGGTCATCCCTGGTACAATCCCATCCTACTCAGGCCAATCAAAGATCCTGTCACAAAGAAATGGAGGAATGTACCGCCTCTGTACATGCTCACCTGCACCGTACACACGTGAACATACACACATGCACATATATATGCCTAAAAGGAGCTGTTTTGAGCATCCAGCTTATATTTATGAAGAATCCACTAGCCACTCAATGTTACTATAGGAAAACAAAAATCGTTTTCTTATCAAGGGAAGAGGAATAGTTACTATACACGTAAAAGTAAGAGATGAATTATTCAAGCACATGAAGCTGTCTAAGTACAGAAAGATTTCAGAGGTCACCATCCGGTGTCGAGCGGAGTCCACAGGAGGCTCATGAGACTTAGCTTTGAGATCAGGTTCCACCAGTATCCTCAGGATCATTTGACCAAGACCCCCTTTCACTTTCTTGTTACGAGCTGACTAGCTTGAGAAAGGGAAATACCGTCTGCCGCTGAAGAGTGGAGAACGCTCACGCTGTGGGCTACCCATAATGCCTCCTGCTGCACTGGTGTGAAGAAGAGATGATCATAATAATCCACAAAAGGTCCGAGGTGAGGTGTCCAGAGTGCAGACAAATACACTCGAAAGGTTCTTGCTGACTGTAAAACTGTGTAAATGGGGAACTATTTTGCCTAAGTCCAGTCCCCTAGGACACTCATCTCTTGCTATTTAAGGACCATAACTTCTAAGTTTACCCTTGATCTTTCAACCGTTTTTTTTTTTTTTTTAATATACCAAAAATGGCACCGTTGTTAAAGAGTGCACATTAGCTGCTTTGAAATCGGAGCGATCCATCTTGGATCTGAAGAGTCCGCAAACTAATTTGTCCACACATCTCTCTAGGCGCTCTCCTCTGGCCAGTATTTGCACCGACAACTGTCATCACTAAACACGTAATATCAGGCTGAAAGCTACTGAGGCTGCACCAAGAGTTCTTGCCCCTAGTAAAGTTTTCTCAAATGTGCCCAAATCCCTGAGACCTGGGGATAAGCTGCCGAGCAGACTCCGGAGACTCAAGCTTAACTGAGCCTCTGGCCCAACTTTAGAGTAAGATGTGTCTTTTGTTCGTCCGTGCTGCAACATTTATTTTCTTCCATAATACCCAACGTTGGAGATTTTTCTAACTGGGGATATTTGTGAATCCAAAAAGTATAAAAAATGAACAACTCGAAGCTATAAACTTCACATCCCATTTTCATTCCTCCCCTATGTCCACTACCTTTCAAAATCTCAGACTTCAGGCCAGTAGTGTCACATCGATGAGTGCACGCTCACGCCTACCTTAAGCTCTGCATTATCTTCCCCCCCCCCATCTCTCAGGCACCCAGTTTCTCTACAGCAGAAGCAGCACAAACTAACACTGAAACTCTATGGAGAACCTATGTCACAGAGCGACAAAAAAAAGAAAAAAGAAAAAAAAGAAATGCTGCCTTAGGTGGCTGTCCCACCAGCACAGCAGGAAGCAAATTGGATATGAAGTTTAAGGAAGCCCCTCCCTGAAGTCACACCACCATCCTCCTGCAAAGAGCAGTGATAACGAGGTTTCAGCCCGAGACACCCCAGTCATCCCCCTAATGAAGGCAGAACTGTTGTAGCCCAAGGTTTTCGACGTCTGTGGTATAATTTCCACAGTATTGTTGACTATAGACAATCTTCCCCCCTCCTCCCCGATTCTTGAACGATATAATAATACAGCTGAATGGTTATGCGAGACTGGAAATTACACGTTAAACTAGTCCAACAGGTGCCGCTTTAAAATGAAAGTTTCTGCCTTGCAAATGCCCATAAAAATGCTGCAATTATTTGTCAGTTAAAACACATACACGAGAATAAAAACACTGCACAATATTCACGTTGAAAAGAGGCCGCGGCTGGGACTACCTTAGATGCCGAAGGGGCGAGCATAAGACGTACGTGACAGTTATTTGTTGTTCATGTCAGTTGTGTAGGTTCATCTGTCAGGAGTGATTATAAAGCAGAGAATCATTCCTGAATGGTGGGAAATGCTTAAAGCAGGAAATCTTGACTGGGATTTAGTTGTCCTCTGTGTGTGTGTGTGTGTGTGTGTGTGTGTGTGTGTGGTTTTCATCATTTTCCTTTTATGAGCACCGTATGCACAGGCTCTTGATTACTTCTGCAAGGGAGAGAGAGAGAGAGAGAGAGAGAGAGAGAGAGAGAGAGAGAGAGAGAGAGAGAGAGAGAAAGACTCACTCCCCTGAATCCCAATGATCTGCTTTGGTCAAAAGCAGACACCAAAGCTCTTAATAGGAAGAGCACTTGCAATCCAGGAAATCCTATAAGGTAAGGGCAGATGCAGTTGGTGGGAAATTCTCAGTACATCCCCAGGTCCCGGAGAAAAATCTGTTCTCTCTGAACAGAGCCAAGCCTCTCTCTATTCATTCTCTCTAAACCATGGGAAAAGGAAGGGAGGTTGGATGGGATCATTCCATCTAGGCTCTGTGTGGCCAGAAGCATGTGTTTTAGGAAAGCCTTTTTCCATGAGGAAACTGTGGTTGGGGGTGGGGGATCAAATCGTGTACCCCTCCTCCTCTTCCTTCTACATCTCACAATAAAAACTTTAGGAGGAGTGGGAGGAGATGAATTGCTCGTTGCCCTCCCGCTCCGTGGTCCTTTTGGATGGCATCATCGGACTCAGAGGACAAGCTGGGAGGCGAGAGGCTTCCAGCATCAGCATCTGGTCCTCTGGCAGCCGGTCAGGCCCTCACTTCCCAGCTTGGGCTGCCTCCAGATGTTTCTTACACTTCGGTTTGCGAGACTCTTCCCACCTCTGCAGAAAAATGTTCACGCAAAGACATCTCAGACCAAAAGAACTGGCAGGTGCTTATCAAAAGGGATCTTTTGTCTTCCCCGCTGGGACAGTATTTTAGATTTATGCCTTGATTCAAGAAGTGTATCTGAGAGCATCACCCAAGCCGCGCCTCTGGATGATTGAGGTGATCTGGAAGATGCTGGGAGCTGGGGTTTCTAAACAAATCGTATTGTTATTTACCCCCTTTCACTCTCTAATACTTTTTTCTTTCCTAGTGAGATCAAATTTTGATCAATACTAAATGTAGTTTAAAAGAGGGGGGGGAAATAAGAACCGCCATGGGGCATTGAGAAGAGCTGCCTCGATTGTTCTGTTTTCGTGAATTCCCAGGCTTAGAGCCTGGAGATTAGTAGCATGTATGCGGGCCTCAGGCGTTCTTCTACCCGGTAGTCATGACCCGTTTCTCCACTGGTATATTGACTTGTACTCCCTAGAGGAAGTCTCAACAGGCAGTATCCCTAAGCAAGTCTCCCCGGCTTGATGATGATAAAACAGTAGCCATGAAAGCACTGAGCACAATAGCAACTGTCACTTAATAGGAACTAGTTAAGACACCAAGTACATCATAAATTGCAGTTAATTTAAACTCCAGCCCAGACCTAAAGGGTCTTCCCAGTCTTTACGCAGTACCATTAAAAGGCACTGAGGCCACACACAGTCATCAGCAGAGCTAGGATGTGACTCAGTCCATCCCAATGGTTCAGAGACACATCATCTGTCAAGAGAACAGCCTAGAACCCCAGAATCCCCACACTTGAGAATCTTTGTGACAACCCAGGGTACCCCTAAAAACCAGGCTAGCAGATCTTCAGATTCTGATTTTCCTTCTTTTTTTTTTTTTTTTTTTTTTTTTTTTGATGAGGATCTCACTGTCCCCATAAAAAACCGCTATTTCCAGATCCCCAAGTCAAGATATCTGAATTCACCAAAGCTGGGTTCAGCTGTTATATTATTAACTTTCCTTCCGGGGCTTGGGTTTTTCTAGACTGAGAGTGTAACAGTGCAGGTCTTTTTCACTCGTGCATCTCACTGCGGACGGACTTGAACCCACACGTGCCTTCCCACAGGCTCAGCCACGGCCGTTTGTTTCCCATAACTGTCCTGTTATTCTGTTAGCACTACTAAAACTTTGCGCTGCCTGAAAAATGACCTTGATTATTTATTTCACTTGCAAACCGCCTGCCTGCTTCCCTAGGACAGAAGCCCACGAGAGCAGGAAGATTGGCTGTCTCGCTCGTGGCTCCGTCCCCAGCTGCCGCCCAGTGGGTAGTCAACAATAAACGGGTAAATGCATGTGTGTCTGCTGGCTCAAGCACAAACTGTCACCCATCCACTGGGAGGAAGGAGTGCCTTTCTGGGCGATCTTTTACTGCTGTAGAAAAGGACAGGAAATTCTTAGGAAGCTGACAAGAAGGCCTTAGCCACAGAACCAGAAGACGGCTCACAAGACAGTTGAAACTTCGTCCCTAAATAATTACATATAAATCACAGAGCCAGCAATACGAGCGTTGAGTCTCCGTCCAAAGTCTAAACTGACTTCAATAGTGGAGCTAAGTCAACAGGATAAGGCCATTCATTTTTAAGACAGAGTGTGTAGATTTTAGCTTGTCCCAAGGATACCCAGCTAGACATAAAGAAGAGGAGGCAGGCTTCCAGGTAGAGTTATCTATCCCAAAAATGAGGGGGGGGTGAGAGAGGGGGGTTTCTATAGGAACTGTAGTAACCTTTGATTTATAGATCACAATATAACTCTTGAGAAAAAGTTATGAATGTCTATGTGTGCATGTGTGTGAAGGTCAGAGGTCAGCCCTCCAGGGTCTTTCCTCAGGTACTACCCACTTTGCTTAAGAATTGTTTTGTGTGTGTGTGTGTGTGTGTGTGTGTGTGTGTGTGTGTGTTGTGTGTGTGTGTGTGTGTGACATGTGTACAGATGCCATCAGATGCCATAAGAGGCCATCGGATCACCAAGGGATTAGAACTGCCGAGATAGGAAGTTGTGAGCTCTCGGCTGTAGGTGCTGGGGACTGAACTCAGGTCCTGTGGAAGGGCAGCAAGTACTCTTAACCGTATACAGCCATCTCCACAGCTCCTACTCTGCTTTTTGAGACAAGGTCTCTCACTGGTCTGGAGCTTGCCAAGGAGGCTAGACTGGCTAGACGGTAAGTCACAGATATCTATCTGCCTGTCTCTGCTTCCCCGGAGATGGGCTCATAAGCATGTGTTACCACACCCAGCTCTATTCTTTAGGTTCTGGGGTCTGCATTCAGGCCCACCTGAATGTTCAAAGAGCATTTTCCTGATAAACTACCTTCCTAGCCTGGAGACTTTGTTTGTCTAAGTGCTGGGAATCAAACCCAGAGCCTTGGACACCTTGGCAGGTCCTCTAACACTAAGCTACACGGCCAGCCCTTCAAAGGGGCATTCGGGGTACATAGGTCATCCTAAAGCAAGCAGGAAGCTTGTCAATTAAAATACCTGGGACTATCCACAGGCGGAGGCTGAGAGCACAAACCAGCATCGGCCTTAGGTGAATCCTCCAGTAAGGAGAATCGCTCTGCAAGGCCCTGTCTGTCGGTGAGGGGTGAGCTGTGGGAGAAGAAGCCAGACCCTGGGGTTGTAATTCCCCAGGGTCCACTCCCCAAATCGGCTCGCTCGTTTATGAATAAGAAGATTCCTCATTGCCTCCCTGAATGAACAGCTTCTCTTCTACCCTAAGGCCTTGGCACCCTCCTTCAAGGCCTCTGTGCCTCCCTCGTCCTTCCCCAGTGGCCACCGCGGCTGGGGCAGAAGGGCTTTCTCTCCCTCACTGTCTTCAATTAACAGTTCTAAGTCCTCCTCGGCCCACTCTGGGCTTTCTCTCTGGCTTCTCAGAAGGGGAGTCCCTTGATTAGGGGTCTGGCAGCAGGGCGCCCTCACAGGCTGTCCTGCTGTCACGCTTGGCAGACAGCAGGCAGGGTTGGGGCTGTTAACTTTTGTTCTGGAGATGGATCTCTTTCTGCTACTTGCTCTTTTTCCTCTTAAAATAAACGCGGTCTTCTGACTTTTCCAGCCATTAGCGGTGGCTGATTAATTTTCAAAGTGAGTTCAGTTTTAAGCCACTTCCACAAATAGACACTTGATTGAGTTGAAGAGTCAAGAAGGGATTGTTATTTAATTGTATTTGATTCGGAGACAATCAGTGGCTTCAGAGACTCACCTCACGGTGTGCTCTGATTAATTATGAGTGATAGTCCCTTCCGTGTGTTGACAGAACACTTCAGATTGTTGCCATGATCTTCTTGCACATGACCTGGAAATAATCCCTCCCCATGACCCGAGAGCTAGAGAGATTAAAAAGTATCATAATCACTTGATGAGAGGGAGACAGGAAGCTCTTCCCAGAAATGGGATTGGTACACCACCAAAACCGTCTCTCTGACAGAGACTTGATTGTACTTCCTGTTTCCGGTGTGTCATACCAATAAATCAAGATGTGTGGGGGGTAGGGGATGGGGGGAGTCCCTGAGTTCAGAGAACTAACAATCTGGGTTCTAATCCCGCCTTTACCTTTTGGAATAGCAGCCTCAGTCTCCACATATGTAACTGAGGAGGGCATAGTTCCTCCTTTCCTCTTAGTAACTGTTTGAGAAAGAGGAAAAATCACTCAGCCTTAGCATAGAGCAGAGCCCCACATACACAGTAGGACCTCACAATTATGAGCTATCTGCCCTTTCTGCCCCAGGACTGAATGCCAAGCGCTATAGCAGATTTGTTTTCTCCACTTCAAACACAAACTTCGAGCCTTTGTTTTATTTGGGAACAGATAATTGAGCTGGGGGGGGGGAGGCTGGGGGGGGATGTGGGGGAGGGTGGAGCAGGGCATGGCCAGCATTTTAAAATTGGAATTTTACCAAAAAGAAAATTTCATAAACTTCTTGGAAATGAGATGTCTAGCAATATGAGGTCCGCATTCCAGTGTGGCAACAATTGGCTGAAACTCTATGACCACGTCCCCTTTATACAGGGCACACCCAGGCAGGTCTCCTCGGACCCCAGCACTCCTTAACAGCCCTGCTTCCAGCTCACCTCAACTCACTGCTCTTACAGCTCGCCTCTGACACCATTGTTCCCCGTTCCTATGTCAGTAGTAGTTAGCAGAGAGAGGGACGCGGTTGGAAAAGCTTCTGGAACCTACTGAACAATATTGAAAAAGGCCCCCGCTGGCCCTGCCCGGTCTCCTGCCAACCACAGAGTTTTACTGCCTGCTCCTCTCCACATGAGGCTGCACCAGCAAGTCTGCACCAAGGGGAGACAGAGGAGTCAGCTCACTGTGTGACCAGAAAGCTTTAACGGGAATCCAACTGGAATACACTGTGTGAAAACAAAGGTGAGGAAGACAGTTTTAGAGAGAGAGCTTTTACTTTCTGTGAGAAGATACCCACTTGTGCTTATCCACACAACCATTGCTACTATGTAAAATTCTCAACTGCCCTCAAAATAAATTCTCTTTCTCAGTAATCAAATTTCTTTATGCCATAGAATGCCCTAACTCCTATGTGTGTGTATATGTATATGTATATATATGTATTCATATATATATTAAGCTAGAATTGAGAGACATAGAGTATTATTAGGAAATTAAAGAGCCTTGTTCTCTCTTAATCCTAAAATGAGTTTATTAAAGGGGCAGCGTGCTTTGGAGTTTGCACCCTGGCGTTTCAGAAATGCTGTATAACTCAGTAAGGATTATGTCATTTCTCAGCTTCCCTTGGCAGTAGCTCTTATTATTTACAATATTTACTTCAGGGAAATCTTGGCCTGTGTCATATTTATCTTGCTGAAAAATGGGCCTGTAAATGCGTATCACCTTTTGAACAAAGCCAAGTGCCGTGGTACTAATTTGGCTCATGAAGTGTGTAATTTAGCTCCTTTTCACAGGCGCAACATTTGTCTCCTGCTTTTATTAAACTACCATAAAACAATTTTTCTTGCTCATTATTGAAATATGCATCACTGGAGGCAGAGGCACACGATACTGGAGGACCAGAAGTCTGACGGAGTGGCAGAGACACTGGGCTCTGATCTTCTGGTCCCCCACTTCCCTCCCCCCCCCCCAAAAAAAAAACCTGAGAAAACAAGAAGCCTGCAAGGAAAACTGGTTAACTTCCCTAGTTGGTGGATAGGGTGGAGAAAATCTGGTATAGAAGACATAGCAAAATAAAACAGTCCTTTCTTATGGAATTATTTCCACAAAATACATGTATTCACTAACAGGAGATTATATAGACATAGACGTAGACATAGACATAGACAGACATAGACATAGACAGACATAGACATAGACATAGACATAGACATAGACATAGACATAGACATAGACATAGACATAGACATAGACATAGACATAGACATAGACATAGACAGACATAGACATAGACCTTGACATAGACATAGACATAAACATAGACATAGACATGACCTTGACATAGACATAGACATAGACAGACATAGACATAGACCTTGACATAGACATAGACAGACATAGACATAGACATAGACATAGACATAGACATAGACATAGACATAGACATAGACATAGACAGACATAGACATAGATATAGACATAGACCTTGACATAGACATAGACATGCCTATGCATCATATGCATCATATGCATACTCATATACATGTACATCATGTACATATCCTGATTTACTTTTCATTTGACCCCGGTGTGTTTTCTATCTCTTTGAGGTTAGCTGCATAGTGCGCTTGTCACCAACATACAGGGGACCCAGCTTCACCACCGTGCACAAGGAAGACACTACGGGAAGCGAGAACGGAAGGAAGAACCCACAAGCGTAGGCTTCCCCAACCCCAGAGATTTCTTCTTTGCCTATTGGGTGTTGCCTAATGTATACACTGGCACTCCCCAGTCTGTAAAAGACCCTTGCTTACAAACAACGCTCCTGCCTCCCATGCCAGCAACACAAAAAGAATTTGAGACAGATTCCTGGTGAACTGTGTGCTATACCTTAGAAACCACTCATGTACAGAAAACAAAACAAAACAACACAACACACAACAACCAAATCCCTTTCCAAACAACGAGTTGCCACAAACAAAAACAAAAGAGGAAGACCTGCAAATTCCGTTGGATGAGATGGTCTCATCTACACAAGCCCCTCAGCATTTATCGCACCTTGGAGAAGGAAGAGGGGAAAGGATGTGTTGAGACCCACTGGTTCCTTCCTACGTGGGTAGCCGAAGCCCACAGAACCAGAGTTTATACTGCAGAGAGTGTTTCTATCTGGCTATGATCTGTTCAACACTGGGCTGAGGTCCATCTTGAGAGGTTCCTAAAGCATTGTGAAAACGTCACAGAAATAGAGAGACACAGTACCTGACCTCACGGCCTTCTGCAGAGACCAGGGCAATGAGCTATAGACCATGATGTGAACTTTAAACAGAAGTCGAGTCCACTTTCTGCCACACATTATAGGCCCTCCTTGAGCTAAGAGGGTCATTTATTAATGAAATATCAATGACTGCCTATGTGCTGAGCTCGCATAGGCAGGAGGACTGGGGGACTTCTTGAGTTAGAACCCTCACTTCGAAAACCAAGGAGGTCCTAAGGAAACTGACATACTTGGTTGCACTAAAACTAAGGTGCTAGACACAGGGTTGTGGGGGATAATAGTGACATGACCAACTTCCTGCCTTCACCCAGCAGTCAGTGAAATATAGACCTAGACAGAGAGAATGAGACTGATGGCCTATGTAACAGTTAGTGCTATTCTAGGATGTGTATATAATGTGTGTGTGTGTGTGTGTGTGTGTGTGTGTGTGCGCGTGTGTATGTATGTAACGTTCATAAAGAATCAAAGACATATTCTTTTACAGCAGCAGTGCTCAACCTCTGAGTTGTGATCCCTTTGAGGTCGAATGACCTTTTCACAGGAGTCTCCTAAGACCATTGGAAATATCAGATATTTACATTGTAACTTGTAACCATAGCAAATTATAGTTATGAAGTAGCAACAAACATAACTGTATGGTTGGAGGTCACCACAACCGTATTAAAGGGCCACAGCGTTAGGAAGGTTGAGAAGCGCTGGGTAACAGCAGTATTTCTACTAATGCCAACAGCACAAATGCTGACAGGTGTAACCAGCCAAGGTCAGTGTATTGGTTCCTGGACTTGGCTCTCTCTCTTTTGCTCTCCATGCGTTTGCATGCAGCGGATTCTAGATCACGTCAGTAGAAACTATTCCCGATACCAATACCATGAGTGTAGTTGACATGATGAGAGACCATGTTGACTCTTCAAAGTTCTAACTAGCAGTTAAAGGTCAAAGGGAGATAAAAAGTTAACAACGTGAGATATTAGCCTTCTCTAAGCACTAGACAAACATCTTATATGGAGCTGGAGTTTGTCAACTGATGTGCTAGGCAGAGATCCTGTAGAATCCTGACTGTGGAAAGCTGAGCCTTCTCCCATTGTCTTAGGGTTTTACATATACAAACCATCACACCCATTGACCCACCCTTACTTCTAAGACTCATTCGCTTTGATTGTTTCCCAGGATGGTGGTATACATACACACACACACACACACACACACACACACACACACTGATACACATGCACATACATACATATGCACACATAAACACATATACAGATGCTTATACACACATACATATACACAGATATATACATGTACACACATACAAACATACATATACACACGTATACATATATATATACACATGTATATACACACATGTATATGCACACAGATACATTCACACACATAAACGCACAAAACACTTGTGTGTGTGCTAACAAAATATCTTTGACTATTTTGTCCACACTTAAGGTTAGTACCTAGATTGTCTTTATTCACAAAAGATATCTCAGAGATATATTATCCCAACAAGATATGTTGGCTTTTCAGTGTCAATATGGTGTTGTGATATTTTCTAAATTTATATATACATATATGTGTGTATATATGCATGCATACATATATATGTATGCATATATACATATATATGTATATAATATATATATTGAGCAAACCCTCATCTCTCCCTCTTTTGTTAAGTGCCCAGGAAGGCCAGACTCCAGCTCAGTCCTCCTGAGAAGCCCGCCTTTTGCCTAGCTTTTGGAAAGTCCCTTTACATTAATGACTCTGGATTCCAGACTTGGGAAGAACTTCCTCCAGAGAGGCCCGGTGCCTTCCAACCGCAGCACAATGTCACGGCTCTAGTCTCGCTGCTTCACCTTAAGTATGGCCATGGGGCCATGAGGAGTGCAGCTTTAGAAGCAAGCATGGGGACCCGAGAACCCCGCTTATGTCCACGGGTGCTCTGGAGGGAGCCCAGCTGAGCCAGAGCTGAGAGGAGGCGTGTGGTAGCTCTCTGGAAACCTCCCTGATGGGCAGCCAGGACAGCTGAGAACCAGACCGGGCCGGCTCTTCGGAACCACCACCAGCAGGCAGCCTCCCTCCCTCACATCAAGGCGTCTCCATCAGGCTGTGCTTTGTGGGGCATCAATGCCAGTTTGTTCAGACTGACTGGCTCTCTCCACAGCGCCCCTCCTACCATCTGTATTATTTAAAGGAGACTTATGGTTAGGTGTCTCCTGTTGTGAAACACGATCTGTGACACACACACACACACACACACACACACACACACACACCCCAGGCTGGGAAGTCAGCAGGGAAAAAAGCATTAATATCATGGCACCAGGGAAAATGAAACTAAGGAAACAACCAAAAGAAGGAGACTCGGAATGTGCAGGAGTGCTACAAACAGCAGGGAAGTGTGAACTCCTTCTCCCTTGGAGCCTGGACTCACACTCAGATAGGGTGGTGGTCATGGTGAAATGTGCTATGCACGCATGTATGTGGGGGTAGGGGGTGGGGGAGGTGTGCCCGTGCGTGAATGAGCACACTTCCAACTTGGCTAGAAGTTTTATTTTAACTGGCTTTAGAAAAGATAAACGAATGTCAAACATCATGGTCTTCCACGTAAAAATAACAGCCCACCTAACTAGGGTACAAGAACCCGGTGAATAGTGAAGCTAGGGAGATAATTGTGTAACTACTAGGACCATTGGAAGTTATGCATGCCAAATTAAAGGTAATCAAAACTCTAGCTCCAGGCTACAAACTGATCATGCTCGGGTAAGGAGAAACTCGGCTTTCTCCTGCCATCCTGCTCTTTAGAACAAGTAGCAATGGCTGCAATAAGATTTTTTTTTTGTTTTGACTGTTTAAGTGTTTTTATTACAATTACTTGTTTTATATTCTCTGTGTGTGTGTGTTTAGGTGTATGTGCACACACGTATGTGCTACAATGTCCATGTGTAAGTCAGAGGACAACTTGCTTGTGGGAATCAGGTCTCTCCTTCAACCATGTGGATGCTGGGGATCAGCTCTCGAGCCCTCACGATGTGTACCTTTACCCACTGAGCCATCTTGACCGTCTCATAATGAAAGCTTTAAAATTAACAGATTAGGTCAGAGACAGGAACCGTGTTAGAAGATCCAGCATCGGGCTTGCAGTATAAGCAGACACCCTCTCCAGTTTTCCCAGTTATGTGCACAGGTCTGAAGTAGAGGCATGAACAGCCTCTTAGCAGAGCTCTGAAGCAAGCCTGACATTTCATTACTGACTTCATCCCTACCCTCTTCCACCTCCACCCAAACCCCACCCAGGCCCTTGGTTTCCTAATATATAAGCTGGGCACCCACCGATATTCACTGTTCCTCTCAGAAACAAGCCAGCCTCCCGTAGCAAGGCCTCATGGTGGTGGAGACTGCAGAGTTAAAAATATCCATCCAGTGCTACTCCGCCTCTCAGGAAAGCATGATCTCTGGGAGAGAGTTCTATTAGAAAGAGGTATGAGTAATGTTCTTAGTAGTACTTAGGAAGTCGTGGAGATGAGCCAGCAGAAGGATGTGCAGTGGAGGGCGGGGCACCTTTAAAATCTAATGTGCCCTTCAAAGGAGGTTAGGAGCCCCCATGGCTTCAGTGAAAGACATTCTATACCGCAGAAATCATGCTCCATTTCTATAGCAAAGATAACTTTTAAACCATGTAGTTATTTAGATGGCACTTGCTTTATTCAGTTAAAAAATGTGTGTGTGTGTGTGTGTGTGTGTGTGTGTGTGTGTGCGCGCACGAACATGCATTATTGTATACAAGTAAGTCTGGCAGGGCGGGGCTGATTGCACCCATTCATGAGCAGGGAGACCAGAGGAAAGCACCAGGTGTCTCTTCTATGGCTCTCCAGCTTATTCACCTAATCACCCAGTCTCTCAGGAATCTGGAGGTAGACTGTCACCCAGCAAGCCAGCAGTCTCCTGTTCCTGCCCCTCACTACTCTGGAGTTATGGAAGTATGCTTAACAATAACCTTTTTTTTTTTTCCTGTGAGTGCCTGGGATTTGAACTCATATCTTCACTGTAGTGCAGCAAGCACTTTTACCCACTGAGCCACCCAACCCTATTCAGTGAAAAGTTAATTGATATAGGTCCTTTTAGGGATCTCAGAACTACATGATCCCCACTCCCAGACCCCCCAGTCTTTAAGCATTCCTCAGAACGAATGGCCTTTTTGAGTTCTCAAAGACCTGAAAATTGAGACCCCGTCCAGATACACACCACAGTAGTTAAGAAACACTAGAATGTCCCAAGAGTTAGCCAAAGCCTGTGGCAGAAATTCCAAGAGTAATTGTGAAGTCTAGTTTGTGACCCAACAGAAACCGCCATGCCTTCAAGTCATCTGCAGACTTCCACCTAGAGCCTGCAGATCTAGACACATACTCAAAAGGAAAACAAGTTCCCTTTATTTAAAAGTAGTACATATTTGGTGGGCAGTAGGGAAGGAACTATGCTTCTCCCGTGTATGGTTGGCTCCTTTGAATCATCAGTGATACAGAGGACAGCTTCTGAGCTGCTGTTACTCCTACAAAAGCATCCTCCGGAAGAGCCCCAGCTACACAGGGAACCTGCCATACTTTGTCCTGACCGCTGAAACTAAGGATAACCTGAACTCCATGCAAAGTGCCTGCACCTTCCTTACTCTCAATATTGAATGCTTGCTCGTTTATCTTTGTGTGTTTTGTGCCTAGCTCAGTATAACTAACAAAAGCTGTCAGCTCCCAGGGGCCTCAAAACAGTGTAGCAGTTCACTGGCTTAAAAGAGAAGGATTTTAAAATTTGCCTGATGGGGACAGAAACTTTTTATTTAATCATCTATAATCAACAGAGGAGAAAAGTAATGGGGGAAAAGAGCTAATATACTCCCCTGCATGTCTTTAAAACTAAGTGACAGTTCATAATCTCCTTAACCTGAGGATGCAAGCTGTTGGTCCCCAGGACAGAAGGTCGTGATATTCTCCCTTAAAAAGCCTCACTCCAACCACACTACAAGGTGATGCGTCTGGGATAGACAATCACATCCTTTCCGTCCGTGCTCACCCTCCTGAGGTCCCAGAGCATCTCAGCACCGGTTGCCCTCTCCTACGTGGCCACTGTGACATACCCACGGAATGAAACTAACATCTCATCAGGACAGGTGGCCATCCCTCTCAGCGTTACTCCGATACCGCAGGAAGTGACTGCAGAAATAACGGCTACTCTGTTTAGTTCTCTCCACGTGCTTCCACAGGTAGAAACCCGGAGTCCTTTTATAGCCCCGGGGTTCATTTCACTAGTGGGAAAATAAAAGCAGTTTCACCTCGAGTGTCCACGCAATGATGACTCAAGCTCAAAGAATAATCTGGATATTTGGGAAAGTACCAGCCCTTGACTCAGACTGTATCTAACCAGTCTAGTCAATGGGGAAGTATGTCTTCTCTTCCTCATGGAGATAAGACACAGGCATAGAAATCCCATTTCTGCTGAAACAGCCAATTTCTGTCATTGTCTTTTTGTTTTCTCTCCTTCTGTCTATTTTGTAGAGATAGGGACTGAAGCCAAGGAGTCAGACATGCTAAGGATATCTCTATTAGCACTCCCTGTTACCGTCAGTAGTACTAGAGACTCGGCTGACTAGGGGGCCAGAGTCCACAGTGCATTGGATTCTCGTGATTCCTACAACCCAAAGCTTCACCAATGTAATGTCTCACGAGGAGCAGAGGTTTACTCCTAACTGCTGCCCAATTACTTTCCTTGCAAATCTTCTCTCCCTCAGACCATAGGGTACTTGCCACACAACATGACGATCCTTCCCAACACCCTAGGCCACCAAAACCACCTGAGAATTTTAATCTCACCCAAGATCTACTAGTCAGAATCTCTTGTGGAACGACCTGGAAATACGTCTTTTTAGCTACCCTTGGACAATGCTGATAAACAAAACCCCACGAAGATGGGGTTTGCAACCCCAAAGCAGTTGCAAGGGAGCTTCATCTCTGAGGTGTGTAAAAATAAGTCACAGGGGGGACTGAGGTCCTTGCCTGCCCTTATCTTCTGTCCCTCTGCCTCACGTGGATTCTCTCCCTTCCCCAAACAACCCCTGTGGCATGTGATAGAGAACCTAGGTAACATGTCATGAGACGCTGTCACCATGATTTCTAAGACATCTTTTCACATATTCATTCATTCATTCATTCATTCATTCATTTGTTCATTGTGTGTGTGTATGTGTATCTGTGTGTGCTTCTAACTGCCTGTGTGCTCACAACACCACGCGCATGTGGAAGTCGGAGGGAAATTGGTGGGAATCTCCTTACACTGTATGGGTTCCAGGGATCGAACTCTGGTCCTTAGCAGCAAGCCCCTTTACCCACGGAGTCATCTTGCCAGCTCACGGTGCCCACTTTGGATTTCTGCCATCGCTTTTGGCCCACACTCTGACATAAGCACCACCCATTCTTAGGGGGCCTCCCTCTGTTGAGGAATTCATCAGCAGAAACGCTGCACATGAGGTTGTAATATTCAGAATATCTGTATAATACAGCTCCTTAAGCAATTATCCTGTACCACTGGGTCATATTAGGCAACTTAATATTCCCCATAACGAAAGTGGAGTTATGGGATTTTTTTTTTAGTGCATACGATGTTAAGTTTTACTTTAATCATCTGTGCTGTTCTTTTATATTATTTTACTATTGCATGTCAGAGTAATCAGTGACAATTAAATTTTTTAAAACTCGCATTGAAAATTAACTCTCATCAGAAATAGGATTAAGACCAAGGCTTTCATGATTCTAAAGTTGAACTAAAGTGGAGGGAAAGATGTTACACAGGGGGGAAATTTCCCTTGACTTAATACACGCCAGTGGGCTTGAATGATTTCTGAGAATTTTCCATCGGTGTTTTCTAAAATAGCCTTCGGTGGTCTGTCCGCTCAGCTTTGTTCCTAGTCAACCCAAGCAGAAGTGGCTGTACCCCAACAAGGTGTGCTCCTGTTGCCATTTGGGGAGAGGCTGGGTAAACAGCCAAACCGTTAAAGCGGGCTCCGCACACTCCTGATTTACATAGGATGAAGCTGTGCGAAGGGCCCCCAGCCCAGTTTTGGCAAGGTAGCAATCGAGCCCTGTCTGCCTCTGGGATACCTACCACGGACACAGTGCCTATTCAGAATCTCGAGTTCACAGAGGCTTTTCAATCAATAACATATGGCCACGAGAGCGAGAGTGTTGTACAAACAGACTGAAATAAACATACTCGGCAAATCAAATATCTGTACGTAAGACAACAAAGCTTTTGAGTTGGAACTGCGGAAAAATGAAAACCCAAGTCTACTTGAAACTGGGGGTGGGGGGGATGAGCAAGCCATTATGCAATGAGGGGGCAGATGGGTTCTTCAGATCATTAAGACCGTGTCCTGGTAATTTCTAAGGACTGGTCACAAGACTCACCAGAAACAACTTGAGGTGACTAAGGTCGGCACCCCTTCTCTCCCTGACAGGGCTTATGCTGATGACTCTGGACCAGATCAGGGCTTTGAATAACCAGTGGCTCCGTCACACCGGCTTGTTAGCCTTTCTTCTCAGAAGCTTTTTTTATTTTTTTATTTTTTTTCTTCCCTCTCAGATTCATGATCTCAGATTAGGTAGGTGGTGGGGGCGGCTCTAAATATACCTTCCTGTTACCGGAGATCTGGATCAGGGAAGGTGCTTATTAATATCATGGAGTGTATGATTTTTAATGATCTCTCAAAACAGCCCGTATGGGTGTGAATAATGGCACTGTCTCATCGCATGCGTGGTCTGTGCTTTTGTCTCAGACAGGTTCATTTTTCACCGGAGGGGAAAGGTTCAGGCCACACGAGGGGGGTAACCAGTTGATGTTACAAGGCTGACTATTAGACTCCTTGCTGTTCCACATGTCACGGGGAAGGACTCCAGCCGGCAACCTTAATGCCTACTTCAGCATCTTGAAGAAATTAATGAACACAGCTTCTATGGCAAAACATTTCAATCAACCCTTACCAGCTGTGCCTACATTTAAGAAAAAGAAAGGGGGAGTGTGTGTGTGTGAGTGTGTGTGTGTGAAAATGCTCAGGTTTATCAAAAAAAAAAAAAAAAAAGTTTCTTCGAAAGATCAACCACAGCATTGGCCGTGTGTGTGGGGCCGTGGGAGGTGGGGAATGGAAAACAGAGGGAAGAAAGAGAGAAAGGGGCCAGTAGCCAGCGCCAAGAGATGTGCTCTGGCCCCTGAGTTTGTTGAACAAATTAAGCACGTTCTGGTTTTTCACCTGCTGAAGTAGCAATAGTGCATATGGCCTAGAAGTTAAAAATAAGGAAATATGCATACATTACCATACTTAATGGACGACCCTCTCCATTTAATATGCAAATTTCCTGAAATATTACTGAATGCCGTCTGTTCTAAATGAATAAATTTGAATTGCAATTAGAATAATCCTTTATAATTAATGAAAACTGTCAATTTTAGTTCATAAGTAATTTGATTAACAGGATGATGGGACACTTATCAAGTTCACTGGACTGCTAGGCTATGGGAAAGCCGACGGAAAACGGGGCGGGCCAGGCACTCAGGCTGCACCCGAGTATTATCCTAAATTATTGATAACACAAGCTAATGAACTTCAGAGAGTGAACTCTGGGGGCCTCATTTGAGGGGACAGCCTGGGAGGGCGGCGGGCAGCCTCACGCCGAGGTGCTTTCTGAACGCAGCCTTACTGGTAATTTTGGCTCACAGGGAAATAAATGTTTGGAAATGCCAGGGTGAAGGAAAACATTGGCCCCCAAACACAAATTTACTATTTCCAGCTGTTGCTGGAACAAAAGGAAACAATAGTCAGAGGATGAATGTAAGGAGAGACAATGTGAAAACATGTGGGAGAAGTCTCTGGTAACATCTCACGGGAGGAGGACACGGCCGCAGCAGTGGGGCCTGCTCCGTCTCCTCTTTGTTTCTTCATTCAGATCCAACAGGAATAAAAACTTTTAACTGGCATTAATTGGACACTTACACGAAACAGTGTTGATTGGGTAAAGATTCCTTTCACACACACACACACACACACACACACACACACACACACAATTCTTACTTAGGGCACAAACAGTAAGGCAATCCTGTGGCCCTTAAAGAAACAGATACTTGAGTATTAATTATATTCTCCTTGGGGAAGGTACCGAAGTTGAGCAAAGGACTGGCCTTACAGGAGAATCCCACTATTCTTGTTCATTGTTGCTCATCACCATGAAGACAACTGAGTAGAAAAGACAAGTTTTAAAATGTTTATAGAGTCATTTGGTTATTGTTTGGAAGACACCAATCTCACTGCAGCCAGACCCGGTGTGTTAGGATGGAGTCCACCACATTCAAGGCGTTCACAGTTCCCTGAGAGGTAAGACAGTCTATTAGGACCACTGATGTGGAAGCGTATAGAAGACAGGCTCTAGCTGCACCAATTCAGTCTCCGAAGGACCTTGTCTTTGTACGGATCTGACATCTGACAACCTTGCTGTGGTGGCTCCAAACTCACCAGAGGATAGATAAGTCCTGTCCTCCCTTCTCTGACCCACTCTCAGAAACCCTTTAATGCCAAAGACGGACATACCGTGTCTAACAGTCCCTCCCTCCAGAAGCCTTGCAGTTCATGTGTCCAAAAAGTTACCCGTCACAGATATCTCAAGAGTGGGTAGTCGTTTCTACTGAATAACATGGATCCTGATTATGTGACATCACAGAAATACACAATGGTTCCTACAGGGAAATGTGTTTCAGCAATCTCAATTCTCAGAACTGCCAGTCAATACATCTTAGTTTATCGAATTCAATAGAACTAAACAAACAAACAAAATCACATCACGGATTAAAGGTGGTAAAGATAATTTTTAAAAGAACTTATAATTTAATTTTTTTTAAAAAAGTCCACGTATAAACACTATGCAAAGTTATTTAAGCCATTACATACCTGAGGAAATCTTGAAAGCATGTATTATACTGTCTGATAGAAAAACTAACCAACTCCTAAGTAAGACTGTGTCCAGGGTCCAAGGAATCATCAGAGTAGCAGAGTGTGGATTTGAACCCATGTCTTTCTATCCCTGGATCCCAAGCCATACACTGAATTTGCATTCTGGACGAGTTTCCATTTCTTAAGTCTCTCCTCAGAGTTGGCCATGTTTAATGATGCTATAGTTTCCCCATGTTTCAATTACATTTTTAATTTCTCACTCTGGACCACCATGACTGTGAGGTTGTCCCGCATTTCCCAAGTCAGCTCAGCACATACACATTCAGAGCCCCGCCCCCGCTCCGCCCCCATGCAGGCATAAACTGCCATGTGTGCCACAAGCCGTCCCTTAGCCTCCTCTGCCTCCCACCATGTGTCCCTTTGGACCTCAGTTTTCAAAACATAACAAGCACAAGGTTGGGCTCTCCCCTTGGTCTCCCCGTGCGTGTCCTGCACTGCCACTGTCCTAGCTAGCCAACTCCAGCCCTGGGAGATGGGCAATAAAAGCTGTTAGCTCTTCGACACTCAATAAAAGAAACAAACAAGAGACCAATGATGTTCTTGGTTATTAAGCTGCCTATTAGGCCCAAATAAAATTAAGCAGCTGGTGGCCCTATGTCTCCACAGAATTAATATTAAGAACTCTCCTTGAGCCATTTAAATCCTTTGTGTATATATACTCCAAGCCGCAAGCTCTCACATCCTTCCCAGCAACGCAAGCTTTTATTTTCTTTTTCTACTCCTTCCATATGTGCAAAACACCCAGAGGATGTTTTCCTTCTTCCCTGGAATCTATCCTCATCCACAAATCCCTCTAGTGATACCAAGAGAGACCCACCTGTACACCAACCTCACTGAACACTGGGTCAGAGAACGCTCCCACAGAGCAGGGAGCTCACTCACCCAAGGGGTATAGATTATAGATACACCGTTTTTAAGTTCACTTTTGGGGCGGGTGTATACACATTAATTTCCTGTGTATTAGTTCAAAAACAAACTTGTGATGTGATTTCAAAGACGGCACTGTAGCGCTCCCGTTCTATGTCCATATTTAAGAAAACGGTGGCAAATAGGTTCCTTCAATTACGGAGGCAACAAATCATATGCTACAGAAGGGTTTCCATCGGGAAGGGTGACAGGAATAGTCTATGAACGTTAGGATATCCAGGGGAAAAAAATGGATGTCGCCTTTATGGGATTCCGAAAGCTTGGAGGTGTGAGTAAATGAAGGCTCATAAGGCCATGTGGTCTCGCGTCACCTGGTAGGATGCTCTTTGTCCCACACAAGACCCAGAACTTCAGCCTGGTCCACTTTACAAAGAAATAGAGGCGTAGGCTCTGAAAACAGTGTATAGAACGCAGGACAGGAAGGGCCACAGGGCAGCCATGGAGAGAAGAGGAAATGGGTGCTTGCAACCCTGGTCCCTTCTTCTGGGCCAGAGAAGCTCCGCCTGAGGTAGGTGGTGGGGCTTCTCCAGTGGAGTTCATCTAAAGTTTCACATGAGATTCCGCTGTAATGATTGCAAAGTCTTCACACTACCAGAAGCTCCTACTTCTGCTCTTCTGTGGCCATCCAATCTTTCCCACAGAAAAAACAAGTGTGTGCTTGCTTCCTTAGCCTGGTCCCGCTTCTCCCCAGCCCTGACTCAAGGACCATGACAATGAACTGCTCTGGGCTTGGGGAGGGTAATGAAGAGTCTCTAGGCCCCCCACTATATACTGCTTTCTTGGAATTCAAGTTGAAAGTGGGCTTCTACATAAAAAACAAAACAAAACAAAACAAAAAACCCTGCCTCTGATAAGCTTCATCTGGTCTTTCAGCAAACACGGTCCTTAGTCACAGAGCCAATAACTGGCTTCGGATTCTTTGTAAGTGGCTATTAACATTCTCATCTGGTAGAAGAACAGAATTTTCTTTCCCTGGTAATTCTGCTCTGGATCCAGGCTCCATCTGTTCACCACTTGTTGGGCCTGCGAGGATGTACAGACAGCTCTCCGAGAATGACATGGGTGGTCCCCTCCCAAAGAGCGAGAACTAAGCCGCTTTCATTAGCTCCTGGCATTTATAAAGATCTCATAATGAAATTAGGGGGTACATTTTCTAAACAGCATTTTGGAATAATAGCAACTCTGTGGGGGAGGGGAGGCACACTCGAGTGACTTGGGTGATGACATGTGGTCTAAGTAGCCAGAGGGATAAACCCTGCAGTGGCTTATCTCAGAGGCAAGATCACTTGAACGGGAGAGTCATTTCAACTATAACATGGGGCGCGGCCAAATAATATGCTAGAAAAGAGCAGGGAAGCACAAAGACCTCGAGGGGGGGGGCACACATCTTCCCACAACATTGAAGTCATCCATAGTTAGGGGTGTTGCATTCCAAAGATGATGCTTGCCCTCTCTAACCCGCAGAATAGAGCAAGAGTTCACTCGCTTGGGAAGCCTTGAAACAGAAACATGTCTTCTCTTCCCCATAGGCTCCTGAGCAGCCTTGATGGGAAGAAAGGTAAGGAACTTCCTGTAGGCAGGGACAACTGGGCTTCACTCATTCGCCAGCGCTCATTCTCATGTGCGCATGCCCTCTCCTTTAGTCTCGGCAAAGCCATGGCAAGCAGTGCGCGCCTGTTTCCACACGGGAGCTGAGCCCTGGATGGAGAGCGCGGGAGATGAGCCCTGGAAGGAGAGCGCGCGTTTGCTTAGTGCGCACAAGGCTCCGGATTCAATCCCAAACACTCCTTGGACCCTGTGTGGTTAAATAGGCCTGTAATCACAGCAATAGCCAGAGACAGGAAGAGGAAACCAAGTCATTCTGAGATACACGGAGAGCTTGAAGCCATGTGCGAGCAAAGAACAGAAATTTCGAAAAATTAATTCCTTTAAAATAGTCTCTAAATTCCCCATACTGAAAATAATACCTCTTGTGATATAAAATACATATTACATACACAATACTTTGTGTGTTTGTGTGTGTGTGTGTGATGTCACTTGATCTTATTAATACTTTTCTTAAGTCACAGATGAATACACCGAGGCCGAAACGAATTAACTTAAACCTTCAGGTTTACACAGTAACTAAGTAACCAAAGTAGTGAGGACGTCCATCTGCTTGATGCCCTGTGCCCTGTGCCCTGTGCCCTGTGCCCTGTGCCCTGTGCCCTGTGCATCCTACCATATTCTTCCTTTCGCACCTGGGCACAGACACTTCTTTTGAGAAAAGCCATTCCTTTCAACTAGAGAGGACTGCAAACCACAGTCCTAACTTTGGGCTCTAAAGCGGCTAAGAGCCTGTCGTCACTCACAGAACACCCTCCTTCAGCATCAGCATTTGTACCATGGTCACGGAGTTGGGCCTTGACAGTTGGTGTCCACTAAGAACACAGTGACATGAAAATCAGGTACAAGCATGCCAAGCCTTTCCTCACACCTGGGGCCACAGTAGGTCAGTTACACTTAATGGACGCCCTAGCCCCTTTGCCGTCAGTGTGACTCTCCGGACGCATGCAGAGCAAGCCAAGACTGAACTGGAGGGCACACACAGTTACTAAGGTCCTTCTGTGTTAATTTGCCTAAAACTGTGTGTGTGTGTTGTTAAAACAAATGTAGAAATTAGCCATATGGGAGCATAGCTTGGATACATATCTTCATCTGTCATCCCATTTGGGGAGAAACAAAACTCAGGGCATCTTTTGCAGTGTGTAGTCTCAGACAAGGGGAGAGGGGTGCCTGGAAACAAACTACCCCTAAACATGGGTTTGTGCTTTGACCTCCCAATATGGCTAATAATGACAAATATATAAATAGATGCTGGAAACTGGGTGGTTGACCGAGGAGGGAAGAGCCTCCGTGAAGATGGGTTTCATTCCGCCGGTGTTAGCCATTTCTTCCCACTAGAACAGCAAGCGGAAATCCATACCATTACCCTAAGTAAACGAAACCAAACACCTTATTCTGAGCTAAAATCTTGGGCCCAGTGCATGTGCCACACCGTGCCTTAATAGCTTCCAAACTCTCATTTGGCCTCAGTTATACAACCAGCTGACACCGAAAATAATTAATGCCCTTTAGGACTCGCATCTGCTCCCGTGGCTCCAAGTCGGGGTTTTTAATTGGGCTATTTTGGCATTTGGAGACAATGGCAAGGTGAAAGAACCTTTCTTTAATATTTTTGAGGTCAGCAGATAGTCCTGCCAAAGGTCACCCTTCAGGTTCACAAATGAGTCATTTGTATCACCTAATGCAATCTGTGACTTGCAAATTGCACTGGGATGTGTTAGAGCACATTAATTAGTCCATGGGCTGAATACAGAATCCATCATTACTAGTCGGGGCTTGTAGAGTTGTGCCAATACTTGTTTTGGTGGTTTGTGGTTGCTTTTTTTCTTTTTTTCTTCCATTCTACTTACAACCCTGCTTTTAGATCTTCGATTTTAGACCTCAGTTACTGGAGCTATGGGGGGGGGAGGGTCACATAGCAAGACAGCTGTTTGGGGTGTCTTTTATCTGTACAACCCGCCAACCTAAGGTGTTTCCTACTCCCCTTATGACTCAGACCATTCCAAATCTGGGAAGGGAGAGGCAGGCATAGGGCGGGGCAGGGTGAGGAGAGCCTGTTTCCAGCACAGGGGCTGCTCTCAGAGCTGCGCTCGGCCCTCCTCAGCTGCTTGGCAGCTCCTGCCTATAATGAAGGCATTATTAATTTCAGTTTCAGGGGATAGAAAGCTGGGATGTGGACACTGTGTGGCTATACCATCTGTGCAGTTGACATATATTGATTCATACCTTCTCCCCATCTGTCCTTGACATGCTGTAGCAACCCCAGTCATAATCTTCTCTTTCCTGGAATTCCCCCCCAAAAAAGCAACGTTCTACCCAGGATCTTCTCAGCGATTTGCCTTGGTAGCTATTGTGCACTTCTAAGAAAAACCCGGGGGCGACCTGCCTGCATCTATCATACCCCAGGTAAGTCCCTTTGACCCAACAGAACAATAGCAGACCACATCAAACGGGAACAGGAAACAGTCACTCTTGCACTCTGGCTCAGAAATAGCGTGGGATAGGGGTAGACATTTACGGCGAACCTGCCAGCTCTCCAGAACCTTGTACGTTACAAAGGGGAAGGGGACACGGGTATCCGCTCCACTCTGTAGTCCTGCACGTTTGTTTTCTGCAGAAAGGTATGGTAGCCAATTAAATTACAGGGAGCACATCTAGAGTCTCTGAACAGAATACTTAAAGTTACACAGCTCAGACCCAGCGGGTGGGTATATCATGCTAGACATTAAGGACAAGCAAGAGTTGAGCTAATAGGATATCTGTGTGCACTTTACACTGGATATACTACTTTTTTTTTTTTCCAGTGAAGGAAACAATTCGTTCCCTTTATTGTCACTTCAGAAGTGACAATACCCAAGCCAGACTTGGCAGAGATTTAATTTCAAGGACAATCATTTATTCTCCTTTCTTTCTTTCTTTCTTTCTTTCTTCCTTCCTTCCTTCCTTCCTTCCTTCCTTCCTTCCTTTCTTTCTTTTTTTTCCCCCTACCTCCTCCCTGTCCAGGTGAAATTGGACACACAAATGACTGAATTCACAATAGACTTTTTGAGGATTCAAGTGGCCACTTGTGTCTGCAAAGAAGTAAGTGGCTAATTGCAGCCCAAGAGAAGGGCCGAGCCCGCGTTAGCCAATTAGATGGCGTTAGGGAGGGCCGCACGGGGAAAAGCTTCCAGGTGGGGGTGGGGCTCTTCATTATGCCACAGCTAAACTGCTCAGAACTAGCGGGTACCTTTTCGCCCCTTAACTCCTAAACACTGAAATCCTCTAGGAATCGCTAACAAACGCTGCCCCTCCCTCCCTATAGGGGAATCATTTCTAAGATTTTTTTTCTTTAAACCGTGCCTAGAAATATTCATGCTCAAGACAAAAAAAAAAAAACCAAAAGACAAAAAACAAAAAACAAAAAAACAAACGGCCAACCTTATCTCAGCCATAAAGTCTTCGTTTGTTTCCTCCTTTCTTCCCTTCTCATTAACTTACCAATTAAAACTTCTCTGCCATTCTCTAACGTTGAAAATAAAACCATCTCTCAGGATTTCCTGAGCTTCCTGCGGCTTCCAACCATTTTGTTAAGGAAAATGTCCCTCCCCCCACCCCCACCCCCAGCTTCAGAGGGTGGCTCTCACTGGGATCACTCTGGTCAGGATTCAAAATAGAACCCTTACTTCTGACTAAGCTTTGCAGTTTCTCCTGAAGTTTTACAATCTTAGAGGAGAATGAAAACGGATGAGGGTCGAAGCATGGGAAGGGAAGAGAGCCACATCCTGTCCAAGGGAAATGGCAGATGAAAATAAGTAAATAAAAATAAAAATTAAAAACTTAAAATTAAACCCAAAACAAAGCCAAACAAAAGCACCACTCAACAAGCAATGGGCCAACCATACCTTTACTCCATGTGACAAACCAGGGATGGGTCTAATCCACTTTAATGTTCCTGTCATAGCCCAAACTCAATGATTCAGAATCAAGAACAGTCACAGTTCAAGGACTAAGTGTGGACCTATCAATATGGCGTTTCAAAAGCCATTGTCTATGAGTACAAAAGCCCAACAAAGACCCTGTCTCCTTCTCTGGGCTGACACCCTATTCTAAGATCAAGCTTGAAACTTGTTTGTGCTCTGTTGTGCTGTTTTAATCCCTTGCTGCTGTAAGCTCTGGGGGGGGGGGGGGGCTTCCCCACAGCCCAGATGTGTCACTGACAAAACACAGTCCTTGTGAGAATTACAAGACAAATTCATATGTTCCCAGCGATCGATCTGTTTATTTATTCCCCCAACTTTTCCTTTACTTGGTTCCCTACGGGGAGCAGGTAGCCCATCCTGTTCTACAATCCTGTCAGTAGTCCAGTCAGGGCTGCCCGGTGATAGGTGGGTGTGTACAAGAAGCTGATTGCTGGGAAACAGTTCTCATTCCATCTTCCCACTGTGAACGCTCACCGCTTTCCCACACGAAGGTGTAACAGAGGATAAGGCCGCTTCAGTGTGGTTGACCAAGCGAGTCTAAAGGCACAGGCACACCATAACACCCTGTCAGAGCAAGAAGCCCTAGACACTAAAGCAAGAAACTCTCCATCACTTGTTTGACAAGGACATGGGGGCAGGGGGTGAGGTAAATGAAATGGCAGTCCCACCCTTCCTTCTCAGGTTAGCCTCTCCTCCCAACCAGGGTCCACTGCTTGTTGAAGGAAATCTAGCTTCTTCTCATGGCCTAACCCTTGCCTACTGCTCTAAGACCATCTCATGTTACTCTTGCCCATCCCATCCTAGGATGTTTGAACATGCTGTTCCCACTGCCTGAAGGGTTTCAGCACAACTCTGAGCATTCAGCATGCCCCTTAAAAGCCATCTTTCTGGAAAGGGCATTAGTATTACCCAAAGTAACTCCTTCCCTTGGCCATATGTCAACTCCCTACTATAGAAATCTGCTTTATTTTACCCAGTAACACATGTCACTGTGTGTGTGTGTGTGTGTGTGTGTGTGTGTGCAGGTGTGTGCACCCATGCATACACATGCGTGCCAGAAGACGTCAGATGTCAAGTATCTCTCTCTCTACCATTTTCTCCCATATTCCCTTGAGACTGGATCCCTCAGTGACACTGAAGCCAAGCTGGTAACCAACAAACCTGCAGGCATCCCCCTGTCTCATCTCCCACTGGGCTAGAGTCACAGGTGTGTATGTACAAGCCTGGACTTTTAGCACGGCTGCTGGGGGCGGGGTTAATCTAGGTCTTCATCTTTGCACAGCAAGCTCTCTTATCAGCTGCGCCATCTCCCCAAGACCCCCACGTCACTTTTACCTGGCATACTGTCCATTTCCTCCTGGCGTGCAAGAACAATCAAGTCCCCTGCCTGAATTATTCACATCTCTATTGCCAGAAACATAGTAAGCATAAACAAAACAAAAATACACACCGACCGAATGGCTCCTGAATAACTGGATAGACAGATGAATGAAAAAATAAATAATTTTATTCAACCACTTGTTCACTTCAATGCTCCAACTCAAGATCTTGCAAGATCTAGGCAAGCGCCCTCTCTGCTACCGAACTACTGAATTACAACCCCAACCCCTAAAGCTGATTCTCCTTAAGATAGGAGGTTTTAATTTGGGATTCTTGAATCTTGGGCTTCAAAGGATCTTTGCATCCTCTCCGATTATATATACACAAGTTTCCCTATGTACACTTTTCAGGTGAGGAGAGTTTTAGCTTTCTTAGGACTCCTAAAGCTTCCATGACTCCTGAAAGATAAGAGAGACTATGGAAAACCCTACTTATAACAGTTCTTCTGATTTCGAGCTAATTCTAGGTCTGGCTATATTTTCTGGCTCCCTGTGACCCTGGGACTAATCCTAACAAGCTAATATGCAGGCAGACAAGAAGTACTTCTTCTAAAAGAAGATTCTTCCTTTCCTCCTTCATCACTGAGATGTGAGGTGGCGGCGAACATAGCAGCCATGTATGACAGTAAAGTGGCCGAGGAAATAGAAGCCACATTCAGCAGAGTCACAAAACAGCAACCAGGAACCCAACACCATAAAGAACCACAGAAGCAGCACTAGGTGAAGAAGATAACTAATATCTTCCTCCTTCTTGCTTCTTTTACATGGTCAGGCTGTGGCAGGAGGAGGGAAGAATTAGCTGCAACCTGACCTAGCACCCACTGTATGCAAGGTAAAAGGTCATAAGAGAGTTAATGTATCCGTATGTCAGACTGTCCAAGGTGCTGTTTGTACTACCTGTGTGTCCACCGTTTGCTGGGACAGTGGGGGAGAAATGAGAAAAGGATGTAAATAATGCCCCCAAAGCCTTTCCCTCAGCAAGGCTCAAGCTTATAAGAAGGCAAAATCACAAAAGCTAGTAAGCCTCTTTGATACACGTTATTTATACTTCCTCCCATTCAAATATATCTCTAATGTATGGATTAAATTCCCAGTCTAATAATAATAAGTCTTTCCCAGCATTACTATGTCTTCAAAACTATTAGTGCTACGGCTCGATAGCTGGCTCTGCAGTTCAGAATGCTCGCTGCTCTTCAAGAGGCCCTGAGTTCAGTTCCCAGCACCTATGTCAGGGGGCTCGCGATAGCCTGTAACTATAGTTCTGAGAGATCTGTCACCATCTGCTGGCGTCTATCAGCACCTGCATATGCATGGCATAGACACACAGAAAGACAAACGCAGACACGTTAAATATAAAAATAAGTTTCTAAAAAGAAATCCTAGCCATGTACCGTCACTTATATTTCAACAATATACCAAGTTCCTGGCTCATTTTTTTTTTATTAATTTACTTCCAAGCAAATAACAATGCTATATTTTTGTATTAGTGTATTGGATGTGGTATTTAAATTTAATATTAACTTTTATACATTGATTCAAAAGGCAGTGCTCAGAAGTAATGACATCACCATGCAAACTGGAATCATTATGTATTGAAATCCACCAACCCTCTGCCATGATTAGAAACAACTATCATATTTAAATGATTATTGACTCATAGCAATGAGTGTGCCTGGGATTTACTGTGCAGTATTATTTGTATATATTAGTCTTCTTAATAAACTGTCCATAGGGACATTAGTAATTTATTAATTATAACTCAATCAATATGACCACAAATGGAGAACATTATTATTTACATAGTAATGGCCAGTGTGAAAGCCAGACTTCCTGGCTGATACAAGGAATTACGAGAAGGAACAGGAGTCTGGGGTCTTTTTAGTTCTCCCTTCCTTCATGCCTACACTGGGCTAATTAGAGGTAGTTTCCCCTCGTCTCTGCAATATGAGGCAGGAGCTTTGTCCAACTGTGTCTCGATGGTTAGACTCCTTAACTTCTTTGATTTTCACTCTCCCCTATAGCACACAGAGACAACTCACTCTCACTAGCAGAGGCCCTGTGAGCATCGCGTAGGGTAATTTTGCAGTGTGTCTCGGAAACAGGAAGTACTCTGAAGGGCAGGTACCATCTTAACTGCCACACCCTCATCACCACTTTATTCCATGGTGCACTCTCCTTACCTGGATTTTCAAGATGGCCAGTTAAGGTCTCAGGATGCCAGGTACACAGGGACTGTTACTAGCTATCCAGTTAGTTTAATGTGACTCTTATACTCATTTTTTTCAAGGTTTAAGAGACTTCCTGAACTTGGTTTCAATACATACCACTGCTTGGTTCTTCATGTTGTCACCTGGAACCTCAAAGAACTCTTCAATTTAGTTCTTTCTTTCTTTTTCTTTGATATATTCTTTATTTACATTTCAAATGTTGTCCCCTTTCCTGGTCCCACCCCCCAAAAAATCCCCTAACCCATCCCCCCCCTCCCTGCTCACCACTCCTGCTTCCCTGTCCTGGCATTCCCCTATACTGGGGCATCTCAGGACCAAGGGCCTCTCCTCCCTTTGATGTCCAACAAGGCCATCCTCAGCTTCTTTTTAAGAGCTGAGGTTGAGTTGACAAATAAGGTTTCAGATAGCGTGGCCATGGTTTATCACCCTCTGAGTTCCTATCATTATCCATTCTAGTAATACAACATGAAAATGGCTCCAGAAAACACAGAAAGGCTTTCTTACATCAGTGCCAGTAGGCACCACCCATATTATGCTAAATATCACTCTGGGTCTTTCCCAGAAAACACTGGCAGCCATGTTCCCAGAGGCTGCCCGAGCCCGTCAGATAAGAAAAGGCAGAGAACCTTCTATTAGACAAGACCCATGACCCTGCTGGCTTGCCTGAATTTAGTTAACAGTAATCTGGGTTGTCACTTCTCAGTCCTCACATTCCAGACCCTGTTCTGAATGCCTCACACAAGATGCCCCACCCAGAAAAGTGCTGATCAAGCAAGCATAAGAACGTAAGTTTGATCCCTAGAACCCACATTGTAAAGGAAAAGAGCCGGGCATGGCGGCCCAGTCCTGGAGAACCACCAACCAGCATCAATCAGACCTACTTGTTATCTATAGGCCAATAAGGGATCTTTCTCCAAACATTCAAGGTCTGGGGCTGGAGAGAAGGTGCAGCAGTTAAGGGCACATAATGCTTTTGCAGAGGACCTGAGTTCAATTCCCAACTCTCATATCTGGAGGCTATAACTGCCTGTAACTCCAGCTCTAGGAGACCATACACCCCTGTCATCTGCAGATGAGTCCACATATCCACAGATATGCACACAGACTGTTAAAAAAAAATTTAAAAACTTTTTAAAAACTACAAGATGGACGGTGCCTGAGAAAGGACATTAAGGTTGACCTTTGCCATCCACATGCACGTATTCACTCCAGACACACACACACACACACACACACACACACACACACACGACCTTTTTGTAACAAATTATGTAAGGAATCCACAATTATTATTCCAACTGAGGAAATGGCATGAAAGTGCTTTAAAACATTTTTTATTATATTTACTGTATGTGTGTGTATATGTGAGTGTGTATGTGTGTGTGTGTGAGAATGTGTGCATGCACCCGCATGTGGTGAGATCAGAGGGAAAAACTACAGGAGTTACTTTTCTTCTGCCATATGTGGGTCCCGAGGATCGAACCCAGGCCGTCCAGCGTGCTTGCAAGCATTATGTACCGAGTCATCTCACCAGAACCAGTATCGAATGAGTTTGCCTTGAGTCCACTCAGACACAACCAGAAATGCATAGATGGTGTGGATACTCAGGTGGCGTGGCTGACCAGAAATGCATAGATGCATAGATACTCAGGCGGCGTGGCTGACCCTGTTTCTCCTCGCACGACCGCCTTTCTTCTGTTCTAGGAAGCTGCACAGAAAGAACACTCTGGGTCGCTCATCTGCCGGCAGCCACTGATAACCGTTATGGGCGCAGCAGAGATGCCAGCGAATGACAATCTTGGGGTGTCAGAAACACCCCGGTTTCGAGTCCTAGGCTGCCTCACATCGTTTGATCTCTTAGAGGCCCCTGTTCTCATCTCTGAAGTGGGGATGGCATTAGTGACTGTTTCACCTTCAAGGATGATTGAGGGGATATTGTTGAAATAATGTACTGAGCCCAGTGAGTGCTGAGTCCAGTCAGGGCTGAGCCCCGCTGAAGACTAAGCAGTAAGCCGCACACGCAGTATATGCTCAGTAAATAGCCTAGTTGACTCATTGGTCTCTTCCTCGCCTAGAGAAACATTACTAAAATTAAGAAGAGGCTCTGTTACATATTACAATGGGCCCTAAAAACCAGCCCTCCAACCCACATCTGGATGATACAATGTAATTCTTATGTAAAAAATAAATATATAGATATATATAATTTTTCAGCATGACAGTCCCTATCTGCAATTACATCAAAATCACATTAATTGAGCTATAACACTGTCAGGCTCAGCAGCTGGAGAGCACATCTATACATCCTAAAAAGGCCGCCATTAATTCAGCTCTCTCCGGCGCAGCAATGAGACTGGGATGTCCGTTCTCCAGTCTGATTTACTGCCTTTCAGGCTGCTTAAGTGGGAACCTCTACAAAAAGATTTAAGTTAAGTGACTCCCGTTCTGCTCTGAAGCTCATTTATTATTGAATTAAGTTTTCATTTCGTTTAAAGGGAATAAAGAAACATTTGAAACAAGGTAAAGCATTAAAAAGAAATCGCCTCTGATGATCCAGGAAGCTAGTTTGTCTATCTGAAAATGATTCTCTCCCAACTCTGCCTCTGCCTCTGCCGCCGCAAAGCCAGAGCCCGGTTCATAAATGTTCCTAACCGACATCTCCATCGAGACTTTTGTATGAGAGATCAATCCTAATCTTCATGTCATTCCAGTCCTTAAATATTTTTCTTAATGTGTACATTTTCTGTTTGGTTTGATTTTGCCTTTGAGAGAGGGTCTCAGATAGCCCCGGAGCCTACCATGTAGCCAAAGATAACCTGAAACATCTGCTGCTTCTGCCTTTGCCTCCAGAGTGCTGGGATTCCAGATGTGTACCTTAAGCCTAGTTTATATGATGCCAGGGATGGAACCCAGGCCTCCAGGCACTGAGCTCTACCAACCGGGCTTCTCGCTGCAGAGCTCATGGGGTCCCACCTCCACCCCAACCTCTCTCTCTCTCTCTTTCTCTCTCTCTCTCTCTCTCTCTCTCTCTCTCTCTCTCTCTCTCTCTCTCTCTTTCTCTCTCTCTCTCTCTCTCTCACACACACACACACACACACACACACACACACACACACACGCCCCCACTGTGCTCTACTCTTTTAGGCCAAGAAAGTTGGAAAAAGTAAACTGGATTAAAAATAGACAGAAATAAACATCATTTTTTTTTAATGTCTAGTATGCTCTACACAGGGCAGGGTAGGAGGTGGGGCTAGAGAGGCAAAGAGATTCATGCCATGGCGTGCCAATGTGTGACAGACAAATGAAGGAACCAAAGGGCGTCCAGTAAGAAGAGATTCCCGGCATTCTGACTCAGAGATGACTCCGTGTGTCCTGCTAACGGAGACCATTTGCTTTTCCTGCTGGACTATGAGTAACGTCCCCGCCAAATTATCAGTCCTTGTACCTGCGATAAAGCCTCTCTGGAACCCACGGCCCCGCCTTCTTCCAGTCTAGATAAAAGAAAAGAGTAAACCCTATGGAATGTTTTCCTGACTAAGCCTCACACAAAAGAGCCAAGAGTAATAGCATTCCCTGCGCCAAGAAGTCCCTAAAGAACTCAGCACTCTGAACAAACTGTATTTTCTAAAAAGTCTGTGAGGACCCCTATAATGGTGTCATTTACACCCCAGTCACACGTGTCTACAGCACAGGACCCTTCGTAATTAGGTATATACACTATACCAGTTCACTGCCTAATTAGCAAATTATGTTGAAAATAGCATCCTGCTAATTAACGGTTATTATGGCATTTCTGAAGCTAAGGCTTTAATTACCACCAACCTAATGCTTGTGTACGGAGATGGAAACAAGAGTCCCCCTCCCTTTTAAATGATCAATAAGTACAAAAGATTATTATAAAGGCAAATCGGCTGGCAGCTGATTAATTTGCTTGATGCAAAGTTGCTGCGTGTTCCGTATTATTTTATCGGAGTTGCAGGGGGAAAAAAGGTACATAATTCGGTTTCATTAGCAACCTCTGTGATTTATCACCAGAAAAGGCGGCGGCGGCCCCCCCCTCTTTTGTTGTTTGTTCAATTCCCCCTGTGTTTTTTGCCTGTACCGGCATCAAAGTCAAGAGCAGGAAGTTTTAATTAAGTGACACTAATGAGGGCGTTGAAAATGATACTTCAGCAATTCAGCATGCTGTTAAATGTGTTTACTCTATAATGTCATCAAAGGTGATTGTTTTCCCTCGTAATAGATAAAATTCATTACCATACGCATTGTACTTTTGAGTGCTGGAAATGCAAAATCCAAGTTAGTCAGGTGGATCTGCTACAATGTTCCCTCCTATGGCTGCCAATTCAAATTATTGGACCTAAAACGAAACTTTTCTAAACAAGGCTCTCCACTTTTTTTTTTTTTTTTTTTTAAGTGTACCATGTTTAGTAATTAACAGACCCTGCCAGCCAGGAATAGAACAAAAGTGTGCATTCAAATGGCTAATCAAGGGAGGCTAGAATCCATGGGCTGGGGGTGTGAAACCATCCTTTGAGCCTGGCACTCACACCAGTTTCTCTTTCTCTGCCAGTGTTGGGGGGAGGGCTACTCCTCGTACTGCAGAGCACCTACGCATCACGGCCTCAACAGCTGAGGATGCCTCACTACGTAAGCCAGCAACTACCTAGCCCTAGAATAGGACATGTTGGGGAATTGTTTTCTCTAAAAATAAAAAAAGTAACGGCCTCCCAGACACAGTTTTAACGATCCACCGAGCCACTAATGGAAACTAATGCGCACCTTGTGACTTTCCCTGGGAATTACAACATGCTTCTCCATGGTCCCACTATGTCTAAAGGAAGACAGTGTTTCCATTTTACAGACTGAACCAACAAAGGAAAGGAATTTAGCCTGACTTAGGGTGGGAATCCCACGTGTTCCCTTTTGCCTGGCCAAGTCTAATACCTGAGATTCCAAACAGTCAGTCTGGATGTTCTGGGCTAGTTATTTCAAAGCACGTTTTCATATCGTGCACAAAATGGAAAGTTCTCAAGCCATTTCTAGGATTAGCCTGTCAGGATTTGGGTGGGGGCAAGAGGCGTGGCAAAGCTGTGCCCAGCAAACACTCTGTTCAAGTTAATAGAGCCAGGCTCCTCCCTCACCCAGATTAACCCAATGTCTGATAACCTCCCTCAAAGCTCCCTGCTTCTGAAAGAGCTTGTTTGGAATGGTTTCATCACCCACCATTCTTCAGAATGGGATTACTAACTCCCAGCATGGGAAAACGCCTGCACTCTTTCAATGACCACCCCAGCCATAGATCAGAAAAACTGGTTTGTGGATGACTTTCTGAAGATATCTGGCCCAACTACTGTGAATGAAAAACGTTAGTGTTTTCCTTCCCTGCTGTATCCCTGATTTGGTCCTGAGGCTGCAAGAGATGGACTGTGTGACATTGTTCTGGTTATCTTCAAGAAACTGTCTCCATTAAAATTATTATTATTGGAGTCTCTGAGCTCTTTCAGGAAATTTAGTCTAAAGCAATAAATTCAAAAGTTTCAGCTAGTTACCTGCAGGGGAAGCACTGTAGAAAAGGAAAGAGGTTGACATCTCATCGAAATTGTCTTGGAGATCAAGGCAAACACTGGGTACCCACTACAATGTCTGGCATATCAACACAACGGGAAAGGCTCTAAACACCTATTCATGTGCATTAATGCAACTCTGTGTGTGTGTGTGTGTGTGTGTGTGTGTTGTGTCTGTCTCTGTCTCTCTTGTGCACACATGCGCACATGCATGCATGCATGTACTGTACACACACACACACACACACACACACACACACAGACACACACAGCTAATGCTTCAGTAGGGAGAGAATTGTTGTCAGCCCTTTATAATATAAGAGGGTCTCACTTACAAATTAAGGAGAGGATGCTTCCAGAAGAATCAGGTCCGTTTGTGCAGTTTTGTTTACTGCCTGGCATTTAAACTTCGGTCTCTCTTCATGAATATTTTTTATTATTATTTTTGCCACTGTTACTTCCGTAGATCTCAAACAAAATGGCGAGGATGAGAAGATGCAGACGGGCACGTGAGGGGGGGGAGACAACGGCTGTGGAGGGGGCCCAAGCTGGCACAGCCTCTCTGGAAAGCACTTTAGTGTTGCATCAAGAGTTTAAAAGTACTCACATCCTTTGGTCCTGTCATAGTGCTTCTAGGAAACGTTCATAAAGAAATCAGAGATGCTCTTCAAAGCATGATGGATAAGAATGAAAAATGTAAAACTTCAGGGTCTACTATGGCAGATTGTTTAAACAAATGATGTTATATCCACAGGATAGAATATTATACAACATCAGGCATTATATGTGTATATGTATATATATGTGTGTATATATGTGTGTATGTATATATGTATGTATATACATTATGTTTGTGTGTGTGTATATATATATATACATATATATATGTGTATATATATATATATGCAGTATGTCCACATAGATTTTAATACATTTTAATGTATGTACTTAAGAAGGAGAGAAACAGATTCCAAAGTGTTGATGGTGACCCTGAAAGTTGAGATGAAAGACAATTTTAACATGTATACATCATTAAACTATTATATTTAAATACTAAAGGTCAAAAAAATGCAATAATGCATCTTTTGGGGGGTACTCTAAGATGTTATTAGGAATGTTACAGTGCAATTTAATTATGTAACTAGTGATATTATAATTAATAACCACTATATAATTTATAACATCATCCAGGCAATTTTTCTCCAACAAAGCTCAGCACTAATCAGTCACATGAAGACCCTGGAGTGCTAGGAACTTCGGAGCCCCTCGGGGTGGCATTCCCAGATCCTGCCTTTGGAAGGCACTCCCCACATTCATAGAGTAAGTGTGACCTATGGAAAACCTTCTTAGGAGTCACATAAGACTGAAGGAAAACTTTAAAGTCTCAAGTCATTCCGCAGCCCTACCTGGAACCCTCAGGGACAGATAAGTCCCTTAAACACCCGTAGGTGACTTACTTCCTAGTGTGATTGATACCGCGGCCCCTGGGCGTTTGAATTTCCCTGAGCTATTTTTGTTTTCCAGTTAGGCTAGACGGATTTATCTTGGGCTGAGGCCATGTGTAACCTTGGCTCCTATTTTGTTTTTCTCCTGATCAGTGAGAAACTGTCTATAGATGCATTGAGATTTTGCAAAACAAAAAATGTTTTGACATGCGGTTTACCCTTTTCACAGAGAATGTTTTTCTAAAGAAAGGAGGGAAGAGGATAGCTAGACTCTATGTGGAAAATATACTGTTCTAGATAGCCACCACCTTCTGAAGGATTAAGATAATTATGACAAAAAAAATGAGGACATAAGGGGGGACATAAAATACAAGCTACCTTGTCAGCTGAAGATGAGGAGATCAATACACTGTTTGCCCGAGATTTCCCCATTTTCCAATTACATTCTTTTATTTCTTTACTTTGTGTATGTGTGTGTGTGTGTGTATGAGAGAGAGAGAGACAGAGAGAGAGACAGAGAGAGAGAGACAGAGAGAGAGAGACAGAGAGAGAGAGAGAGAGAGAGACAGAGAGACAGAGAGAGAGACAGAGAGAGACAGACAGAGAGAGACAGACAGAGAGAGAGAGAGAGGAAACAATTTGGATGGGCCAATTGTCTCCTTCCATCATGGAAGTTCTGGATATCAGACTCAGGTTGGGTGGCCTGCAGTGAGTACATTTATTTGCTGAGGCATCTCATTAGCCTCCAATCAAATTCTTACTAGAAACAGATTCATGAGGCTGCTGGGAGAAATAATATTTTTTTTTTTACCCTGAAGGAGAGTAAATTAAGTAATTTTTTTCTGGTTTTTTTTTTGTTTGTTTGTTTGTTTGTTTTTTGGTTTTTTGGTTTTTTGAGACAGAGTTTCTCTGTGTAGCCCTGGCTGTCCTGGAACTTACTCTGTAGACCAAGCTGGCCTCGAACTCAGAAATCCACCTGGGATTACAGGCGTGCACCACCACACCTGGCCCTAAATTAAGTAAATTTAAACTACCCATCAAGAGACTACTTGAAAGTATTTGCCTACTTGAAAGCCACTAAGAGAAGGAAATGGAGACTAGAACAAATAGACATGAACTGGTGGTTGACTGCCGGTAAGAGTCCCTGGAACAAGTGACTTACCCTCCCTGAGAGGACCGTTCTTTTCTTACCTCTCAAAGTGTGTATCTAAAAGCTAGGTAGCCTAACACAGAGTAGTATAAAGAGTTGGGACTTAAGGTAGAATTTGCAAGTAAACGCTCCAAAACAAATGAATTGAATCTCACTGCTCCAAAAATCGAGGTGCCTTTAAAAGCCTTTTTGGGGGGGCGTGGTGTTTCCTTTAGCTTTAAGCCTACATGTAAGGACAGTCTGTACTCACTACATTTCCATGACCCTCTTTTGGGTTTGGTAATATTAAATTACGCAGAAACGAAGCCCGACTTCTCTCCATGGCCATCACTCTAAGGAAAACAATACATCCAAACCGTAAGGGGGGGTGTGTGTGTCATGGATGGCAGACCGCACCCAATTCAGAAAGGTAAAGGAGAATGTTCGTGAAAATGTGTGTGGGGTGTCTACCGAGAAATGAGGAGCACAGTGAGGCAGACAGTCTGGCATGGCTTCTGGAGGCTGACTCACACTTCTAGGCCACACGGAGCTGAGGAGCTGTTCTTTGGGGAGCTCGCTCATTCACTCAGCCCCGGGAACACCAACGTCGGATGATGCACTCTGCGCATGCGACTACATTCAGATGACAGCAACTGGTCAGGGGCCAGACATGATTACCTCTTGTGTGGAAGTGTCTGGAAGATGACACACACCGTGATGCTTCACAGAGGCCACTGAACAAGGAAGGGGAGTAGGAACTACTTCTACTAGTAAAAGTATGTCTTCTGGCTAGGCACAAATAACCTTTCCCTTACTGTTTCCCCAACTACAAAGTTAAAGGTTTTCCATCGTTCTGGTAAACTATCCAAATGCCGACTCTCAGACCGGCCTAGGCGTGGCCAGTGACGTGTATTTGGAAGAAGTACCAAACGCGCGTCAAACTTTGACTAGAACCCTGTGAGGTATTTAGTCAAACAGCCCCAGCGCTGTTTGTAGGCTACTGTGAAGATCGCCCGGGACAGTTCCTGAGCTGTGTCGCTCAAGACGTAGCCCCTGGTGTTTAGTAAATGTCCTTGCTCAAATGGACAACCTGGCACTGGGTTCAATGCTTTCTGCATACAACTCTCGACAATCTACAAGGGAGATACCGTCGTCCCCGTGTGACAGAAGAGAAAATGGATGTACATACAGTCTTTGAGCTGCTCAAGATTGAGTAAGAAACCGTTAGAATCAGAATGTAGCCAGTGCCGGCTGGTTCCAGAATCTAAGATGTTAATAGTTACTCCATAAGTTTTAGATGTTACTTATTTTCTGCAAATTTCATACAATATGTTTTAATTGACTCTTCCCAGATCCTCCCCAAACCCACTCACCCACTCAACTTCTTGTCCTCTATCTCCTTAAACACACCACACACACACACACACACACACACACACACAGGCACACAAAGTAGTGGAATCCACCCATTCACCTCAAGCAAAAGCTGATTGTTATTGATAGTTGCTGGAAGAGAAAACGTTTTCTTTAATGGAGTGACCCTGAGAATATATACCATATTCTAGAGCAGACTTATGTTCTACATGTGTCTTTAACCTATTGAGTACAGGCCAGTGCGATGGCTCAGCGGGTAAAGACACTTTCTGTGTACCTGTTGGTGTCCTGAGTCCAATCCACCGAACCCACATAACTGATGGAGAGAACCAATTCAATAAAATAATCCCCTGGTTTCCACATGTATGCATGGTATGGACATTCTCTCTCTCTCTCTCTCTCTCTCTCTCTCTCTCTCTCTCTTTCTCTCTCTTTCTCTCTCTCTCACTCTCTCCCCTCTCATACACACACACACACACACACACAGAGAGAGAAAGAGAGAGAGAGAGAGAGAGAGAGAGAGAGAGAGAGAGAGAGATCCCTGCAATTACATGAAAATCACAAACAGTGAAAAACCAAGATTTGTCTTCCTAAAAATCAACACTATTCCTTCCCCTTCAGTGACTGTTGAAAATGTCCACAGGTCTCATCTCTGTGATCATCCTCCTAGCTAGACACTGTTTATGCAAAAGAATGTCTCGGGCCCTCAAGAGTATAAAACACACGAGAAGTTGTGGCCGTGTGTTCATTTAAACAAATGAAATGAGCACCTAGACGTGTGCTGGGTAAAATACCAGAACAAAATCATGCCCAAATGGTGCTGAAAGTTGCCCAAATCCCCAGAGGTTTTCCAAATATGAGTCAGGTCTCATTTTCATGCTCCTATCTTTGCTCTGGACAACCATTCTCTGAGGTGTGTGCCTCCAGGACTTCCACATTGAGGTCGGATCTGAGTCATAGTGCACTTACCACAGAGATGAGGCCCCGGGTTCAATCGCAAGCACCCCACACTTACACAAAGGTAGACTGGTTTTGTTACATGATAAATGAGAATCCTGTTTTTCTATCCTCTTCACAATGCCATAAATAGAGTAACAAATATCTGTACACACCCCTAGAATGCCAGTACACAACCTGTTGCTAATTCTATTCTTGCTTTTTTGTCAGCAATAAACAGTGAAGGTGCTGTAGGTTATTATAACACACACACACACACACACACACACACACACACACACACACGCATATATTGACTTGACATCTTGCTAACTAAACTATCTTTCTTTTCCTTGGCCTTGTTTTTCCCAGTCTACTACTGATCGTGCATGGATGGTCCCTTAAACCAACTCTGTTAAAAAATGATCCCAAGACACATCTCACTCTGTAGCTCGAGCGCCTCTGGAACCTGTGGTGTAGATCAAGCTGATCTGGCACTCACAGAGACGCACCTGCCTCTGCCTCCTCGGGCACGCACGGCACGACCATGCCTAGCAACGCTCCATCCTCAAGCTCACAGGGCATGATGGGATTCCCACGGGCTCCGGTTCACTCTCCTTCACAGCCTCCCACCATTCCACACGTGCTTTTTAGCCTCCGCCCACCACCGTCCTCCTCCTTCTGACTGGAAAGCCCAAGCCAGCCCAGACTCTCTCTGTCTTGTTATTTTAATTACATTGGTCCTTTTCCCCAAATCGAATATTGCCGATCGGGGTAGGTTGTACATGAAGCTCACTAGGGGGGGGTGGGGAGGGGTCCGTGAACACAGAAGAGACCAGGAATTGCCATAGAAGCAAGAGGAAAAAAGTACTAAGCTGATTCAGAAAGAAAAAAGTCAGGATGTTTCCATCCAGTTATACCAATCATGGAGGAAGAGGAGTCAAAGACAGGGTTGGTGAGGGGCAAGCCGGGGTCTGGCCTTGGGGAACACTCTGGGTGAGAGAGACTGACTGGGGAGGGCCACTCTCATCCATCTGTGCCCTAAATCCCAGCCTCCTTTGCCCTCTGCAGTACAAGGAAGTACAGCTGCCTGGATATCAGAGGGCTGGGTGGTGGGACTGCAAACTCATTTCTCTCTGAAGTGCCCAGAGTCCTGATCACAGGAGTTCACATCAACTCTGTCTTTCAAAGGGATTTTTATTTTTCCAGCCAACCTGCTTTATCATCGCTGAGAAGATCTTCCATATAAAAGATTAATAAATAATATAGTGAAGAAGCCCAGGGTTCATTCTGGGCTCTTCAGTACCCCCTGAAAGAAATAGGCAAATTGGACAGAAATCAAAGCAGGGGAGCCACGAGGATTAAAGCGGAGAGCAGCAGGAGCTGCTCATAAGGGCTCCCGCAGCACAAGGCAGGAATAAGCAAGGCTTGAACGCGACAAAAGGACCCGGAGGATCAAATGCGCTCCCTGAGCAAGGGTGTAGGCACACCGATGAAGGGAAAGAATTGTTCGGGGTCACGCAAAGGGGTAAAGCCGAGAGGAATGGGATGTAATTACAGAAAGGAAAAGTTTGGCTGAATATCAGGACAGCCCGCTCAGGAGCTGGCTCTGTTTGAGTGTGGAGCGGCTTCCCAAGGGAGGAGGTGGAAGCCCCATCGCTTGAGGTGCACAAAGCCACTGGACAAAAGCTCAGAAAGAGAGTGTGAGGAATGATCTGCCTGAGCAGGGGGAGGGACAGGTGACCCCACGGGGCTGCAAGGCCCCGCACTTCAATGACACATTGTGATGCATTTCATCAGGTACCCACCGACCGGCCTGAGCCAAAGCTTTGCCCCCAGAAGCCCCCAGCCATTGTACGTTCTCAATATGCCACTCAAGAAACGTCCCTTTTCACTTCAAGGGACCCTCCAGGGCTCCTTGCTGCCCTGGGAATAATGCCTCACGGTGGGCCTGGCACGCTTGAGCTGTAAGGCTGGCTGCACAGCCTTGAAGGGGGCGTTAAGTCCGACTCTCGTGTCTTGGTCTTTGCTCCTGAGGTCGGGGTGCTTCTGTTTTTTTACACTTTTCTTCATCATGAGACCTTGTCCTGGGCAATATAAAAATCATATCTTAATCCGCCCTCTGATGTAATAAGACAACTCCATTTTTCTCTCTTGGAAGTGGATCCAGCATTTGAACACAGATCTCTGAGTGTCTTCATGACAGGTCATGACAACCTGTGAGATGTCACATAGCAGCAGCAGCAGCAGAAGCAGCAGCCTCCCCACTTCCTGTACACGGTCAGATAAGCCATTTAGGGGTAACAAATGAACCTTCTCCTTCCTCTCCAGGATGGGGCCTCGCTGCTCCTTGTATCCCAGACACATGCACGCTGCCCCAGTGATTAGCACCATCTGTCTTCTCCAGCTGCCATGATGTAGCACACAAGCCCCATAGCCTGGATGCTTGACAGGTAACAGAAGTTGCCAAGTTTTAGAGCCTAGAGGCTTCAGCTCCGATCTCCAGCAGAGATCTGAGTTCTGCGGAGGGCTCTCGACTGGTTTGCAGATGGCTGCCTCTATGCTACAGCCTCATATAGCTAGAGACCAAGCTCTGGTCTGACTTCCATTTAGAAACTCAATGGTTCTGTGATGAGAGAATCACCCTTATCAACTCCCTCAAGCCTATTTACCTCCCAAGGGCACACACCCACACACACACTGTTAACACAGGGTTACAGCAAAAGCATCTTTATCCCACAACTTTCCAAACCTCCTCCTCCTCCTTCAGAGCCACGCCTTGAAAGTTTAGGCAATCTTGCCTGGTGAGTTGAGAATGAGACTGAGGTCCTTCCAACAGGGTTCTCCTGCATCCTGGATCCAAGTGCAAGGATCCTAGCTGAGAAGCTTGCTTGTCCAACTCTCCATCCAGTCTCCAGGAGACCGGAATCTGTCCATGTATTGTGAGATGTGACACTGGGACCTGGCCCATAAGGCTCGTTATATAAATATTCCCAGAAGCTGCACCATAACTGGAGGCCTTAGAAAGCCTCACATAACTTACATACACCCAAGAGCCTGGGGCTTCAGAAAACACAGAAGAGAACCAGAAAGTAATCCGTAAAGTCCTAGAGACTAAGCCAGAAGAGAAGAGAAACACATACACTCTGTGCTCCCAACACGGTTAGCAGCTTCAGGAGACACAGTCGCGTGTCAGGCAGGCTACTGGGGAGGACAGAAATCCTTGACAGCAATCAGGGGAAGAGAACTCTCAGAGTGTGTGGAGATGATGACCAACGAATGAGTGGGCCCTATCTAGAAACCAGATCTAAAAGGAGGCTAAAATCTTCCAGAATCACTGTGTTGAAGTGAAACTGACACAGAGTTATGGACCCCTTAATTATCTCCATGAACGCAGGGACATCATCAGACTTCGTTCTAGTGAGATGTCGAGGAAAGAAGCCATGGGAGCTATAGTTTACACCAGAGGATAAAACATACTCTTCTATTTAAACAGCCAATCTGTGGATGGTCAGCACTTGAAGGCGGTCACCCAGGTCTGCTATCCTTCAGACCTTGTCCTGAAGTAGTAGTCCTCCCGAGACATCACATAGCAGACTGCCATGGTAGACACTGTCTACAGAGCACAGGATCCCTTGCAGGGAGAGCTATCCATCTCATGAGAGGCCGTGTGGTAGAATGCGAATGGTCTCATCTGGAATCCTGATGTCACAAGCTCATACTTATATCCCTTCTTCCTTAGGTTCGCTGCCCAGGTGCCTTCCCGGCCTCCTTCCAAGAGCAGCTCCTTTGTGCAGGTAGCTGCTTCATTTACCAGGAAGTTGGCTGTAGCACCCGACCTGGCCCTGGCGCACTCGGGAAGAACATTCCTTGCTCCCATTTCTGTTTAGCAAAATCTCCAGCTGTAGCCTTGGCCGGTAAGAGAAGCACAATGCGACGAGCGAAAGAGGGAGGCAGTAACTGCACCTGCAAACTGCTTTGCCTGAGAGGAGTAAACAGTCCCGAGACCGTGCCCGTAATGGGTTTTCAGTCCATGCACCTGCTAAAGCCAAAGGGTAAGATTTGTCAAAGAATGGGGGCCTCACATCTTCATGGGGATGAGTCTAGGGAGTCCCTTCAGCTGCAATAGTGTCCACTGCTGTCTACAAAGCTATGATGTTCTAGGCCGTTTAAATGCATTTTAAAAAATCTCTAATGCCCTAAAGGCATTAAACCAGTGTGGATGGTCAAGAGGCGGAAGAATAGAGAGGTAAGAAACCGTCTCTGATGCCATGGAGGTAGCAAGTGGTGGCACTGAGGTTTTTAGCTATGCATCTTGTCCGATTTCAGAGTCCAGGTTCACGACCATCTTGCCTTGGTGTTCGGGTGCTATGATCCTGGGAACATTCTTGGAGGGACAAAGAAGACAGGAAGTCGTAAAAGTTATTCCTGTTTCAGCCTTTTCAAAGAGCATGAGGTGAAAGTTAGTCTTCTGACCCCTACTGGTCAAGTGGGGGCTATCTCCATTGGAAGTCAACACAAAAGACACTCCCGGTGTAGAGATGGCTATATGGGGACTGAGGATCAACATTACTTATAATCGTTATCTACGCAACATGTGGGCAAGGAGGTATCTCCTTTCAGCTTTAGTGAGAAGTCCCATTTCACTGAGCAGAGCTTAACTGAAAATGCCAACCCCCTTGAAGACCATATTAAGGTTACGCTAGAACCGAACACGCATCTGTTATTGGTTGCAACTGGCTATCCTGGAGTGGACAGAAAATAAAAAGATTGACTATGAGATACCTGCCTGGATGGCGTTTTGTATGTACTTTCACCTCAGCTTGTTGTGAGTCAGAGACTCACTCCAAACACACATTCTAGGAAGCATGTTAATGTGAGAGGTTCGGTTAAACAGCAAGGGGTGGGTAGTTCAAATCTGGGACTTGGGTAAGATTGTTTCACCAATCAGTGATGGAACTTCTATTTGAACACAGGTGATTTGACTGCCGACCAAGGGCACTTGGTATCTAGTTGATGGTTTTATGTTTGATGTATCTTCAAGGCTACCAGAGAGCAGTTTTATAAACGTTCTTTAAAAACATTTCTATGTGTACGTGTATCTGTCTGTGCAGATTTCCACATTATCCCACACGTCAATGCCCAGTGACTTTATTTGGAAGGTGAGGGTAACATTAACAGTCAGAGTGTCACACAGAAAAGACAGTATAGTACTGAACGCATGGCGAGCCCCCAACCAGTGAAAGTTGTAACTCAGGAACCCCAGGATTGAAAAAGTGTGACTTAGGTTCCCAGTTACCAGGAGTTCCTAACAGAGGCTACTCACATATGAGGAAACAGGGAGCCGGTTAATACACCACAAGGGAGGAATACCATGCGGGCTCCTGGGAAGTTGCTTTGGTGATGCAGAGATGCTGTCTCCAGATGGGCATGCTAGAAATAACACTGAAAGCAAAGGGTTTTCACAAGAATGTAAAGATGTAAGAAGGAGAGGGGGACAGGAGAGAGGATGGGAAAGGGGAAGAGAGAGGGGCGGAGAGAGACAGACACAGAAACAGAGATAGACACATAGAGAGAGAAAGAAAGGAAGGAAGGAAGGAACGAACGAACGAACGAACGAACGAACGAATGAACTTAGGAAGACACACAGAGAGAAATAGCCAGGCACAGAGTGGGGAGAGAGAGAGACTGCTCACATGGCTGACTGGGAAGACAAATGGTGACTCAAAGACGAACACAGGGCAGGCAGCCGACAGATTGAGTCCCCTGTCTTTCAAGGGGTCAGATTAATGCAAAGGGAAGCCAAAATGACACATAGACCAGTCATCAATCTGACTAGATAGCCTTTAGGGAACTTTCACGAGTGACTTCAAGGCCTAGAAGAGTCTTTATGTCCATTAGCTTGCTGCTTGGCAGATTTTACAGACTTGGACCATTATGTTAGATTCAGAGGGCACAGTGGTAAAGAGATGGGAACCCATCCTCGCCAACTGCCTACAGTCTAGCCAGCTCTTAAACCATTATAGAACTAAGTAGTCAATTCGAGTGGTGAACTAGATTATAAGGCGCATCCCTGGTTGGTTCCAAACATCTCCAGCAAAACTTGTAAACAGGACGGTTCACTCATAATCCCCACATTGCAGGCCTCCTTCTAGAAGCAACCTGGGACCCCAGGGAGGCTGTGGTGTGTCCTTTCCCCAAGTCTGTTACAAGGACACACAACTTGGAACCACCCCCTACCGTTTCAGCCAAAATGGGAAGCAGAATGGGAGAGCTGAAGAGGTCCAGGAGTGGCCCGACAATAGCCCCTGCATCACAGATGCCCTGTGTAGCCTGTCATTCAAGTCACCGAGGCTGAGTCTCTCATGAGCTGTAGCAAACATGATCTCAAAAAAAAAACCAACAGTGGAACATTCCAGATGCTTAGCAGTGCCCTTCCCTCCTGAGTGGGGAAGCCGTGAGCCTCCGTCTCATCACCACACTCATCTGCAGGGAACACAGACTGGCTTCCAGCACTTCCTGGAGAACACCCCAGGCAGCCATTAGTCACTGATCTGTGTGAGCAAGAAACAAAACTTTTGGAAATTCATCCATTATTAATCTCTGCCATGGAGATCTACGGCTCTGCAGTTTAGGAAGGACACAGAAGGGTGCAGCCCAGAAAAAAAAAATGTAAAAGGGGAATACTGAAGGCAGAGCAAAGCTCTGAGAGTAAAGAACTGAGTAGAAATCAAATGTGGAGGTGCACATATGTAATGCCAACACTCCAGAGGTAGAGACATGGGGATCACGAGTTCTAGGTCATGGTGGGCTACATGGTCAGTTCAAGGCCAGTTTAGGCTTAAGTGAGACCCTATCTCAAAAATAATAAACAAACAAATAAGGAAGTAAAGAAATAGGGCCAGGAAGATGGATCGATTACTATAAAGTGGCTACCCTGTAAGCGTGAGGACCTGGGTTCAGATGCCCAGAACCTATGTAAAAAGCCAAATGCTAACCACAGGACTCAGAGCAGGGGCCACGGAGACAGACAGATTCCTAAAACTCACTGGCTACTCAGCCTAGCTGACTCATTGAGGGAGAGTCCCTGTCTCAAAATATAAAAGTGGAGAACAGTTTAAGACAGGCATCTAGTGTCAAGCTCAGGCCTCCGCGTATGCACACTCGCGTACATCCAGACTCATTAACTACACATGCCAAACACGCAGAGACAAATGAATGCCTTAAAATAAATAAGATAACTGGATGAAAATGGTTTCTCTTGTATGTAGAATTGGGTGAACAGTGTAGACAAGGAGCAGCTGACCTGAAACTTCCCCTTTATGAGCAACTAAAGCATCATTGCTAATGGAAGCCCAGTCCAGCTTGCTTTGATTATCAAGCACAACTAGTGTGTGGCAGAGTGATTCTCAGAACCATGGTGGTTTTTTTTTTTTTTTAAGTAACATTCAAAAACACCTCTAACGTTCACTTAAAATACAAGTCTTCCATTCCTAGAGGGTTCGATTCCTGAGAACTTTCCAGGAATCTAAAATGACAGTCAGTCTTGGGAACACACACAGTCCAGTTTTTCCTGTGCCGAGGGGGTTAGGAGAGGTATCCCAACATGGACTTTCTCGGAGGGGCTGGAAAAAGAAGAGTTTGTTCCTTTCTTTGCTTGGGGTGTTGTGGAATTTTCTCACACAACAGTTTTGCCTGTGTGATGTCAGGAGAGGCCTGAGGGCAGGCCAAAGGCAGCTTCTGCATTGCCGAAGGACAAGAAGGCATGTTTCCTTCCACATATAAATAGAACGGCAAAGGGGTAGCCACGAAGATAGCTTAAGGAGACGTTCACCACAGTGACAGGGGCATTGTACAAGCGTACACTCTGTAAGGGCCCAAACTGCCTAAAAAGGTTCTCAGGAGTAAGTCCCGCTGCTTCTCAGGTGTGTTATTTTTAGCCCCTCCCCTGGGATTATGCATGGCCTAGAATCCCCACTTGAAAGGGAAGAACACATTTCACGCTAGCTGCTATCTCTCTGAATTCATCAGAAATCTGGGATGTGGACACCACCCGCACAAAGAAAACACAATTAAGGCCCAAGATGTGAGCCCAACAGACCCTCCCATTGTTCCTTTCACACCCCAGCCCTGCCAGGCTGCTCTGCCTTTGACTGACATGTGACATTCTTGTCTTCGTGGGCAGAGAAGCCAAGCTCCTGATGGCTATCGACATCTGTAAATGTCATGTCTGAATATGCCTCAGCCATTGCTGCTTCTTCACTGGATTCCCTGCTTCCCGCCCCTCCACTCACTTTAATTATACAATGAAAACTCTCAAGTGTGGAGTGGCGGCCTGCTGTATCCCACAGGCCCTTAATTGTACTCTGGCATTGGGTCGTGGCATTTTATCACCTTGCCGTGGTAAAAGGCACATTTGCAACAGGAGTCAGTCATGGGACATCTTTCGGAAATGCCAATGGTTTCACACACACACACACACACACACACACACACACACACACATTTTTTTTTATATCAGTCTTCCAGTGACTTTCTTCCACTTGGACAGAAAAATGCTAAAACTTACATTATATACCACCTCCTACCTTACCATCAGACAGGATTCCTCAACTTATTCTTTATGCTGATGACTGCCTAAGGCCTCTCTTGCAATCCCCTGCCTCTTATCAGTTCACAAAATCATCTTGAACAGATTCGGTTCCTCTATAACCTTCATTCCCTGCCGTACACACACTCACCACACTGGCTGTTATGAAAGGCTGTCAACAGGCAGAAGCGCAGATTACCAGCAGATCGCTATGCTGAAGCTTTTTCCAAAACAGCCCATCATCTACAAGCAATTTCTTAGCTGACAAAAAAAAAAAAAAAAAAAAAAAGTAGTCTTGGCTGTCCAATCTGAGAACAGATCCTAAATCATGTGGATTTTCTCCACCCTGATCTGAGAACCCCACATTCTACTTTTTCACAGGTTAGACACCCATCCCCGCTGTAGATTAGGAAAACAGATCCACTCTTGGCAATTCCAGTCTCCACTTCAAGCCAGATCTGAAGGGAGAAGGGAGAACTCTTGTGCTCAGTCATGGTTAAGCGGCTCCCTGCACAGCACCACTTTCCACTTGGGAGACTCACACTGCATCGCTTTTAAGCAGTTCCCAGAGGTGCATGCGGGTGCCTGGTGGTCCCAGATGTTTCCCCACCAATGTCCAGGAACGTGGAAAATTCCATGCTATCCTCTACAGGGTGTGAGCAAAGGAGACGTGGATTGCTGGTGCTTGTCTCTTTGTTGGCCTGAAGGCCTCTAGAGAAGACTCATGAAATTGGCTTCTCTTGGCATTCCTGACCAGGTTGGGACTGTCATTCACTTCAGGGCTGCGAAGGATGGATTCACCTCCATCATTCCATTCATTCTTAGTGAGTATTCCCAAGGAGAAGTAAGTAGAAGAGGCTGCAAGCCCTGAGCCAGGAGTCAAGAGAAACTGGTAATTCTCTATACTGATATTTCTCAACAAAATTTTGCTTACAGAGACATTCTCCTATCACAGTCTGGTGCTTTCCACTGACTGCTACTGAGTCCAGCCTTGATGGAGCCAAAAACCAACCAACCAACCAAACAAACAAACAAACAAACAAACAAACCCCATCATCCCTTGATTCCTATGGAAAGTGTCCAATGACTTAGCCACAAGAAGGCCAGAATAAGCATTATTTTGAGATCTACGAAGAATCACAATAAGTCATATTGGTGAAATCGGCACTGATCTGAGACCCAGGAAGAAGGCAAAGAACTAATTTCTTGGTGGCCTGGGATATGACACTCATGGGTGACAGACATCTTTCAGTATGAGGAAGAGGAAAACACCAATGACTGTCACAAAGCCTCTGAAGTCTTGTCATAGCTCAATACCATGGGAGAGTGTAGGGTCCATTGGGGGAGCTTGTGCACGAGGCAGCCTTCTCTGATCACTCCAACACTCATACCTCAGATTCCTCCTGTCTTCCAACTACAGGCACAGGCAGGTGCAGGCCAACTGGGGAGAAAAGTTCCCCCTACCTACCACCTGCCAGCTGACACCCGAATGGAACAGCAGCCTCAGTTTTTGCATTTCCCTAATTTCTGAAAGAAGTTGGATATTAGAGCTTAACACAAATCTTCCAATTCTAAAATATTAATCCAAACTTAGGAATTTAAGCCAAGAAAATGCATCTGCCAACTGAACCCTGTGTGTGGCTTGCCGCCGTGCAATCCTGCAATGCTTTGATTCACATATTGTCAGATGAGACCGGACTTTGACATCATTTCTCTTTTCGCTTAGCAAGCTGTGACTTCCCAAGTTGACTATAAATACACTTTTGACCCTGGCACACTTTTGGCGGGGTCTGCCTTCCCCTGTCATTCCTTTATCACTCAGGCCCTGGAGTTTTACATTGCCCTGTTTAACAACAGCTATGAGCAGATGTAGCGTTTCCCAAACGATCGCATATATAAAGACGAAAGGGGAATTAGGTGCCAACCTTAGGCAAGGCTGTGCCTTTACATTCAGGGGTTTGTTTTGCTTTTTGTTTCTGGCAGGTGCGTATTTGTAATGGTGATTCCTCATTTAATGGCTACATCTTTTCAGGCCACAGTAAAATCCATCATGGACCAGACATGAGTATGCTAATTCCTCATCTCTCCCACGATGTACAGATTCAATGGGGTCTTCTTCCCGCCAATGTGCATTCCTAAATGCCATTAATAGTAATGGGAGTGAAATACAAACTATGACTAAGTAGGCCCTAGTGAATGAAATAGGGTCTCAACCACAAACTGCCACACAGCTCAGCTCAGTCAGCGCTGGGCACTAAATTAGGGGCTGGTGATTCTCTGGTTTGGACTAAGACAAATAAAAGGCAATGGGGAAGTGGAGTCTTGTTCTCTGCTTAGCGGCTACCAAGACTGTGCCTGGCTTGCAGGTAAACACCGTGGGACACTTTGAAGCTTCCAAACAGACACAGAGGGCAGCAAGAGGCAAACACCAGGTCTTTGGAGGGAATTAATGAAACTCAACTAAGCCAGTTCAACCCAGCTGCCCTTCAACCATCCTGCCCGCTAAAAGACACTGTTATAAAAACCACCATCCTTTATTCAAAAAACAAAACAAAACAAAACAAACAAACAAACAGAAAAAAAAACCGAAGTTCACTCTAGAGAACTCACTAGGGGAGATTTTTTTTTTTTTTTGGTTTGATTTTTTTGCCCTTTCTTTCTTTCATTTTCATCCTGAAAGTCCAGGATGGCTTTGGCATAATGAAGGTCATATCTTCTAACCGTGGTAATGTTCACACAGGAACCTGAGCTCCAGGCTGGGCCAGGCTGGCTTCTCAGTATCCCTCTGCAGAAGGTGTTGCCGATTAAACTATCACATTTCAAAGGGCTCCTTACAGTAAATAGGAAAGAAAAGAAAAAAGAGATCCAGGGCCTTTTGTTAGTCAAAAAGCTAGGGAAAGGCGATAATTAACCCATTTTTTGTAGAGAAATCATTTGGACAAAAGTCAAGGGATTTACCACCCTGTCAATTGTTAAGTCTAGATAAGGACATTATATTCTATGACACAAAGGGTGACTGGACGGGGAGGTGGGTGGAAAGTAGGCCACTACTCCTACTTTACCTCATATCTGGAAAATAAAAAAGACTTTTTTTTTTGTCATGCAGCGTCCTACACTGATGGACTAAAGGATTTCCCCTCCCTCCCCTTGCTTTAAAACATAACTTCAGAGCCTGGCTTTTTGCATTCTGTTAAATATTCAAAGGTATTGTGCAATTAGCATGTCATTAATGAATAATTAATTACAGCTAAAGCAGCCTTCAGACTTTTTTTGCAGCTAAATTATTTAAACAGCAAATACAACAATACAGCGCCATTCCGTGGCTTGGTGTTTTGTTATTGTTTTATTCCAAAGGACAGTGATATCACACTTTTCATTAGTCGTATGAATTATGCGCCACAAAGGTTGTTTTCATTTTTTTCCCCTCTCCTTACCTAAAAGTTGCTTCATCTGCCCTAAAAGGAAAAAAAATTAATTCGGTTCAGATTCAATTTCCTAAGAATTAATTGGCTGCAAATATCTGCACACTGTAGCTGGGGGTAGAAGGATTAGAGATCTGGGCTTAAAAGAAAAAAGTGAACCTATGTCAATCTGTGCTTTTAAAATGTCTTGGACAAAACTTCTTTTTTTATTTCTAGATATTCAGTTACCAGATTTGAATAAGGAAATCCATTAAAAACATATATATATATATATATATATATATATATATATATATATATATATCCACTGAGTATTACATAGCTCTGCATCCAATAGGTAAGAGTTAAACAGAGAGTAATTTGTTGCTACTTGCGGGCGTCCATTTACAAGCTGCACATCTGGGATCAGTTGACGCATCCATCTGCTAACTCCCCCAGTAAACAGTATGTCTGGGACCGTCAAACCCCTGCATCCATCACAAATTCCTGCTTTAATTGTGTGTTTACGTGGCAAACCTCTGCTTAAGTATATTTTAATACTGTTTTAAGCAGTTGTAATTGCTCCTTTCTTCTCCATAGTAACTCCGACACGTTTTATTTACCATTATGACAGGCTGGGATTCCGAGAGACTCATAGATAAATAAAGACAGAAACCTTCATTCTGCACCAGAAAGAAACAGCAGAAGCTGTGAGGCCAAAACCAAAAGGCTTTGATCTCCCAGCCCAGAGAGCATGGGGGTCTCCTGCATGAAATCAGTGCCTTGAGTCACAAGTTCAAATCTCTGCAAGGCCACTTCTGCTCTGCTCTATATTTTCCGACTGGAAGAAAGGAATGGAGGGGGGGGAGGAGGAGGAGGAGGAGGAGGAGGAGGAGGAGGAGGAGGAGGAGGAGGAGGAGGAGGAGAAGGGAAGCTCTGAAGAGAAGCTAGTCAAACCTCTTGAGAAAGATAAGAAGCCAGCCACAGGCTTCCTTCACTGTCTTTGAGGGTTGTTAGTGTTCTGTGTATTAGAGACTAAGAACTTCAGAGTTTTATAAGAGGTGGTTATTTTAAGGTTTTAGGAGAGTGGACGAGAATGGGAGGAGTTGTTGTGTATTCAGGATGCCCGAAGTCACGTAGCATGGCCTTAGACCTTACTGAAATGGTTTCATATTCTCTTGATTGTGTCCGGGATATGGGGCAGAGGTATGCCTGTGCCGCGGCACGTGTCTGGAGGCTCTGGGGACAACTTTTAAGGATCATGTCTTCCCTTCTACCACGTGGATTCCAGGGAAGACACTCAAGTCACTGGCCTTGGCAGCAAGCGCCCTCTCCACCTGATCCATCGCGCTGGGCCCTCCCTCCTCTGATTGTAAAGCTATGGTTTCATAATTGAATTTGCTAACAACCTGAAATCACAAGAGAACGGATGAGAAGCGGGGGAGGGAGGGAAAGAAAAGAGAGCAAGGGAGAAAACGAAGGGGAAAAAAGGAGAGGGGAGAACAGCAGCCTCCATAATTAGGGAGAACTATGCAGAGATTCCCCTCACACAAGAGGGGATTTTACTATATTTTTCCAGCCTGCCCAACATATATGTATAGCAGGGTGTCAGACTTCACACGGTGCTGTTTGGCCACTCTCGGGTTTGAGGAACTGAAACTCTTGGGCGCCTGTGTATTATTGTACTGATGCAAATAGTGGCCTTTTCTACTCGATTGACCACCATTTTCTCAGGCTGTTCTATCTGGCACTTTCGGTTCCTACCTCCTCTGCAAATGCTCACAGAGTCGTGGGGCAGAGCAGGGCAGAGTCTGGGGGCTGCCATCCGAGGACCCTCCTCAGAGTTCAGGACTTATTTCAGCTCAGTTCAGTTAAATGACTGGATGAATACAAGACGTTCACCCAGGCCGGAGAGACTGGCTTGTCAAAGACACGGATCCCCAAGACTGTCCGCAGAGACGCTGGCGGCCACTTTCTGCCTTGAGAATACTCACTGCAACTCCAAATCGCCTTTAATTCACTTGCCTTTGTGAGTTGGCCCCATGAAAATGGACAAACCATCACGTGTGAAGAATTGTTCTTCGGGGTGACCCCTACTTAACAAGGGGGTCCTGTCTGATCTGTTTGACAATGATTGCTGGTGTCTGTACAGGTTACTACCCTAAGGAGAAATAGTGGGTTCACTCCAACACCCTCAATCTTCCTGCCAAGGCAGTGCAGTCTGATGAGAGTGCGGCAGGCCCAGAGATCCTATGCCCACTAACCTCATGGACAGCCTCTCTGTGTCTGACTGGGAGGCACTGCACACTCTTTCTGCACACCAACCTATAAGCACAACTCCAAGATGGAGACACTACGCGCTTCTTGCGAATTCATTCCTCAGATCACTTTTCACTGGGACTTGTGGAGCCGAGCAAGGTTAGAGCCTTGAGTACACATAAAAGGAAACTGAATTACTATTAAAGGGGGGAAATAACCTGAATCAAGGCAGGCCGGTGTGTGCCAGGTCTATTTTTATCCTGCAGTCCTCAGAGGGGAGCAAGAACAGCAGAGAAGTAACTGGAAGGCCTTTATATAATAAACTTCAGACCTCATATCTAGTAATTGGCAGAGTCAAGATTCAAACTCAGGACTCACTCAACAGCAGAAAACTTCAGTCCCCTCTATTTGGTATCACCAGTAGCCAAACCTCACTGTTCTGTCCAGAGCCAAACAGCCAGGGTTTGACGTGGGGGCAAATTGGTTTCCGTGCAAGCAAGAGCTAGACATCTAAAGGAACCCATCCTACCCTGTTCTGACGTTTCAGAAAACTCCTCCAAAATCTCTTTGGAAGCCATGAAGAATGACGGATGTCCATCCCACCACCGTTCCCTGAGAGACTCAGGATTTCTGTCCGAAGTCGATGGATTTCCTAGGACAGATCACTGCTGGCTAATTACACCCTCGTGGAGTGAGCGCTGCTGCACTGGGGAGGAGCACAGGGGCTGTGAGTTTAGGCAGCAAGCAAATGGAAGAGAAAAAACGAGGCTATGCTCAACTATGAAGTATCCGAAGGAAAGTAAACAGCCCTAACAACCCTCCATCCACCTCTTCATTCATTTAGGAGCAACAATTATGTTTTTGTTTGTTATTTATACACTGCAAACTCCTGCTCGGAGTTGCTAGGAACTGCCATAAATCAGCATGCGTGTACATGTTTATGGGTATGTATGTATGTATGTATGTATCTGGGTGTATATGCACTTGTCTCTGTGTGTTAGTGTATACAAATATGTGTGTGTCCGTGTATGTGTAAATATATGTGTGCATGTATGTATATATACATACATATACATATGTACATATGTGTATACATATACATGTGTATATGTACATGCATAATTATATGTATTTAATTATATGAATAGATGCATATGTGTGGGGTCTGTGTCTGTGCATGTGTGTATATTTATTTTTATGTATGTATATATTCATGTAAGTGTGTATAAGTTGTGTGTGTGTGAGAGAGAGACAGAGACATACACACACACACACACACACACACACAGAGAGAGAGAGAGAGAGAGAGAGAGAGAGAGAGAGAGAGAGAGAGATTTAAAGACACATTCAAGGCCACAAACCCAATAAATGGCAAGACCAAGAACTGGAATCTGGTCAAGCTCTAGCAACACTCTCCTTTGTAATCTTATGCTACCAAGGAATCTAATACTTTGAAGGGATAGACCACAATGGAATGACACAGTTCCAGACAATTCCAATAATACAGTTTCCTCAAGACTTAGGTAGATTAGCAGTCTGATTTTTATGAGAGTCCCTACCTCTGAAAGAGATTTGTGTGCTAAAGGAAAACCAAGAGACTTCTCAGATCATGAAACTAACTGGAAATGTAACTTCAGACTGGATTTATAAGACATGCATATCACTCACACACACACACACACACACACACACACACGCGAACTTCTTTCAAATCATGACCGCGTTTTCCAATTTATCTTCAGCCATCCAAATAATAGCCCATGCTCTGATACAATGCTTGCTAAAAGAAAGAAATTTCAAA